>MEHQ01003536.1:10697-21668 GCA_008828725.1 Saccharina japonica | reverse complement strand
GGGCGGGGCGGCAAAATGGTATTTAAACGCGGTAATGGCGCCATCACACCTCCGCGCAAGCTGGAAGCCTTTCACATATGAGACGGGTAATCAATTCCTACTTTTGATGACGTTAATCTTTGAGGGCAGACATATTCCTGAATCTGTATGATCTGTATGATCTGTATGATCTAGCTCGTGGTACCGGGTGGGAGCCCGTATAGCCTGCATTTTCTATCTATGACGTGCTTCATGGGTTGGATCTGTACGCCCCCCCCCCCGTTAGCGCCATGTATGTACCGCGAAAACGACAAGGCGAAAAAATAAAATAAAATAAAACGTACCGGCTCTGCCGTTTTACCGAAACTACTGTACCCCCCGATACTTCAGGAAATAACCAAATCACCCCTCGGGAGTAAGGTATGAATCACAAACGACAGGTTGCCTTGCAGTAATCGTGTATTCGCCCTCGTTTCTCCCTCAAAATGCTCAATCAAATCATGAAATCATCTAAACTTTTTGAGTTTTTGCAGACCGGGTATATATATAGCAGTGTGGGGTTACTTACGGGGCACGTGATCCGAGCGTTGCGGGAGGCGGTTGCCACGCCGCGCGAGGCAAAAGTGTTCGCGGGAAATGCACGGGCGGGGCGGCAAAATGGTATTTAAACGCGGTAATGGCGCCATCACACCTCCGCGCAAGCTGGAAGCCTTTCACATATGAGACGGGTAATCAATTCCTACTTTTGATGACGTTAATCTTTGAGGGCAGACATATTCCTGAATCTGTATGATCTGTATGATCTGTATGATCTAGCTCGTGGTACCGGGTGGGAGCCCGTATAGCCTGCATTTTCTATCTATGACGTGCTTCATGGGTTGGATCTGTACTGTATAGATCCTGCACAGCATTTTATAACGGGAGGTTATAATCTAAATGATCTATCTATAGATGATATTTCTGTATGTAGATGATCTATCTGTGGAGATTATCTATCTGTAGATGATCTGTACGGAGTGTGGAACCTTTAGCGTGGCTTGTATACGGTTGTGTAGAAGGAAGCGAGGGTTGCTGTAAACCCTCTGGCCTAGTTTCTCGTACAACCTATTATACATCGTCTCTCTCATCTCCGATTCTAGAGAGCAAGCCGGTACCTATTGCATGATGATGATGATGGTGATGATGATGATGTTCGATGCGTTTTCACGTTGCTCGTATGCAGTATATAGCTCATTTACCTCAAATCGCGCCCCGTGTTGACAAAAAAGGCTATGAACAAAAACGCGTCTCGATAAAATAAAACAAACAAGTACCAAATACGAAGCGCAGTACCAACCCGTACGCAAGGGAACGGCGGTTCTAGCCACGGTATATCATCCCATCCCTTGGTATCAGAGAAAGAGAGAGTGACGCTGAACAAACTCAAGAGGAAATAAAAAGGTAAATAGGGAGCCAACAGGTGCGTGCCGCCCAACTGCCCCCCGCCTTGCCTTCTACGTCCGCTCCCGTATTAAAGCCCTTGCGCAAGCCCTTGCGCTACGTGCTGAAAAAAAAGTGTCCCACTTTAAATCCCAATAGTATGTCCCAAAACAAAAACAAAAAATGGTTGCAGTTCCTAACCCCTTTTTTAGCGCCGCAGTCCCGTTGTGAGGACAAAACACTTGGAATTAGAGTCGGATTCAGGTTCATTTCTATAGAGTGAATAAGACATAATACACTATCCTTGAATTGAGCTACTGCTGTATTGATAGTACGAACCAATCAGCAACATAGCATATTCTGCTGCTGTGTGTGATAAGTGAGAGAGCTACTGTAGTATCCGCTTTCATCAGAGTTGGCGCACTGTTAGCACAAACGGGTCAACAAGACCGATCCCTCCTTCTAGGTGAGCCTACACTCACTCGCCTTTCTCCCTACGGTCCGCCCGTCCGTCCCTCCGTCTGCCCGTCTGCCGCCGCAGGTTGTCATCTGCGACGTGCCGAGTCTCGGCGACAGCAGCAATAGCAGCGGCGGCGGCAAACTTCCCAGGAAGGCATCTACGGCGATAGGCGTCGCTCCGTTCATCCCCGGGCCGACGTGCTCGGGGCACTACAAGCAGGTGCGGGGGAACAGGGATGCGTTCTACGATACATACAGTTGGGAGGGATCGCGCCTATGTCTTGCTAGTACTGCTGAAGTAGTTTTTATGCGAGGCTCAAGTCATACCAGGTACTAATCATAACCAAATGCACCTACTGCTGTATGTCTTAATAGTACTGCTGAAGTAGTTTTTATGCGAGGCTCAAGTCATACCAGGTACTATTACGGAGGACCATAGTAAACACTAGTAAATAGGACCTACGGTAATCACTAAAAACTATATATTTAACAATTTTTACCAACAACATTTGGTCCTATTTACTATGCTCCTCCGTAATAGTCATAACCAAATATGGTATCATATACATATAATTATTATTCGATGCGAGTCGACGGCGGAAGAAAGGGCTGTTCTGTTCTCGCGATAAAGATGCAAGGCACGAAGCGTGAGTGCGGGAGGAGGGAGAAAAAAGAGCCTACTTTGTGACCCTGGATTTGAGTTACGACTATTGTATTATACTGGTAGGAAGGAGAGAGAAAAATAAGGGCGAAGGAAATAAATGGTAGGCAAACAAAAAAGACGAAAAAAGAGGTAAACGTGGGGGTGTATGTGGTGTTTGGGTCCATGGCGGGTCCTCATTTCTACATACGCCCCCCCCCGCATTAGCGTTTTCGAAGCTTTCGTTCGGTTTCGACAAAGAAAGGATGCCATGGCATGGGGGGTGGGGTGGCAGAGACACGCACGATGTGTGCCATGCATCGATCGAAATATCGATTTTAAACAGTATGCGACACCGCTGAACCCTTTTTGAAACCCCGAGCTATGTAGCGACCGGAACAGTTAGCCTCAGGTTGTGTCCCCCTCGTACGGGATGCACATCCTGCATGAGGACATATAAGACCCGTAAGTACGCGCGATCGAAGTATTCCACTCAGCTAAATAGCAAAGATGACTTTCGACTAAAAATCAAAATCCTCGATTTCAGCTGTTTTTTTATTTTTTTTATTTTTAATATATCTCGTACGATGTATTTTATGTTGTGAACCGTCTACGAGCCGTCTACGAACAACATGAGCGCCCAGCAACACGCCTAGGATGAGGTTGCCCGTGCTGTGCGGCTCCTTGCATGGTGACTCGGGGGCACCAACCATTGTATGTGGCATCCCCCAATCGCGCAGGCAGTGGCCGTCGCTGCAATCGTGACGTGTTATCGTCAATTTCCCCCCATCTCAAGTTCCTATTAATAAGTGGGTCCATAGACTCTTGAGAGTTGGTTCAGGCTCTATCCACTTGTTTGAGGCGCGTATACACCCGGTAAATATACATGTAATATTATATGTACGAGGCCCAGCACTAATTTAATTACGTTGAAAAAAAAAAAAACGGTTTTTGGGTGTGTGTGTCCGTGCTACTTGAGAAAGTCGAGCCCAGCGTTTCCACGCTTGGGCCAGATAATCTTATTCCCACTTTCATAATTTGTACCTGGCATACCAGTAGCTAAAACACCAGGGCAGATACGTAAATTCCTGAATCTGTATGATCTACGAGTATGTAGCTTATGTTGCCGGTGGGGGCCGCATACCATTCTGCATGGATCTATTTGTGGGGCAGGTTCCCTTGGTGGCATCTGTACTATGCACAGATCGTGATCGTGATGTTGCACGAAATCTCATAACGGCATGTTTTAGGATCTAGGTCGCGATCTGCAGTAGTAGATGGTGATGTCTCCGACGTATGGAACTTTCCTACTGCAACTACCCAGTCCAATTTCTGAAGTGCTGTCTCGTGCTGAATATCGATTTTTTCGATACGATAGTTCGACACTATTAACAGTGGGGGGGGCGCCCGCTTAGCGCCCGCGACTGTGAATCGCTAACCGTTAGCCATGAACCGGGCGCGGCACTATTTAGGCACTATTTATTCTTCCCGGCGATTTTGGAAGGAAGGTGGTCAGTTCGTCCGCCGATTGGGCTTGCGCTTACCTACCTTCACCCCCCCGCGCCCCCTTCGGGCAAAGCGTAAACCTGGTTTTGCTAGAGTCTGTGCGCTGCTACTGCTGCTGCTTGTTGCTACTGCTTACTGCTGCTGCTGCTGCTGCTGCTGCTGGCGTGAGGTTGGAATCGGATTGGTTGTTGCTGCTGTGTCTGCTGCTGCTTTTTCAGCTGCTGCTGCTGCTGCTGCCGGTATTGCTGCTTCTGCTGCTGCCGCAGCTGCTGTTGCTGCTTAAGCTGCTGTTGCTGCTTAAGCTGCTGCTGCTGCTGCGCGCGGGGTTGTAGTTTACGTTTGGTTTTTGGCGCGAGAGGCCTGGTCAGACCTGGCTTCGTTTTTTTTTTCTTGTCGTGGCACGGACGAGCAAGTGGGGAGACATTGGGGAGAAATTGGACCTGCGGCCCTACCGACGGACGAAGTGCCCCGACAAAGACGACCTTGCCTTCCGTGACTTCTTGCCATGGACCCCCCCCAAATGGTTGGTCTTTGCTTGAGTCGAATTCTTGGGTGATGTTGCACCCCCCCCACCCCTCGATGGTTGGTTTTTAGCTGTTGTTGTTGTTGCTGCTGCTGCTGCTGCTGCTGCTGTTGTGGCTGCTTCAGTTTTTTTCTCTTCTCAACGTATGAGCAGGACAGGAATCGGAGTCGGCTGGAACGAGTAACAATGCTTGCTTGACGTTTTGAAGTTGACAAACCGAAATCACGGCGGCGAAGCCTTGGATGAGGGCAAGGCTCACGCTCGCGTGCCCGCCCCAACCCCGGATAAGTTAACAACCCACCACACAACCACCCACTGACCCCCCTCTTCCCCCTCGATTACCGCCTCGGGCACTCGTTTTGCCGCGAGCCTTGTGGCCCCCCCTATCCTCCCCGAATGCAATGCGAACTCTTCTGGAATCAACCTCGCCCCTGCCCCCCCCCCCTCTACCCCTCTGCTGTGAGCAGGTAACGGACGCATCTTTTTCCTCTCGAGACGGCGGCGATGTCTTGGCTACCGCTTCGGAGGACGGGGTGGTTAGGCTCTGGGACACAAGGATGACCCTGCTCGAGTCCACGCCTCTCCATGAGGTATGAGCCGACATAAGAACAGCAACAACAATAACAATGGCAGTAACACCGATAACAATATCAACAATAATCATAGTAACAATAACATTAGTAAGTATAACCAGGGCCCTTCAGGGGTCATGAACCGACCCGCAGGTCGGGCCAGGAACTTTTTGAGATCTCACGGATCGGTTCGGTTTTGGGTCGGGTCGGGTCAGGAGGTTTTTAAACTCTCACGGGTTGCGTCGGGCCGGGTCACCTTTTTACCCGACCCGACCCGACCCGACCTGACCCGCGAGGTTCGACCCGACCCGTGAACAGCCGTGATACTCACAAACATGCCATATACCCCTAAAATAGCACGCCTCCATATTATATAAGCATATGCTATATACCCCTATCGAAGCCGTGATTCACATGAGTAACAACAACAATAACGACAACAGCAATGGCAACCACGACATTAACATCAACAACAACAACAACAGTTAGCCGGGGGCCGATATCACTCTTCCCGGAAACGTAACCGTAAGGATGGTTTGGACTTGAACGTACTACTCGCACGTACAGTAGGTGGCCGGCCCCTTTTAACCCCTTAAGAACTGGTCCCGAGTATTTGGGGACAACCTACTTGGAATTAGTGTGGGATACATGTTTTCAGTGTTTCTGAGTGGGTTAAGTAAGGCACCCTATTAATAGTGCGTTCGGGATTGGAGGGCCCTTATATACGGTACCATAGTCCCTTATGAGAGTTGGTACCGGCTCCTTACAGTCACTAGTAAAGGCAAAAATGGCGGGCAGAAATTTTGAGGTCCCTTATATACCGTTTTCCCTTATCGCGGGGTCCCTTAATAAGGGGCTATTGGTGCCTACTGTAATAGTACCCCTTTTGAGGCTTGAGAGGGAAAAAAAACATGCCCCGAAAAAGGTGATGATTATTGATTGCGACATCGGCCGCACGAAGCAGCCCGGAACGCATGGGTGTATATAGGGAGCATGTCCCAAGCTGACCGTTACATGGAGAGCCTGCGCGACATTGGTATACCTCGAGTAAAAGTACAGGACACCAAATAAGAAACAGGGAAAATCTGGCCCAGGCTGGATTTCTTATTTTTTTAGAGAGGGTGCTTCCTCCACTAATTTCTAGATATCGACTCCCGAATTTATAATTTTCCTCTAAATCTCAGTCTGGCTTTCTTGTTAGTTAGCCTGTTTCTTACTATTACTAGGTGTCCTGTACTGTAGCACACGAAACGCGGCGGCGGTGGTGGTGGTGACGGCGTTGGTGGTGCTATGCCATTTTTTATTTTTTATACCCGGTACCTGGTATATGCTATCTACCAACACCCACCAACACACACCCACCCACCCTACAATTTCATACGCACAGCAAAGCACCTGTCAGCCGGTTGCGGATACCAATCTGCTCGGAAATTTAAGGACCGTACATATACTGAGTATTAATATGAGTCGCCTAAACGATCCTGCTATTTCTGGACAGAGTGGCGCGTATTTTTACTAAAATCAGATTTGGTTCACAACAAGAGGGTTCGTGTATCGTATTCGTAGTGATTGTTGGATGGGAAAGGTCGAAAGTCTCGTAGGAGCACCCAAAGCGAAACAAAACACGGACCGAAAAACATGTGTTAGAAACAAATACGCACCGGGATGACATCAAATATGGAATCGTCCGCTGAAAATTCGTTAGAGTGTTGGGGTATTTATAAATGTGTGAACACAAGGATGGACCCCCCCCCCCNATCTAGTTCCTCACCTGCCGCTGTGAGAGGTTGTACAGGGTCTGCATAGTACAGATCCAACCCAAGAAACATGTGATAGTGTAGACCATGCATATTATTTCGGCTTCCAGTTGGCAACGTGAGCTAGATCATACAGATCATACAGATCAGGGATTTATCTATCTGCCCTGAAATATCTAGATCATCAAGTGGGAATCGATGACCTGACCGGGGTGTGAAGGGTGGGGCCTCTTGTTCATGTTCTGTTCTTCCCTCCTTCCGTCCTTACTTCGTGGAGGCGTTCGTGTTTTTCGTTTGTGTTGTGCACTATTACTAGTACGGGTGACCATAGTAAATAGGCGGCCTATGGTGCGGACAAAAACCTATATTTCCCTGTTTTTACTAGCAATATCTGGTTATTACTATGGGCTCCCGTAATAATATGTTCACTCGTACCTCGTACGTACACGATTCCTTCGTGTCATGGTTTCATTCGTATTTTATTTCATTTATTCCTTCGTCGTACACCTGGCGTGAAGTATTGTTCTCATTTTGTTACGTAGTGCATTCCTTTTGTTCCTTTTGTGTTTACAAAATTAAAAATATGAACACTATTAATATTAGTAACACTTCAGCTGCGAGATGGAGGATTACTTTCTCTTTCACTATTGAATTATTTTATTTCTTCTTTTTTTTCCCGTTTCTTCCTACTATGAGTTTAGACCTCACGCTCTGGGGGCTGGCTGGCTATTAATAGCCGGGGCTACATCATGCCGTTGAGACTTGTACACATGCCATTAACTCTCTACCAACAAACCCAATATTAATATCATAATATATGGTAAACAACAAGGTTTGCATTCGGAGGCGTTAGGACGGGGGGTGACGCAAGGTAAAAAATGAATCCGATGACGTTTTTTTTGCAAGCTGGAAAAACCCCCCCGAAAAAGTCGACCCATTACCAGCTGATGAAAAAAAGAAAAAGTTGGTCTTTCTTGCACACCAGCCTCGAAAAACGACAGGCAGAAATAACCACCAGCGAAAGGAAAGTCGGTACACATACATATGTAGCGTGTACAGCAGAGGAGTGTCGACGAGATCCTCGATCCCACAGCTGTTTTATTTTTTTATTTTATGTTTCTTCATTTTTTTTTAATATATGCTTTTGGCAGTCGTTGAACTGACCGAGCAGACACGCTGTGTGTCAAGGGTGTGAAGAGTTAAGGGCTCTTGAAAAGGGCCGCTTGAGGGCAATACAGGCTTATGACGATGAACTATACAGCACTAAGGGCCGGTGTCATGTGCGCCAGCCAACAATACCAGCACTATATCATATATAGCGGCAACCGGCACTAATTACTCCGCACACTACCAGGTACTCGTTTTTTTTTATTTGTTTATTTATTTGTTCTTATTTTTCGGTTCGGCTCGTGTCGTTGTGTTCTCGTATCCGGTACGTTAGCATCTCACTTGCTTTACCCATTCATTTGCGTTTATTTTGTTTTGGTTTTTCTCTGTTTCACAGTCTGTGACCACAGAATTTTGTATCTCTAGGATTAGGAATCAGGATAGACACTCTGGGTGTACTGATGTGGTTGGGTAGAAAGAACGGGTTTAATGTGAAGACAACACACACACTACCACACTGGTCAATCCCATCTGTGCCGAGCGTTTTCCCCGGCACTATATACGGCAGCCGGCACTGCTCAATCGGAACTATAGAGGGGAACCACTACTATATGTAATGTATGCTGTTCTCACTGTTTCCTTATCAATTCCCTCACTCGCTCGCAGGTCTGGCCAGCGTCCTCCCTTGGCCGTGACGCCCCGGCCTCCTCTCGGGCCGGGGCAGGGGCGGGGGCGGGGGGAGCCACGCGGGAGGGCTTGGTCCCGTCGCAGGTGCTGTCGCTCCCCGGACGAGGAGCGCTGTCCCTCGAAGCGGACCCGGGGGGGGAGTTCATTTTCGCCGCGGATACCCTGGAGGGGCTGCTGTACGCGCTTCACCTGTCGGAGGCAAAGCAAGGGTGAGGAAAGTGGGGTCGTATATACCTCGTATGACGCATGTTGCCGTAGATAGAGGTGCACCATGTTTTTTTGTCTGAGGGGGTGGTCACTTGAGGCGCTCTCTACTGATCTCTACTGATCTACTGCAACACATTCAGGGAGTACACCGTAGATATGTGACCACCCTTGAGTTCCACAGCTAGCTGTCAGATTTCGTTCCCCTCAAAATCCCGTAGTTGGCGCGATGGAAGTATCCCACGCAGCTTGCAAAGATGAGTTTCGACGAAATCCTCGATCTCACAGCTCGTTTAAAAAAAAAAAAAAAAAAAAACAATACCAGGTACTAATATAATAGTAAGTCAAAAACTGATTTTGTAAGGAAATAGGAAGTGCTCGTAACCAATGAACAATCAATCCCATGATTTTAAGGTATAAAAAACAAAAATATGTGCAACACAAGAATGGAAGGTCGACGATTTTGGGTTATTTATTAACCCATTCAGAACTGAAAAACATATCCCACACTAATTCCAAGTAGTTTGTTCCCAAATTCGTGTGACCAGCTCTTAAGGGGTTAGCCCATTCAGAACTGAAAAACATATCCCACACTAATTCCAAGTAGTTTGTTCCCAATTTCGTGTGACCAGTTCTTAAGGGGTTAGCCCATTCAGAACTGAAAAACATATCCCCCACTAATTCCAAGTAGTTTGTTCCCAATTTCGTGTGACCAGTTCTTAAGGGGTTAGCCCATTCAGAACTGAAAAACATATCCCACACTAATTCTAAGCAGTTTGTTCCTAATTTCGTGTGACCAGCTCTTAAGGGGTTAGCCCATTCAGAACTGAAAAACATATCCCACACTAATTCCAAGTAGTTTGTCCCCAAATTCGTGGGACCAGTTCTTAAGGGGTGAGCCCATTCAGAACTGAAAAACATATCCCCCACTAATTCCAAGCAGTTTGTCGCCAAATTCGTGGGACCAGTTCTCAAGGGGTTATTAAACCCATTCATAACTGAAAAACATATCCCACACTAATTCCAAGCAGTTTGTTCCCAATTTCGTGTGACCAGTTCTTAAGGGGTTAGCCCATTCAGAACTGAAAAACATATCCCACACTAATTCCAAGTAGTTTGCCCCCAAATTCGTGGGACCAGTTCTTAAGGGGTTAAGGAGCCCGATCGTTCAGGAACCCTTCCAGCCAAAAAACGGCACAGCAGTACCTCTACCGTACACAACACGCGTCGCATATGCATGCTATATATACCATTCTGGGCGGAAATATAAGGACCGTTTGGACACTAATGTCAATATCAAGCATCCCTTATATTTACGCCCAGAGTGGTATACATCAGTAGTATTGCCGGTACCCGCTTTAGAACTACTTGTACTACTGGAAATGAGGTTGTCTATTGTGATACACTACCGCGGTAGTAGTTTTTTTTTCAAAAACGTAAAACCGATGTCAATTTCACACCTGGCGGATTTTGTATTACATTTCTTTGTATATACCTGGTACTACCTAACCACTACAGCAGTTGTAGTGGTTTCAGGTTACTTGAAGTTAATGTGGGGTCACTTTGCATTTTTTTTTTTTTTTTTCGTTTACCCAGTAAGGCGTTGTTTTGACTTCAGAGCAATATGACCGCCTTATGTGTGTGTATGTGTGTGTGTGTGTTCTTCACATTAAACCTTCCTTTCTACCCGTCGACATCCGGCACACCCAGTGTCCGTGCCGATTCTAGAGGGTTATGAGTGCAATTCCCCAGTCGCCCCAAGCGATTTTGACCGCCTTACAGGGGGACCCTTCTTACGTCCTGTACCCACGTTTTTGGAGACAAACTACTTGAAATTAGTGTGGGGTCATTTCTGCCGCGTAAGGAGCCGTGTTTTTCCAGGGCGTGCTGTTGTGCGGTGCTTGCATGGAATTGAGATGGCTGCGCTTGATTTTTTTTTGTTTGTTCATGACACCAGGCTTGCAAGTCCTCCCCATTACCCCCAATGTCTGCTTGGTCGGTGAAAACCCGACATGCTCCGTCCCGGCATGGTCATACGACTACGGTCATGCATGAAAATGAAGTACCCCCCCCCCCCCCCCCCCCCCCCCCCCCCCCCCCCCCCCCCCCCCCCCCTCC
>MEHQ01000788.1:304520-456485 GCA_008828725.1 Saccharina japonica | reverse complement strand
AATGTGATGTGGTGCCTCTACAGCTATAGATGGGACACCGCAAAGATTGTTCGCGTGTTCTCTTTGGCAGACCAGACAGGCCTAGAAGAACGTTCTGAACCATCAGAAGATTCCATAATGTCGGAACTCCCGATAGGAACATTAGAGAAGTTCTCATAAACAGATAGGAATGTTCTTATATGAGGACATTCCCATAATAAGCGGATAGACCGTAGATTTAAGAAGTAGACCTAACCGAGTAACGGACTTCTTATATTAGCGGAGATTTATAACAGCCCGACTACCGGGCCATTGGAGAAGAGACGCCCGAGAGCCTGGAAAGAGGCTCTCGCACCTCTCGCCTCCTCTCTCACTTCTCATTCTTCCTTGGTCATCCAGGCTTTTCGTCTCTCACCTAGTCTACAGAGGTTAATAATAACAAGAGGTCTTTCCATATTGACAAAGAAGCTTGCTTCAAGCTCAAGCAACGAACCTCCGTCTTCCATTCCCTTCTATCATCGTCTCTACTCGGTCATCACATCACAGTTACTTCTAATTCATTTTCCGTGTTCGGGCACACGACATGTAGAGAGGCACAGAACACCGCAGCTCTGCATAGTAAAGCGTACGCACTAGTGCTCCTACATACTCGAAGTACAGCAGTATGTGCTCGTACTCGAACAGCGCTCGAGCCTACTGCTGTACAGTACCTATTTATGGAGCTGCTCGTACGCGTACGAAGTACGCGTAATGGTATACAGGCGTTGCCCGGACACTAAATTCAAGTCACAAAATCCATACTAATTCGAGATGAATATTCATGACACAAAAACCATTTTTTTTTTCAAATAGACGAAAAAAAGTAAAAAAATGGATCTCCAGAACTTCGGTCAGAATCGAAAACGACCCAAACCTCGGCGATATAGTCGTTTATACACTAAATTCAACATAAAAAGCTCAAAAAAATAAATCGAGGACGTACGTAGTATAAAAAACTATGCAAAGGGCTGAAATGACCACTGACCACAGTGCCAAAATGTTACCAGGTAGCCCTTTGGCAATTGCAAACACTTTATTATTGGAGTTGATCACTGGTACTCTAATTATTTTCCGTGTTCGGGCACACGGAATGTAGAGAGGCACAGAACACCGCAGCTCTGCATAGTAAAGCGTGCGCACTAGTCTACATACTCGAAGTACAGCAGTATGTGCTAGCACTCGAACAGCGCTCGAGCCTATTAATGGAGCTGCATGTACGCGTACGAAGTACGCGTAATGGTATACATACATGCTCTCGCTATGCACTGCGAATAAGGAACATGGGCATCGACTCTTCGGAGCAGACTATGCAAGGACTGACAAAATGTGACTCCTGTATGATACTACTATTCCATTTACTTTAAAAAGTCACTCCTTTGTGTTTGTGACTACCCCCCCCCCCTGTCAAGATTCAAAGAAATGCTCGACATGCCACCCAAAATCCAAGAATTTGCCTACTTCTCGCTTCTCTCTCTACCCCCGCACGCGTTCGCGACGAGGTAAGCGGGGGGTACGAAGGGCGAGGAGCGTCGGAGCCGATTCTCGAAGAGAGCGCTCGAAGAAAAGAAAAAAACCTCGATATATTGAGGTGCCGAGATTCCGATACTGAGGCCGGCCCGGAATTCAAATGATTTATCGTGGGAGCTCTGGGATTGAATCCACATCAATTTATATATATGTATGTATGTACTCGTCAGGTGCTAGCGCACACGCAGCGTAAATCAGCGTCCTCCACGTTACCGTCAGGTGCTAGCGCACAACGCAGCGTATGTCACCTCGGCTTAGCAGCAGCAACAGCACAGCAGCAGCAGCCGTCCTCCACGTTATCGTCATGTGCTATAGCGCACAACGCAGCGTGTCACCTCGGCTACGCCGCCGTCGCTTTGAAAAACTAACTGCTGTACTTGTATAATAAGTCTAGTCGCGGGCATGTGATGGGCATACATGATGACATCCGATGTAAAGCTCAGTAGGAGTACGTCCGACACAATCATCGACTCGGCCCAGAGCTGATATTACCGAGTCGGGTTAAGTATCGAATTTGTATAACTTTACCTAGCCAAAGGCTACAGAGTCAAATTTATATGCCAGATGTAAGATGAAGTAGAAAAATTGATGGGCTACAGAGCCAAATCGTGTTTGGAGTTGAACTAAGTAGGGGAAGGGATTACTAAAAAAATATGGAATTAGACCTCGGAACAGAGTTGAAAAGCAGGGGATTTGGGAAATTAAATAATTTCATAATTTCCGCGACAGAGCCCAGTAACTAAAGTCACTGGGAATACGAGTATGAGCATCCGTGCATGAACACGTCCCTGCGTAGATATAAACGATCTTTATAAACGATCTTGCTCAACGACTGGCCTTGGCTAGGGTGAACAGTCACCGTCGCCAGTGTACGAGAGAGTGCTGTGCTGTCTCACGTACGCATGCGTATATATACTCGTATACCTGCACATGCATACGAAGTGCCCGGTAACACACATGGTCTTGCTCTTAGAGCCGGGTAGTGGATACCAAACAACAACTTAAAATACGTCCAAGTATACTCGTACGTATATACGACGCGGATACGTAGCTGATACCAGGTTCGTACATACCAGACCACACACATAATACATACGTCAACTCGGCACTGTCTGCTGTGACACATCATCAGTACGTATACGAGTACCATCACCAGTGTGGCACGGGAGAGTGCTTTGCCTTATGTATATGAACTCGTATGCTCGTACCTGCACATACATAGGAAGTGCCCGGTACCATATTGTCGGAGATCACCGTAAGGATCTCCCATGCAAGTATCGCCAAGTCACCCTGTTCATAAGATCTCTGGTGAGTAGGCCCATGCAACATGACCAAGCTTCACGAACTCGGGACGGTTTTGAACACGAGCAGAGGCAGGAGGAGGGGATGTTATCTCGGGGCCTTCAGAGACCCCGTCCGTTTCTAAAGCAGTGGTGCTTTCGTCGCGCACGGTGACCAGAAGGCGACGTACGTATCATACGATACGAGTACGTACGACCAGAGCGAGGATGAACGATACAATCTCAGCAAAGGTTAAAAGTAGCAACCGCACTGCTGCATGCAATACTCGTACGTAGAGCAACCGCGAATCGCTGTGGCCACGACGACAAGCACGGCGCACGTACGAGTTGTACTACCGTATGTCAGCCTGAAACGTAAGAAGACGGTGCCGGGCATGCCGGCGTAGGGAGAAGCGTGCGTTTCGAACGTGTGTGGGGGATATTTTTTGTTTGCATTTGCATTTTCTCCACTCTAAGTTGCTATGATAAAGTGGGCATCAAAGATCACTTGATTAAAGTATTGTTTTTTGGGCATCAGACGAACTATATATAATAGATAGATACATTATACACATTGTAGCTCACGACGGCGAGTCCGACGGAATCTTCAAATACTGCTGTAGGTGTGGGTGTTTTTTGTTTTGCAAATAGCGAGGTACGCGTATTAATATTAATTGTTAATACAACGTATGGAACCCTTCGACCTTCAATATTTGCAGAATGCATAACCCATCAGGGGTGGCGCCCACCAACGATATAACAGGAATAAAACACTGGAAACATCGGAGGTGTACGTGCGTATAACATCAACAGTAGCAGATGCCTGGTATCATAGTACTTGGTACTGTACCCATAGGACAGTTACTCCACGTTCAGGCTCCTCACTTGGTTAAAGTTTTATTAATAAAAGGGTTAATACAACCACGTCCTATGATAGGTCAGGCTGAACAAAAACGATAACAAAAGACGAAGAAAGAACGTGCTTCTACCGGAGGAGATATGACAGACAACATAAAATATAAAATATGGGAGTGATACATAGAGTACTCACAGAACTGGGATGCACTGCTGTCCTTTTTGTGGTGGGTAGGTGTAAGCAGATGAGGGGTCAAAAAGTGATAGCCAAATCATATGATATGATAGGCCAGGCTGAGCAAACGAGCAACAATAGGAAGGGTGGACCGAGATTGGCAGGAACAAGGTTTCAGCCCTCACGCGTGAAAACGATCCTATTTATTAGTATTATAGGGGGCAACGTGCACAGGTGTGTACCTACACTGTACTGTTGATCTGCTTGGTCCATGCATCACCCCGACGATATATTATCGTCCGGGGCTGACGGGATGGTGTGGCCATTAGGAGTACCTATACCTATACAACCAATGGGGTACTACAGCAGTAGTATATCTGCACAAAAGGCAGTATTAATAGTATATCGGCATAAAAGCATAGAGACCACACTGCAATACAGTAAGCAGAGCAGAAAAGGCCATAAAAGACAGGCAGGATAAAAGAGAAAGCGAAAATAAAAAAGAAGCTACGATCGCGTGTACTTACGGGTTATATATGTACTAGCGGTACGGCCACGGATCCGCCGGCGATAGTCCTGTGTTGCCCATAGTACGAGGTAAGTTCCTAGGATGGCACATAGTACTGGTATGGCACCTAGTACTCACATTAATAGTGTGCTGTGATGTAATATGTATACATGTATCACGACCACAAAAGTAACCTGTGTGTGGCAGCGATATTAGAGGGCAAGTCCTGGCCGATCCGCCTTACTTCCAAGGTCGGAGACTGACCGGTACTCAGTAATAGCGCACTCTACCGTTTGCCAAGACGACGCAAATGTTCCATCGTCAGGTAAAGGGGGGGAGGGGGAGTGGCTACACCCGAGGCACGCCAGCGCCAGCAAGAGGCTTGTAGCCTGTCTATCATGTTGGTTAAACATCCACGTGCTTGTAACCTGTCTATTTGTTTGGTCAAGCCTCGACGGGAGTCGGTAGCATGTTCTCGTATCCGTACACAGCTCTAGGTTCGGTCTAGAACCGCAGACAGGCACGTTCGCTGCCCGTGCTCTGTCCCTCTGTTGTTCGTCGCGTTTGTATGCATGTTGGTTGCTCGTAATTTGCCTGCGCGCTGTTTTGGGATCGCATGCACGCCTGGTCGTTTACGAACCAAGCAATGAATGCATAACCTCAATACCAAGGGTAATCTTACTATAGTACGTTCACCAGCAACCGAGGGAGCTAGCTTCCTGGCTATGCCTCCCTTTGTCCGGAATCCTGCGACCAAGATGTCAATGTACCTCCACGGTCGCTGCAGCAGCGGCTCAAGCGATACCTCACGACCAGAGGACCAGATGCATTCTGACGGCCAAATGCATTCGGTATTGCAGAGAACACCAGCAGTCAAGGGAGCCAGTATCCTTGAGCTTTGTTGATTCGACCTCGGGCGCATGGCGGGGCCTAGCACAGGCGGGCAGGGTCAGGGAGCTGGAGCGCTCCTCATGTAGACATAAACCACGTATATATTATCGTCGGACCTCGCAGGCCAGCGTCGAGGCGCAGCGAGCAAGTCAAGGAGTCAAGTTAGTCAAGTCACCAGCAAGCATGAGACCTCACAGATAGAGAAAGCCTCATCAAGTATATGAACTCCCTAATATATGAAACCGTCATCATACCTGCTGTATCGAGTACCAAGCACAATCAATATCCTCCCTGCTTTGCAATCGATACTGTGCGACACCACACATCCGCAGTATGCATACCGAACAGGTGTACAGTCCTATCAACTAATATCCTCCCTGCATGGTGAACAGTATGGCAATAAAGCATCACAATATCATAGCATGGTCACACCTCATAGCTGTCCCGAAAACCACAAATCATCATCCCGAATCAATATCACACATTCCAAATTCACGTACCGAATGTGGACCACAATGTCCCAAAACCTCAAGCAAATTCAAAGTACCGAATACCACAAGATTAATAAAAACCTCAAGCAAATTCAAAGTACCGAATACCAGAAATTCGAGCACATTCATTCAAATTCAAATACCAAAATCTAAACCATACTGGCTCAAACTTCAACAATCTTCCAAGACACTCAGCTGCCGAAACTAGGGCATAAGGCCTCGGTAATCAGGCGGTCATCAGCTCGGTGTCAACAGGTCGATACAGGTTTGTCCAGTAGTACTAACTTCAGATACCACTGCACGTTGCAAGAATCTCGAAACTCTGAAAAATCCTCAATACAAATCTCAATACCGTACAATGTATTCTCGGAACTACCAGACCAGCCGTTATCATCATTGAATATCTCCCTGACAATCAACAATACAGCTCCCGATCACGGTTCGACCAAGAACAGTATATCCGCACAGCAGTATCCACTATTTTAATCAGTAAACAGGCAGAATTTTCAATGCCCGAAAACCATCAATCAAAAACCACAACCCAACCTTAACCCCACCAGCCCAATCAGAAACTCATTCAATATCCTCCATTCTCGAATCCTCGTTCAATCAGTCAACCAGTCAATCAATGTATTTTCCGAACTATCAGAAAAGCCGCCCAGACCAGACAGCCAGAGACGGTATCACCATTGAGATCGACTCTAAAACTAAAAATAAATCTCAGATCCTCATTTCAGTCGGTCAACCAGTCAATCAATGTATTTTCCGAACTACCAGAAAAGCCGCCCAGGCCAGACAGCCAGAGACGGTATCACCATTGAGATTGACTCTAAAACTAAAACAATAAATCTCAAATCCTCATTCATACGCAAACGTAATTTATCCGACCGCGTGGTATGGTTTCAAGCTTACAGCAGTAGTTATTACGCCAACTTATCATCGGGGAAACGTGATCTCCCCTTGCCACGAGCTGCTGGTATAATCAAGAACCTTCGAGCGATTTCCACACAAGGAAAGCTCTGAAGTGTACTATTTTATCACCAAGCAACAATGCCTCAAGAACAGCGTTTTAACCAACCAATAGCAGTGCGCGGAAAGACAAAACGCATTCATATATATATTCATCAAGATTCGAATGGCGTGATCAGACAACAAGTGCAAGTGCATATTTCACATCGCCAACAAAGAGCACATAGTAACTGCTATATGATTACGTGTTTAAAGCACCTACTCCACTTATACTCCTCCTGCTTTTAAGTACGTACATAGCATTTGTGCTACATGATTGATGATCAGAACCATCTCGTACCTATAACTGGTTCGCTACGGGAGGGAGGGAGGGAGGGCGGAAGAGCACACAACATACAGCAGTCAATCTGAGTCGCCCAAAACATATTTTCACTCGGTATCAATGCTCCACTCCATCGCATATTCATATCATATCACAACGCCCAGAATTTTCCAACGTCGTATTATACCAACCATGATAACCTTATCTGAGCAGTAGTACGTTCGCAGTTGCGTTGTACCATGGTATAACGCAGTGTCTTACATGTATGCATGGATGTATATACGACCTTCGCGATCATAAAACTGTCCGCACATAGAGCACTACCGTTTACATCAGGTACACACAAAATAAGCATACGAAAATGCTCATAAATCACGAAAACCACCGCACGCATATACCTGGTATACTCACAGCAGTATGTTAGTACTTCTCGTACAAATGGCAAAAACATCGCAGACAGACAAAATAACCGTATGAGCATGTTCCAAGTACCTTCCCCTGTTGATTACAGGTCCAAGTAAAAGTTACAGCAGAATTGCTGCATGTCGGCTATTATCATACGTATACTGATGTGTTGCCATCTGACAAGGTTAGTACGTGCAGGTAGCACAGCGTTCGAAGCAAAGCACACAACCGAAACATAACAATGTCAGCTCGTCAAGTGCTCGTTTCACGTGCATACTCAATCCTAGCATGCGTGCATCATATATCATCCTCCCCCAAGCCCCAAGCCAAGTACGTAGTCCATCGTCCCGCGCAAAATAACGAAAGACAACAGAACCAACTACTCGTATTCAGTATAATGATCGGTGGTCCAAACAAGCCATTTCTACGACACACCTACTATTAATATACCTGAACAGCAGTAGCGGCATCTTCGTACGTATTATCAAAAACATCATCAAAAACAGGAGAAACAATCCATCAATCAAGTAGCACAAACAAAGCGTATACCTCAATCAGGGCTGAACGGGGGCACCAGGCCAGCACCCAGGCGCCATTGCGGTCCAGCTTCCATGCTGATCCAAACACAACCTTGCTGTAGGTGGTGATGCTTGCCGCCGCCCCACCCGTCCTTGCTCCCCTGCTGCTACTGCTGCTGCTGCTGCTGCTGCTGCTGCTGCTCCTCCTCTTCCTTCTCCTCCTCTTCCTCCTCTTTCCGTTGCTCGAATGATAACAGGGCTCCGTGTGCCAGCACCAAACGGCTCGCTACTACCAGGGCGTGCTGCTCCGCCTCGAGGTCTGCACGCGTGCCTTCCGCGGGCGGTGGCGGAGGCGGTGGTAGAGGCGGCGGTGACGGCAGCGGCGGTGGCAACGGCTGATGCTCCTGCTCCTCGCCCATCCCAACGCCGTCATCTCCGACTCCTACTCTACTTTCCTCCTCCAGAAACCCCCTTCCACTCGCACATGAAACCATCTCTCCGACCTCTTTCTCTTCCGCGTGTGACGGTTCCTTCGTCACCGTGGGGTGGGTTTCAGCGTGGCGCGCAAACGGAGCCACCTGCTCTTGCGCGCCCGGGTTCACCCAACAAACCGGCTCAAAGGGGCTTCTCGCAATCGGATGCAGCTGCGGCGGGGCCCCCTGCCCATCCTGTGTACTGCTGCCGCTCCGAGAGGTCTGCACTCCACTAAGCTCCTCAGCTTGTTCTTCTCTGTCCTCGTCACCCATATCTTCTCCTTTTTCTCCTCTCGTCGCTTCCTCATCAAATTCGGGGGTGGGTGTAGAGCGGGTATGGTTCGCAGCAGTGGCCAACGTGCCGGCTCGAGCCTCCTGCTCTTGCCGCACTGATGTCCAAGCTGCTTTCCTCCTCTGCTCTGCCGTTGCCCTCTCCGAATCAGCGCGCTGGGCCTCGCTCGGCGTGGCACGCAGCTTCGCTATCATCTTCCTCCGAAGGGCTGCCAGCTGCAGCTGCTGCGGCTGCTGCTGCTGCTCCGGTTGTTGCGGCTGCTGCTGCTGCTCCTGCTGCAGCGGCTCGCCTGTGTTGTTCGTGCCTCGAGCAGCAAGCGGGTCCACCAGCGCCAGCTCACGTCTAGCCGAGGCGGCACGCTGTTGCCGCGGCCGAATCGGGTGGACTACTTCTTGCCGCCACTTGATTTTCTGCTGGGCCGAGGATATCCAACTATCCACCTGGTTGAGACGGGCCCTGTCCTTCGTGAGCACAGCAGTAACTCTTCCGGTCCGCGCAGCCCAAGCTCCTTCATAGTCCTCGATGCGCTCTACCAGAACGAAGCGCTCGGCATACATCTCGTCCACGCACCCCATCAGCTGCACCGTCTGCCACCTCTCCCTCTCCAAATACAATTCCCGGAGCTCGAGATAACTCTTGCCCTCCTCACTAGCTCTCCACCTAGCATTCTCCGATTCCGCGTCATTCATCTCAACGCGGAAAAACCCACCAATGCCTGATGCCCCAAGCAACCCGAGATCACGTGTCAATGACTTGCTATAGCGTGTTGATACGGCCTAGGGCTCATGACGGGGCCTAGCACAGGAAGGCAGGGTCAGGGAGCTGGAGCGCTCCTCGTGTAGACATAAACCACGTATATATTATCGTCGGACCTCGCAGGCCACCATCGAGGCGCAGCGAGCAAGTCAAGGAAGCAAGTCAAGTCAAGGCAAGCCAAGAAAGCACGAGACCTCACAGATGCAGAAAGCCTCATCAAGTATATGAACTCCCTAATATATGAAACCGCCATCATACCTGCTGTATCGAGTACCAAGCACAATCAATATGGTGTCTCGCGGCACGGTCTAGCCTGGTCGTATATATGATATCTGGTACCTGGTATCACATTACGAGTATTGCGCCGCATTCGACAAAATGGTCTATTTCTTGCCATCCCTTGGAGAGTGATCGAGGTTTGGTTTTACTTGCAAACACAACCACCACCACCACCACCACCAGCGACACGTTTCTGCTGCTGCTGATGCTCAGCTGGTGGTGGTGGTGGTGGTGGTGGTGGTGGTGTTTGACTTGAGGACGGTTGTTGGTGCTCTTTGGTACCTGCTACCTGGTACCTGGTATGGGGTGGAATATGTATCCTTGTTTTCCTCAGGACCACCCCTGGTACCTGGTAAGTAGGCCATGCAACATGGACCAAGCTTCGCGAACTCGGGACGGCCTTGAATACGAGCAGAGGCAGGAGGAGGGGATCTTATTTAGGGGCCTTCAGAGACCCCGTTCGTTTCTAAAGCAGTGATGCTTTCGTCGCGCACGGTGACAAAGAAGGCGACGTACGTATCATACGATACGAGTAGGCGACCAGAGCTAGGATGGACGACACAATCTCAGCACAACCGCACTGCTGCAATACTCGTACGTAGAGCAGCCGCTAATCGCTGTGGCCACGACGACAAGCACGGCACACGTACGAGTTGTACTACAGTATGCCAGCCTGCGACGTAAGAAGACGGTGCCTGGCATTGCGGCGTAGGGAGAAGCGTGCTTTGAATGTGTGGGAGAAAAAAAAAAAACATTGTTTGCTTTTGCCTTTTCTCCACTCTAAGTTGCTATGATAAAGTGGGCATCAAAGATCACTTGATTAAAGTATTGTTTTTTGGGCATCAGACGAACTATATATAATAGATAGATACATTATACACATTGTAGCTCACGACGGCGAGTCCGACGGAATCTTCAAATACTGCTGTAGGTGTGGGTGTTTTTTGTTTTGCAAATAGCGAGGTACGCGTATTAATATTAATTGTTAATACAACGTATGGAACCCTTCGACCTTCAATATTTGCAGAATGCATAACCCATCAGGGGTGGCGCCCACCAACGATATAACAGGAATAAAACACTGGAAACATCGGAGGTGTACGTGCGTATAACATCAACAGTAGCAGATGCCTGGTATCATAGTACTTGGTACTGTACCCATAGGACAGTTACTCCACGTTCAGGCTCCTCACTTGGTTAAAGTTTTATTAATAAAAGGGTTAATACAACCACGTCCTATGATAGGTCAGGCTGAACAAAAACGATAACAAAAGACGAAGAAAGAACGTGCTTCTACCGGAGGAGATATGACAGACAACATAAAATATAAAATATGGGAGTGATACATAGAGTACTCACAGAACTGGGATGCACTGCTGTCCTTTTTGTGGTGGGTAGGTGTAAGCAGATGAGGGGTCAAAAAGTGATAGCCAAATCATATGATATGATAGGCCAGGCTGAGCAAACGAGCAACAATAGGAAGGGTGGACCGAGATTGGCAGGAACAAGGTTTCAGCCCTCACGCGTGAAAACGATCCTATTTATTAGTATTATAGGGGGCAACGTGCACAGGTGTGTACCTACACTGTACTGTTGATCTGCTTGGTCCATGCATCACCCCGACGATATATTATCGTCCGGGGCTGACGGGATGGTGTGGCCATTAGGAGTACCTATACCTATACAACCAATGGGGTACTACAGCAGTAGTATATCTGCACAAAAGGCAGTATTAATAGTATATCGGCATAAAAGCATAGAGACCACACTGCAATACAGTAAGCAGAGCAGAAAAGGCCATAAAAGACAGGCAGGATAAAAGAGAAAGCGAAAATAAAAAAGAAGCTACGATCGCGTGTACTTACGGGTTATATATGTACTAGCGGTACGGCCACGGATCCGCCGGCGATAGTCCTGTGTTGCCCATAGTACGAGGTAAGTTCCTAGGATGGCACATAGTACTGGTATGGCACCTAGTACTCACATTAATAGTGTGCTGTGATGTAATATGTATACATGTATCACGACCACAAAAGTAACCTGTGTGTGGCAGCGATATTAGAGGGCAAGTCCTGGCCGATCCGCCTTACTTCCAAGGTCGGAGACTGACCGGTACTCAGTAATAGCGCACTCTACCGTTTGCCAAGACGACGCAAATGTTCCATCGTCAGGTAAAGGGGGGGAGGGGGAGTGGCTACACCCGAGGCACGCCAGCGCCAGCAAGAGGCTTGTAGCCTGTCTATCATGTTGGTTAAACATCCACGTGCTTGTAACCTGTCTATTTGTTTGGTCAAGCCTCGACGGGAGTCGGTAGCATGTTCTCGTATCCGTACACAGCTCTAGGTTCGGTCTAGAACCGCAGACAGGCACGTTCGCTGCCCGTGCTCTGTCCCTCTGTTGTTCGTCGCGTTTGTATGCATGTTGGTTGCTCGTAATTTGCCTGCGCGCTGTTTTGGGATCGCATGCACGCCTGGTCGTTTACGAACCAAGCAATGAATGCATAACCTCAATACCAAGGGTAATCTTACTATAGTACGTTCACCAGCAACCGAGGGAGCTAGCTTCCTGGCTATGCCTCCCTTTGTCCGGAATCCTGCGACCAAGATGTCAATGTACCTCCACGGTCGCTGCAGCAGCGGCTCAAGCGATACCTCACGACCAGAGGACCAGATGCATTCTGACGGCCAAATGCATTCGGTATTGCAGAGAACACCAGCAGTCAAGGGAGCCAGTATCCTTGAGCTTTGTTGATTCGACCTCGGGCGCATGGCGGGGCCTAGCACAGGCGGGCAGGGTCAGGGAGCTGGAGCGCTCCTCATGTAGACATAAACCACGTATATATTATCGTCGGACCTCGCAGGCCAGCGTCGAGGTGCAGCGAGCAAGTCAAGGAGTCAAGTTAGTCAAGTCACCAGCAAGCACGAGACCTCACAGATGGAGAAAGTCTTATCAAGCATATGAACTCCCTAATATATGAAACCGTCATCATACCTGCTGTATCGAGTACCAAGCACAATCAATAAGCTTCTCTCTTTTTCCGGGCTTCTACGGCCATAACGCGAAGGTATCACCACCGACGATTGAGCGATGTAGGTCCTTTGACGTAACACAGGCAGTCATGTGTACTCACCACACTTAGGATACCGACCTGTACCAATAGTTACAGTATAGCGTTGGACGAAGCTGTCTGGGGTAAGTCACATGGCCGACTATAAGTCACTGGCTATGCTTCGACGAAACGTTGACGTGAAGGGCACGATTTGGCCAGCAGTCAGTATGGTACAGATTATTCGGCTATGTATTTGGGTTCGCCGTTATCGTCAGTACGTGTACGGGAGAGCCGTAAAACCGCTTGTCATCGGCCATTATTATCGAGCACAAGTCCGTGCTTACCGACGAAGGTCCGTGGTAGGGGTTTCGGTTGTACACATATTGCCAACATAATGGAACGAAAAGTCCATTGGGATACTGCCCGTTGTCAGCAGCAGAACTCCACCCAGCATACGTAAAGATGAACAGTATTGCTGGTGTATTAATACATTATTACAGTATTTGGATAATGACAGATCCTCGTCGGTGTGCACGTAGTACCTGTCAGTGGTCGTGGAACCGAAAAGGTACTGAGCCGCGGCGTGAAACAGATGATATTTTGCTCTTATGGAACAAACATGGACAGAAACGTGAGGAAATGAGTGAAGTTCGCGGGAAAACATTGTGTGCAAGTTTAACCCTCCCGGTTCACTCGACCACACCGTTATGTCCCCACTATCGTGGCACACGAAACTCCGCGAATGAGGACAAACTCGCATGGACGGGAGGACGAGCCAAACAGCGAGTTTACAAGACAGTGGAAGAGCGGGTTGTCACGGGAGAGCAAATAACTTGGTAGGTTTGGCGATATCATCAACCGCGACCCTGTACAACAACATCAAACGCGACTCGGGTGTCTTCTGAAAGTCGAACTTCGGGTGACCTGGACCCTGGTTGTCGGGAACTCCAGTATCGGCAGTCCGAGTATGAGATCCGGACGGCTGGCTGATACTCACTTTTTCGACCGTAACCAGGGCTTGGTTGCTATCGAGACTCCGAAGAGTATGTAAGGACCTGAAAAGCTGCTCTGTAGAGTACCTCGGCTATATTAGGTTGAAAAGTGAGGTGAGCACTTTGTCAATCGCTGCCAATCGAAAGATGAGGTAAGCATCTCTGGCGGGTGTTGCAGGTTGGTTCGACGGTAGCATTTCGACGGTGAAAGGTAAGTACCTGTCATGCTATTGTCGAACGGGTCGGCGAAGGTGAGTGCCGTCTCGGGTCCTCGTTTACAAGAAGGGCGAGTTTTGTCTTTGTGTGTGATACGGAGTGTAGGGTCAAAACCGTCACTCAGCGTAGGAAGCAGGAGGAAAGCGCAGCCGTTGTTATCGGAAAGTAGCCGGGACACCCGTTTAGCACCGGCACGCACGTGCGCTGGGCTGGGGGGGCGTTACAGTGGCGGGACGGTGAGGAGGAGAGCGCCCACGCTGTCACCGGACTATGACCGGGATGCCCGCTTTGCGCCGACTAGTTATTCGTCGGGCAGGGGAGGTGTTGCAGTGGGATGGGCGCTAGGATACTGAGAAGCACCACGGCTGTCCGAACCAGCGTCGCGGGGAGGGTCTACATGTCCGCAGGGACGGAAGGGTAAGCTAAGCAGCAAGCATCTCGAAGACAGTAGAACAACCGGTCGTCACGGAGACGCGAGGAACCAGTCGGGTCGGCAGCACCAATCGCGACCCTATACAACACCATCAACAGCGACCCAGGGGGTCTTCGGGGTGAAAGAAATCTGGCAACCGGGATTCTGGTTGTTGAGAGATTCAGTATATGGAGTCCGGGTGTGAGGTCCAGAGGGCTGGATATTCCCCTGCGTACCTGGGCCTGATTGTGATTTGAGTTATGTAGACTTCCGGAGTTTGTCAGTCTATCAATAGCAACTGGGTAGAGTACTTCGGCGGTATTCGGTTGAAACGTGAGGTGAGCATTTTGTCAATCGCCGCCGATCGGGAGATGAGGTAAGCATCTCCCGTGCGTGTTGCAAGTAGGTTTGGCGGTAGCACTTCGACGGTGAAAGGTAAGCACCTGTCATGCTATTGTCGAACGGGTCGGCAAAGGTGAGCGCCGTCTCGGGTTCGTGCTGGGGAGAAGGGCCCGTCTCTGTTTTCTGTGTTTTGTGTCACACGTGGTTGTTGGATCGAGCACGTCACCCAGCGGTTGCGAGTGGGAATGTTCTCCGTGGACGGCGTCGTGGGCGCAGCTAGAACAAGGGTCGAGCAGATAGATTCATGACGCGCGGGCGGAGTTCTACAATCGACAAGGAGTGCTTAGGAGTAGTACAAGGCATCGGCTGATCGAGCTCCGCTGCTCAGGAATGGACAAGGGCCAGCACGGACGCACGTCTCGCCATCGTACAAGGTCTCCGTCGCCACACCACCAAACTTCCCGCCGACGGCGTAGGACGGAGGAGGAAGGCACACTCGCTGTCACCGGATCTTAACCGGGATGCCCTCTTGGCACCGACGCTCACATGCGCCGGGCTGGGGGGGTATCGCAGCGACGGGTAGCCAAGGAGGAAGGGGATATCGGTTCATAGCATGGAATACCCGCTTGGTACCGACGCCTACATGCGCCGGGCTGGGAGGGGTGTTGCAGCGACGGGGGCACCGAGGAACCAAGGCGCACCTGACGGCAGGGAAGCCCGCTCTGGGCCGACGGTAGTCAACACTTCGGACATTGGGGGTGTTACAAACGCCGGGCCGACGATGAGGATGGAGGAGGAGGGCACACACGCTGTTACCAGGCCGTAACGGGGATGCCCGTTTGGACCCGACGATAGTTATGCGTCGGGCAGGGGGGGTGTTGCAGCCGGCTGTGTGAGCCAGAGGATACTACTGTGATGCGTAAGTGACTGTCGTAGCCAGTGCTACGCGGAGGGTCCATCGTTATAACGGGGGTCAAGCTGTACGAGGTTCCCCGCTTGAACGATGGAGGTTGAGGATGGGTTCCCCGTCATAGGAGCGCCATTATGTTGTGGAAACCCCGTATCGACCCAAATGGCCGATATGGGTGCTCCATGGTGCCACCTGGTGTTTATTCAATACCACCCCCAAGTGAAAGAAACCAGTCAAACAACCCAGTGTCCACACCCGTGTCAACACCTGTTCACATACCGTGCATGAGCATCGCCCTACCACTTGCCTGTCTGATAATCCCGCTACACCTGTGCTGTGGACTGAAACTCACGGCTACGCGGTATCCGGCAAGCTCGAAGACATCTCCTCTCGGGACTCTCTTTACGAACTACAACAGCTGGCTACCAAGGTGATACCGTTTCGGATAGAGGTCAGAAGGAGCCTAAGCTGTAACAGGCGATGGGGCGCAGACTATTTGCAGATTTGTATGTACTAAAAATTTCCAGCAGGGCGTAGATGTGAAATAAATAGCTACACGTATATATTTATGGCGTTGTGAATGAGTGTCTCACCACGCGTTGAAAGGGAACCTTCACAGCCAAAACGTTCGAGATGTCTAGGACGTGGATACTTGTAGAGAGACGACCGCAGTAACTTACACAGCGGTACGATATTGCTGGCAAAAGTGCACCTGAGCATTCTAGCTGTTACCCCTCGCGGTCGAGATGGGCCGCCGAATATTCACAGATTTAAATGTACTAAAACTGTCCAGCACAGCGTGGATGTAACATGATTACCTACGAGTATATGGTCATGGCGTAGTGAATGAGTGTCTCACCACGCGTTGAGAGGAAATCTTCGCTGCCGAACGTTCGAGATGTCTCAGACGTGGATACTTGTAGAAAGGCGACCGCAGTGACTTACAGCGGTACGAAGTTGCTGGCCAACGTGCACCTGAGTATTCTCGCTGTTACCCCTCGCGGTCGCGATGGGGCGCAGAATGTTTGCAGAATTTTATGCACTAAAAATGTCCAGCTGGTTGTGGATGTAACATGAATATCTACGAGTATATGGTTATGGCGTAATGAATGAGTGTCTCAGCACGCTTTGAGAGGAAATCTTCACAGCCAAACGTTCGAGATATCTCCGACGTGGATACTTGTAGAGAGTCGACCGCAGTGACGTACAGCGGTACGACGTTGCTGGCAAACGTGAATCTGAGTATTCTCGCTGTTACCCCTCGTGGTCGCGATGGGGCGCAGAGAATATTTACAGAATGTTATGTACTGAGAATGTCCTTGCAAACGTGCATCTGAGTATTCTCGCTGTTACCCCTCGCGGTCGCGATGGGGCGTAGAATATTTACAGAATTTCATGTACTCAAAATGTCCAGCAGGATGTGGATGTAACATTAATATTTGCGAGTATGTTGTTATGGCGTAGTGAATGAGTGTCTCACTACGTGTTGAGAGGGAATCTTCACAGCCACACGTTCGAGATATCTCCGACGTGGATACGAGAGTCGATCGCAATGACGGAAATCGTATCACTGCTGGGTGAACCGTGACCAACAACGTTTCTATGTTTGTTAACCGTGAGCAACAACATTCGCAATTTCGCTCACATGTTGCGGCAGGGCGACAATACTTACAGCGGCACGATGCTGCTAGCAAAAAGTGCACCTGGTTATTCTTGATGTTACTCCTCGCGGTCGCGATGGGGCGCAGAATATTTACAGTTTAATATGTACTAAAAACGTCCGCAGGTTGTGGATGTAACATGCATATTTACGAGTATATGGTTATGGCGTAGTGAATGGGTGTCTCACCACGCGCTGAGAGGGAATCTTCACAGCCTAACGTTCGAGATATCTCGAGCGTGGATACTTGTAGAGAGACGGCCGTAGTGACATAATTCGTATCACGGCTGGGTGAACTGTGACCAACAACGTTTGCTATGTTCATTCACACGTCGTGGCAAGGTGACGAAACTCAGAGCGGTACGGTGCCGTTGGCAAACATCTGGGTAATCTCGCTGTTACTCCTGGCGGCAGCGATGAGGCACAGGATATGTGTAGACTTTACTGAAAACGTCCAGCAGAGCTTAATGCAACATTGTTGGTTACGAGTACATGAGTATGGCGTTGTGAATGAGTGTCTCGCTGAGAGGGTATCTTCACAGCCAAACTTTTGATATGTCTCGAGCGTGAATACTTGTAGATAGTCGACCTCAGTGGCAGAACTCGCAACACTGATGGGTGAACCGTGAGCAGTAATACTTGAAATTTCGCTCACATGTCCCGGCAGGGTGACGATACTTAAAGCGGTACCATGCCGCTAGCAATAGTTAATACGGATATTCTCGCTGTTACTCTTTGCGATCGCAAAGAGGTGTATAATATTTTGGCGTAAATGAGTGTCTCACCACGTGCTGAGGGGCAATATTTACAGCCAAACGTTCAAGATATCTCGAACGCGGATACTTGTAGATAGTCGACCTTAGTGGCAGGAATCGCATCAGTGAGGAGTGAACCGTGAGCAGTTATAGTTGAAATTTCGCTCACACGTCTTGGTAGTGCGACATTGTACAATACGTGCCGGCGCCTTTACAGAGTGGTCGTAATGGGGCTCAAAATATATCATGTTGCATGAATTAGCAGAACACCAATATGTGAAAGACAATACATGTGTGCTGACATGTCTCGAGCGAAGTAATGTTGTGTTAGTTTCTGGCGACAGTCAGTTGAGGCATGTTAGTTATATAGCATAGACCACTGGCCTACTCAGTCACGTGACTGAGTAGGCCAGTGGTCTATGCTATATAACTAACAAAGTATATACTTTGGGGTTCGTCGAATCTCACCATGCTGCATTGATCTCCGGGGCACTTCCCTTGCCACGGACTAGTGTCCAGGAGCACACTATTATACGTAACCATTCATGTTCTCTCCAGCGCGCACGCTCGAAAATAATAAATTACGAAATCGGCGGGATTCGAACCCCCGACCCCCCCTAGGGAATTATTTAGCACTACCCACTGAACCACGTGACTGAGTAGGCCAGTGGTCTATGCTATATAACTAACAAAGTATATACTTTGGGGTTCGTCGAATCTCACCATGCTGCATTGATCTCCGAGGCACTTCCCTTGCCACGGACTAGTGTCCAGGAGCACACTATTATACGTAACCATTCATGTTCTCTCCAGCGCGCACGCTCGAAAATAATAAATTACGAAATCGGCGGGATTCGAACCCCCGACCCTCCCTAGGGAATTATTTAGCACTACCCACTGAACCACGAAGCTCACATTGATCTCCGGGGCGCTCCCCTCGCCACGTACTAGTGTCCAGGAGCACACTATCATAACCATTCATATTGTCTCCAGTGCGCACGCTCGAAAATACCAAATTATGAAATCGGTGGGAATCGAACCCCCGACCCTCCCTAGGGAATCACATAGCACTACCCACTGAACCACGAAGTCAGGTGACTGGGTGGTTCAGCGGTCTATGCTATATAACCAACAAGGCATCTTAAGTGCACTGGTGGCGTCTGGATTGAGGTGCGACTCCGGTCGTAGTACGTACACGGAGCGAGGTTCGGGGCCCGTGTTCTGAGCTTGGTGAGGTTGGCGGGGCCGTTGCCCTTATAGTGGCACTACTGTCATGTCATGCAGCGCTACCTGAACACGCGCCACTTTCCTCATTCCGTTCAGGGGTGCAAGCAAGAGCGTGGGGTTATGGACAAGCGTTGTGAGGGCTGAGAAATGTAGTTGGAAAGTCGGAGCGTAACCCCAAAGAGCCCGCCCTCCACTCGCCGAGGTTAGGAAGTGCCTCGACGCTTGCGGCTGGAAGTGACGTGTTGGGACGAGTCATACAGCAAGAACGAAGGTGGAAGTCCGATGCATTATGTACACCCGGAATAATGCGGACAATGCGCGACATGGGTCGCGTAAACTAGTAGCTGACAAGGGTTTGCAAAGACAGCCAGGTCAAGATACTGTTTGGGATAAATTGTAGAAGTCTCGGAGTAACCTCGGTTGTGGAGGAGTACAATGGTGTTGAACCAATGGGTGTCTCAGTCATCCGAGAATTCGTACAGTATAACCCAGACAGTGGAAGGAGGGAGATGCGTTATGGGCAAAGGCATGTGAGCATGACACAGAGTTTGATAATGCGGTAGACATGTCAGCCAGCTGCTCTCCCTCCCATGCCACAGAACATGATAATATACCACGCAATTCGAAAGATACAAACATAATTTCCGGTCAGATTTTGCACAATCGGACTGCATAGGACGGTGCTTTCGTTTTTGAGATCGAAAAAATCAAATCTGAAGCTCGAAATCGAACCGCAAAGGAAACGAGCTTTTTTCATTTTTTTTTTATTTAGATTTCGATTTTCCCCCGATTTTGTTTTGCGGTTTTTGAATTGTTTTTTTCGTCGTTTTTTGTGTCGTGCCTTTTTAATTATTTGTTTTCGCGATTTTCGTCAAACGGTATAATAAATGGCACGCAACAAAACAAAAAAATGGGCACGTTTTGACCATATTACCCAACCTGGAGAGGTTGTGGGTATACGTTGTGAAAACAGGGACTTTGGGATATATGGCCATCCTCATTTCTTGGCATATTGTGTAGACCCCCCCCGCAAGGTACCCAAATGGCCACCAGCATAGTGTTACACTTGGTTGATGCTCAAGAGCAACGCTATTGGCTGGGATGTAACCTAAGGCATTTTGTCATTATTAAAGGCCACCAGGGTATAACATATCTGAATATAAATATACCTATCCTGTCACGAGCAAACTCTGCCGGGACCACGGCCACGACAATGCATATACTATTACTAGGGTCACAAAACAATAAACCAAAATAGATCACCATCGTCACTAAATGTGTTACAGCGATTTCGGAGGAGCACCCAATTGCTTGTCTCGGGTGAACTAGAACCTCGCGTGATATATTTTTGTTATCCACGAGTTTTTGACGCGATGAAGTAGCAACAGCCCCAGTCCAGCCCCCCACCCTCCCCCTCCTCATCCAACAGATTACTATCATCAACACCATAAATCGATACGTAAAGACCTCCTCATGCACACTTCTCCCTCGGCCGCCCCTTCCATCATCCTATCGAAAAGAGCGTCCTGCCCCGAGACTTGTCGCGATATGATGGCACCATTGACTGTTTCGAATTAGCGGTTTCGAATTAGCGCATGTCCGAAATGTTATCTTACAAGTACAACAAACCCTGAGGGCGAAAACTAAGGGAAAATGCCCCAGACTGTAAGGGGGAAACCCCTCTTATCCTAACCCCCCGACCGGCGATGAATGGCGGTGAGTATACCGCCCCCCGCCGCACCCCCCTTCTTTTTCTCTGTGCCACCCCCGCCCACCCCACCCCCCCCGCCCGCTCCTTGGCGTCGGTTGTCAACGACGCTGTAAAACACGTCATCACTGCGTGAGCTAGACAACCAGGGATCCGTTTTGTTTTGTTTGGCGGTCACCAAAGCTGGCAGTCTTGTTAGATCATTTGTGCGGGGTGGAGAACCTTTGCTCCGCACAAGGGGAATGATCGTATCACGTAGTGTGTACTATGGCAAGGCACCCACGAGGCATTTACATAGTACTCCCATTCCTGTCTCAAGAAGTGGCCACACCATAAATTAAATTAACTCATTGAAGCTGTCGTCCATATGCAAGTCCGTCTCAGAGGTGGTTCTTACCAGGATGCAGCTCACCCTCCATGCGATTCGCCCAATACCTCACGGCGCTTCGCGCTTGGTGCAACCAATGTCTGCCTGGTTGGTGAAAACCCAACGTGCTCCGTCCCGACATTGTAGGGATGCGAGGGTCTATGGTCATACGACTACGGCCGTGCACGACATGAGTACACCACCCCCCCCCCAGGGGCTATTTAAAGGCGGCATGTTCTGTTTCTTACGTCCAAACACCAACCGACAAAAGCGCATTTTACCACCTCCAGGTGTCCCTCTTCCCCCCTACTAACGAAAATAGCGGTTGACGGATGTTACTCCACACTAAAATTGGCGTGTTGCGTCTACAGCGGCTTTGACGAGTCAAACTAGACAGTTAGTCGAAGCGTTTGCCAACGAAAGAAGCTACTTGGATATCAAATGTGCCCTCTCCTACTCTTTCTACACACCACTTGCGCACCAAACGGACGCTTGGATGCATTCTATCGGACGTAGTCCCGGCCCCCGCGCAACACGGCCAAGTAAAGCGTAAGAACAGGCCTCCCTTTTTCTCCCCGCCCCTATAAATATGTTATATATATAGGTTGCGTTGGCGTCGGTTGGCGACGACGCTGTAAAACACGCCTCTCACTGCGTGAGCTAGACAATGTGAACCAGAGTACCGTTGCTTTTGGCGGTCACCACGGCTGGCGGTCGAGTTAGATAATTTGTGCGGGGTGGAGAACCTTAACTCCACACAAGGGTAATAATCACATCGCGTAGTGTATACTGGTATATGGTAAGGCACCCACGAGGCAGATTCATATGTATAGTTATGTTTGTGAAATGTTCGCACTTTTCGCAACTTTTCTCTTTGCGCAAGCGCTTTTCGGCAAAACGCAAAGTTCCCCGACACGGGAGGCCCGGCCGGACACATTGGGCAAGGTTTGGGCTCGATCCGAGCTCTGTGGCTCGCGTGGCGGGCGCTCAAAGTTTTTTTTCTCGCGGGAGTGGATGAGACATTTTCCCGGGTTTCTTCGCGTGAGGCCCTGTTTTTGTTCAGTCGTGCGTTTTTTGTGCGCTTCTTGCCGAGAGCACGGGAAGCACACACGAACAGCAGCAGCAGCGCAGAGAGCGTGTTACAAACAGTGCAACCTCAATGTTACAACCCTGCCGCCCAGCAGCAGCAGCAGGCATTACACCATGCATGCGCGTGCCTTAGATCCGTGCTGTACCGTGACGAATTGCTTTTGTCGAAGCCTGCTATTTTACGAGTCATGGTATCATACCTGCATCGATGCTCATGTACGAATCTCTCCGCCGTCCCGAAATGTAAGAAAGTTTTTTTTATTAAATCGATATATAAATTGTCGTTACTTTTCCGGACAGAGTGATACAACACTGTGCGCCTCGAAGGCAGATCTGTGATGTTCTCTGTTGTTGCTACGTACGAGTAGTTACTTTCAAGAGCCAGCAATCCGTCACCAAACGACACCACCACTCTTCTGCCCGCTGCTGCTGTTGATGGGCTCCATGTGTCATGCGTACGTGTCAGAATAAAGCCCATCTGCGCTGTAGTGCTGTGGCTAGCTGTGTCTATCGGAGCCTACCGTACTTAATACACACCATCTATCTACCCTTTTGTTCTGCTGCTGTGTGTGTGACAGAGCCACGCCCACTCTGACCGGAAATGAATGAGCTCTTTTGAATACCACGATACATCAAACAACATGCAACGAGCACAAGCAACGCCACAGCCCCGGCTAGAAGCACAAGCAGCAGACGTGCCTGTGGCGGATCCACCGTATACTGCTGTGGCTACTAATTAGTGGTTGCTGCATCGCAGGCTCGCATCCGTCATCAGGCACCACCACCTCTCTCTTCTGCTGTTGTTGCTTGCTGCTGTGCTTGCATCATGTATGTGCGGCCTGTCGTGTGTCTGACGCGGGCCGCGACAAATAATCGTGTAGCAGTAGACATGGAAAAATTATCTTTAAAAATATTGGCAAACGGTCACCATGCACGATTTTATACTTGAAGGCTTCAGTTCGATCCTTGGCGATGACTATCTTCCTTTTTTTTTTTGTACGTAACCCAGACCCCCATAATATAAGACAGGAAACACACAAAACCAAGTGGATTTCTTAGGCAGGTGTGGTCGACAGTTCCAGCCCCTTCTTCGGTGTATCCTTTTCTACTTCTTCTGCAAATATTTATATTATCTCACCACTACTTTACGAGTACTGTGTTCCATGTGTCACGTGTGCGTGCGTGTGCGGTGTGTGCCGTGTCATGCGTGGGTGTGCAGCGTGTCACGCTGTTGGAGTATTTCCAAACGTTTTTTTTGTCGGAAGTCCTCTCTCTCGGTTTTGTGCGGGATACGTAGAACTTTCGTTGCCCGGAGCGCCACAACAATTAAATATGTTACAAGTATGTTATTATTTTGACAAATACGTTTGGCGGGATCATTCACAAATCTCTAAGAACGATCGAGTCAACAGTAACGGTTCCACCATATTTCCGAGTATGTTTTATCTCCAAAAATGTAAGTGTTGTAGTTCTAAAAAGGTCTAACAGGTACATTTATTTATGAACCTCAATATGAGGATATTTCGTAACATATAAAATATACGGTATGCATGTGCTATTAATACGTATATAATATGATATGCGTATGATACAATATCGCTTGCTGTTGTTTCAATAATAATAGTAGCTCTTTGATTCGCCCTTGCGCCACTCCCCCAGGCACGTCCCGGAGGGGAACCTTGTATATAGTAATACTAATTGCCGTCTCTGCAAGTGGTAACACCACAAATTAACTCACTCATTGAACCTGTCATCCACATGCAAGTGCGCTTCACAAGCGGTTCTTAGTAGGATGCAGCTCACCCTTCATGCGACTCACCCAACACCTCACGGCGCTTCGCGCTTGGTGCTAGCAATGTCTGCCTGGTCGGTGAAAACCCGATATGCTCCGTCCCGGCATTGTAGGGATGCGAAGGTCTATGGTCATACGACTACGGCCATGCACGAAAATGAAGTACCCCCCGCATTGACGGTTTCTACCCGACGGAAACCAGCACAGCAACAGCACGACTCCCGCCTTCCACTCACACTCCCTTCCCCTTTCATGAATGCAATGAATAAAACGAAACAAGTGCAACCCAACAGCAACATCAACAAAAACAAATACCAGAAATGCGGCGCCCCAGCACCCGAAAAGCGGGACGCCTGCAGCGACAAGAAACTAGCGATAAGGGCGGTAACAGCACCAGCACTACCAGCAAAAGTACAGGGATTCGACAGCAGTAGCAGTAGGAGCATCGACAACAGCACTGGCAGCCGAAGCGTTACCACTACCACCACCACCACCAATGATAGCAGCAACAACGCCGGTAGTAACGGCAGCAAAGGCGACAGACGACAACAACGTTAACTGTGTTTTCCTCCAGGTGAAACATCGGAGGTGGGCTCTAGATGACTCCTGACAGCCGCAGACAGCAACGACCACAACAAGCCACCACACACCTCTTCAGGAGGCAAGCGAGGGGACTAAGCTAATCAGCACCGAGAAACCATCTCAACGTGAACCTCCCGAGTTTAGGGCCGCAAAACAAAAACATTAGGCAGGCTATATTGCCCAGCCGACACCTGACAATAAAACGAACCAGAATGTTCAGCTAACCCATGATATGCTTTGCCTTCTTTGGCCGACCAAGGGAGACGCAATAATCGTAACATCCTTAGTCTAGCTGCCGGTTTCCCTCGGGGACGGGAGTGATGCTAACTAGGTCGCTAGAGGGTTATCTATTCCTGGGCAGCCTCCATAGAGGAAGGGGGGGAGGGTGCCCTTGAGTAGCTGTCATTAATGACTGGCTAGCTAGACAGCCACCTACAACCTCAAAAAAAATAACGCGTCCCAGAATTCGGCAGAAAGCTAGCCGCCTGGTGAGAGACCCACCGATCCCTTCCGCGACAACCACGCTTGCGAAAAACCAAGTAGCGGTACTCGGCAGTTAGCGAGCGAGGACAGATAATCCTTGTAGCTTGGGCTAGATACTGAAGGAAGACATCTACTTATCCGGGGCAGCTACCACTGAAAATAAACCAAGATGTGCCTTCCGGCAGCAAGCTAGCTCACTAGCTAGTCGAGAAAGCAAATACCACAATCCATCTATCTGCTTCAAGCAACTATTATCCCTGCATGTGTTCTGAGCCGTCTCTTTAGTTGGCAAGCAAGCAAAGGCATCCACCTACCAGTTATATGTTCCGCGCTGTCTTCCTCGTGACGGTCGTTTTAGTCGCCGCCGCCGGCAAAGCCGACAAAGCCACCGGCGACGCCCTCGCCGTCGAACCCCCGTTAACAAACGCGGCATCCCTCTGCGAAAACGAAAACGGATCAAACCCTGCAATCCCCTGCGAAACCAACCCCTCCGTCGCGCCCATGCTCACCCCCGCCCCGCCCCCAGACCTGCCGCTGATGGCGCTCTCCGCGGTGTCACCGATTCCGGCCTCAGTTCTTATTCCACCACCACCACCACCGCTACCATCACCACCGTTGTTGCTGTAGCCGCCCTCCCCTCCGTCAAAATTGCCCCTTTCGCCGTCGACGTCCCTGAGCCCACTATCGTTGCTGCCATAATAACCTAAGGCGTTACCACCGCCGCTCACTCTCCCAGCCGATGACCTCTTGCCGTCGGCCCCGAGAGAGGGACGCCTTCCGCATCTCTTCATCCCGCTAACCCCGCGGTTGCTTCCCCCCACACCACCGATCCCAAGACCACCACTGTTGTCGTTACGACCCGCGACACCTCCAGTAAGACTGACCCGCGGCCTCAAAAGGCGCGGCATGTCCTCCTCCTGTTGCGGCCTTTGCTCCTCCCCCTGCCGGTGGTAATGCTCGTGGGATCCCTGGGCCTCCTGACATTGCTCTTTCCTAGCGCTTGCGCCGCTGTCCCCTCCTCCCCCCCCTCCCGAGATAGTAAACGGTTCCGGTTTTCCATTCCTGTCGCCGCTCGTGATGGTAGCGCCAGCAGTTATATTAGCAGCACCAAGTCGGCGACGCCCGCTACTTCCCGCCACTCTCGCATCGTGATAGTCTGGACCGGAAAGCCTTCTCAGAATCCGGTCGTCCGAGCCTTTGCCCCTTCCACCCCTCCCATTTTCTCCGCCAACTCCCCCCCCACCACCCCCACCTCTTCCTCCCCCACACGCGAGTACAGCATCCGTAGTTGCTACCATCTCATCCACGCGAGGCACGTCCTCAACCCCTGTCCCGACCACGGTAGCTCCGGATCTCTCCGCAGACCTCCAACCGCCAGGGGAGGACGACAAAGAGGACGCATTCTTCCGCTGTGCTACCACCATCGCCACCGAAACCGGCGCGGATGAGGATAAGGGGGAGGTTGTACCTGATCTCGTTCCCCCCCACACCCCCACTCCCATTCCGCAGGACCCCCCCCCGCCAGGTCCCTCCTCCCCCCCTCGCTTCTCCACTTGCCCTCCCCCCACCCCCAACTTCTACCACCCTCTTACTCCCACCCCGTCGCCAGGGCAGCAAGCAGCGCAGCACCAGGGCAGAAAGCACTGTTAACCGGCGAAACGCGAGGTCGTTGTCCAATATCAGTTAGACCATGAGAGGTTGACCTTACCCCCCCCCCCCCCGACAAGAGAAGCGGTCTTGTGCGACCGCCCATCCATAGACGACGCAGCCGAGGAAACAGACCTGCCCCCTTTAGCGCCCACTGCCCCCGGAGGCGATTGGATCCCACCCAGAGGGGACTGGCGCAAGCCAGGGGACGGTATCGGCTCATCCCTGCTGCTTCTGCCCCCCCCTCCTCCGCCGCTCGCCAAACTTGCTCCTCCCTCAGCCCCTCTCGAACCTGTGCTTGGTACAATTGTTGCGTTTGCTCCAGAAGGCGTGTTCACGCTGCCGCTACCATCGCCAGCTACGCTGGTAGGGGGCATATACATAGGGAAGCCAACAACTCCGTTTGTTGAGAGGCGCGCGTGGGCCAACGCGCTGTAGGCCAACAAGGTGGCTCCACCTCCGCACGCACCACCTCCAACAGCACCCCTACCACCAGCAGCGCTGCTCGAAACGCCATCACCTTCACCGCTGTCTGAAGCACCGACCCCATCCTCTGCGTGTACCTCCTTCATCTTCATCTCCCCCTCCCCTTCTCCCCCTTGCTGCTCCCGTCTCTGCTGCTGTTCGCCCGGTCCCCGCCTCTCCCGGGGCTGCTGCCGTTGCTGCTGCCTCCCCCCCCGCTGCTGCTGCTGCTTATTCAGCTGTTCGTTTCGCCCAACAGCTTTTCGAGCAACAGCCATAGTACCACTCGACCCCATGGCGCCGGTCAAAGCATCCCGCTGTCGCTGCTTACCAACATCACCCAAGGCAGAGGTGGCAGCGGGTGGTCGACTGGAGTCCATGCCGCCGTAGACGAGGTAACCACCGGAATTACCACCGGAATTACCACCGACCGCGCGCTTGCGGGGCTCGCGGGAGGGGTGGTGGCCGTTGGGGTTACCACTATGGTTATCGTTGCTGTCACGCTTACAGTTCGACTTGATGTCGCCGTTGGAGATACTGCTGGAGTTCCCGTCGCGGCGGCGATCGCTGGATTGCTTCAGATCCAGATTTGTTTTTGGAGAGAGAGAGAGAGGGCAGGGGCGGAGCGGGGGGGGGGAGGGCGCGCGGAGGTTGTCTCATGTCAAAACCTGTTTAGTACGGAGTTGCCTCTATTTCTGGAATTTGTTTTTTTTTACGGACTGTTTGGGGATATTTTTGTATTTTTGCCCACCGACTTTTCAATAGTAATAGTCCAGTACGAGGTAAGAAACTGATGGCTGGTTTCAAATGAGAATAAGAAGTTAGAAAGCTGACCGTAAAACGAGGCGGCGCGATTGAGCTTCATTCAGGCCAGTCCTCGAGATCGTATTTTGTATATATATACCATGTACGAAGTGCCACTGCTGTTTCCGGGCAGTTTAACCCCTTTAGAAATGGTACCACGAATTTGGGGACAAAATACTTGGGTTTAGTGTGGGGCATTTTTTTTTCAGTTCTGAATAGGTTAGGGACCGAAATGGGTGTCAGTATGTCAAGGCGAAGTACGAATACCCGTAAGATTACTACTCGCCTAAGAATGTCTGATTCTTGACGAGGATCGGCTTAATAACCTCAATCTTGAGACGGCCCGTTATGTTTAGTGCGGCACGTGCGAAATTTAGGGGGAGGGGCGGGGTGTACTCATTAGCCGCATGTCATGCATGGCCGTAGTCGTATGATCATAGACCCTCGCACACCTACAATGCCGGGACGGAGCATGTCGGGTTTTCACCGACCAGGCAGACATTGATAGCACCAAGCGCGAAGCGCCGTGAGGTGTTGGGCGAGTCGTATGAAGGTTGAGCTGTATCCTACTAAGAACCGCTTGTGAGGCGGACTTGCATATAGATGACAGCTTCAATGAGTTCATCTATTTTTTTGTGCGGCCACTTGCAAAGACAGCAATGGGAGCACTATGTAACTGCCTCGCGGGTGCCTTGCCATATACCAGGTACACACTACCAGATACGATAATCCCCCTTGTGCGGAGCAAAGGTTCTTCACCCCGCACAAATGATTTCACTCGACCGCCAGATTTGGTAACCGCCAAAAAACAAAAAACAAAAAAAACGGTACCCTGGTTGTCTACGAAGCTCACGCAGTGAGAGGCGTATTTTACGGCGTCGTCGCCAACCAAAATATATACCATATATATGAGGGGGTAGTAGTAAGCGCAAGCGGTTAAGACACGCCAAAGGAGGGTCAAGACATGCACAGCTAAGCCCGCCAACGGCGAATTGGTTTGGGTAATATACGATTCACGGCATTTGCCTCAAATGCCATTATTGCGTTTTAAATGCCTTACTTGTATAAGGCATGTATTTGCCTTTTAAAAAGGGCTTACACGTGTCTTACAGACTGTTTTCGCTCTATGAATAGCATGCATTTGATCCCTGGAAAAAATGGGAAAAAAAATTAGGTACGGTATACGCATCACATAAGTATACACGTATGACACTGACAGAGACGGGCCCGATTGTATAGTTAAATCAGACAGATTGTAGCGTAGAACATATACTTGTCACAGCAGTGGTATTACTTATTAATCCTTGTATGTCTAGGTAACAAATGGACATTTTCCCGGAATACTTCCACTTTTCCTCTCCGGCCGCGGGTCTTTTCTCGCGCTGTCGCCTGCGGGGCACGCAGTGGGGGCGCGTGTACGCCACGGCGCAAGTGCGGGTCCCGGCCGAGGCCCGTGAGGCGTGCTCTGGGCCTTCAACGTCGCAAATTCTGGCAAATAACTCAGGGGAGGCGTTCCGACTTGGCACCGCCTCGCGACGCTATGAAACACCTGCCGTACGACTGTTTCTTCATCCTATGAATTTTGATGCTTCGTTTTTGACCCGCGACATGAACGAAACACAGCACACACCACACACGAGACCACAAGGACCACACCGACATGGAACGAGGCACACATCAGGCGTCGTGCAGCAGTAGTTGATACCATGTCGCATGCGTCTGCTCTGTCTGGGCTGCGTACAGCAGTTGTAGCAGTTGTACGACACGCTTGATAATTTCATGTAAATTTGTATTTCGGTTCCAATTTTTGGGAATCTACGTAAAGCATAATATTTCTTAGCAAAGTACAGAAAAGAAGAAATATGAGTTTTGTTGTCGACCGACGGAATTTTCCTTTTAATAGTCATGGGCTCTACCGACGTTTATTTGCCACAAGAGGCAAGAGTACAGGAGAGAGATAGATGCTCACTTTCGAGTACCTCAGCTTGACGTGCATAGCTGCGCCGGGCACAGCAGAGGTACACGATATTGCCCACTGCCGAGTGGCAGGCCTAGTCGAGGTCTACCGTATGGTTTTCTGCAGCAGCAGCGACTGGTGGCGGACGGCGTCTTCGGCGCAACACGAGCAAGGGTTACGAGCGACATTTTCCCGGTACGTTCACACACCAATATAGGCTGCGTCCGAAGCGAGAGTCGAACAGCGGTCAAGACGGATAGACCTGGACCCGATAGGGGACTAGCTACTCGATACTTAGAGCTGGCTTGTCGATTCAGAGACAGCGACCATCGAATGTGTTGTCGAATCACGTGGCGATATCAGCACGCCGTGCGATAGCGCCACATCAATACCTAGCACCTGGTACTGGGTACCCGGATCGTTCACCCGACTACGAGTATTGCTCCGATTGTCGTGATCAATACCACGTGACTCTGCTGTTCACGTGTACGTTGTATGCACGGGACTGCTGTTTGATGCTGTTTGCTGGTGACGTTTACGTTGTACAACTCTGATGATCACTGCTGTTTGTGCTTGTGTGTGAACTCGGAGATGATCGTGGTGAGCCCACAACAAGAAATGAGCGGACACTTACAGCAGTAGCATCTGCCGCACGCTGGGTATAATAGGCCGCATGCTGTATACACAACGTCTTTATACAACGACACGCAGCACCATGATACCGGTGTACTTGATATAGCACGACATAGAGTGGCGGCTGATTGAATCGTGCCTTCCTTCGCTTCAATACGGGCGGACACACCTGGCGGTGAACTTGCAGCGCGCAGGATACTGTTGTAACATTGCGTCGTAGGTTAAATCGTATATAGTTTGGGATCAATGAGGCCTCCTGCTGCGATCAGCAGGAGACGCTCACCCAGGGTTACTACTCCCGCGGTGATTGCCTAGCAATCAACGCGGCACCTCGTCGCAGAGAGTAGGTACTCCGGTAAAATAAACACTAACAAAACTGATGTCGTTGTCGACGGTACAACCTCGCTACCAACGATGGGCGGGCGGGATGGTCTGTTTTTTCTCCTAGCCTCTTTCTACTTTGTCGTGCTGTTGTAGAGCTGCGATATCGCTCACGGAGTGATACTCAATCACTGTCTCCCACTACAACAAAGAGGCTTTTCTGAAAAGGGGTTCTGCCCTGCGGGCTTCGCCTCTTTTCTGTGTCAGATTACTGTTGTAACATTGCGTCGTAGGTTAAATCGTATATAGTTTCGGATCAATGAGGCCTCTCTGCTGCTGCATGAGATCACACCCATACTTGTTGACCTTTCTCTTATCTCAGTGACGTCGCTCGTTTGACTCTTATCTTTCTCTTCCCTATTGTCCCCAAACTTCTAGCCTAGCTGCATATGGGTTCTGCTACCGTTGGTTGTCCCGTGGGAAAGTCGTGTACGATTTTTCGTAAGAATCACCCCCGGGGCTCAAAGAGGGGTATCCCCGGGATATATTTAATGTATGTACGTCTTATGCCTTTTTAGGTTTTCGCTGGAACTCCATTTGGCCTGTTGAACACTATAAAAGACATCGCATGTTCTATATACTCATCAGGCAGTACTGCGGTACAGTGTGCTCCCAGCCCCCAGCAGTGCCCGACGTGCAGGGTGGTGCACCGAGGCACTGCTGTGTGTTGTACATCGCGCCCGGTTTATAAGGGCGCGGGGGCAAACGTAATTAAAAAAATTACGGCCACAAAGGAAGTTACGGCGACCCCAGATTGGTTACGCGTAATTACGTTTATCCCGTTTTGAATATCATGCCTGGCATGTACAAGTTTCGTACACGCACGTACGAGTAGTATATACCAGGTAAAATATTAATATTTGGTCGGAGCGGACCTTTTTATTATGCAAGAAAGTACATCCTCTAAAATACAGGGATCCATACATCCATTCGATGCTGTCTGCTGTCGGAGATATATATGGCTTTTGATATTTGGTACTTGTACGACCTTCACGCGTCATACATACCGTATATAATACCAGGTACCGGTAACTACGTATATACGTACAATATATATACTCCACCCAAACGTTCCTGCATATTATGTACGACGGCCGTGCGTAGTATGTGATTGGCGGCGGCCCGTTTCACTTCGAACTGCGCTCGTGACGCGAATCCCGTATTCAGACCGCAGACTACCCGGAATAATCGCAAGTCTTTCCGTGTCTTGACAATTTCGTGCGCGTATAGCTTGTCGCCGGGTCGATGTTGTTGTTATTGTTGTTGTTGCTGTTCTCTCATCAACGATCATAGCTCATGGCCACAACACATACCTGGTATATATATAATATTTATACTGTACCAGTTACCAAGGTACTGGTATGATATAAAATGTAGTCTGATCACAGGACAGGCTCCAAAGCGCTACGAATGGAGTGGGAGGAGCTCATATACTTCCCAGGGCCAGTAAATATATACATAACATATGTACTTCATACGCCGGTAAATACAGGTGGAGTCCGCGTACGTATGCCCCAGAAGCCTACTCGTACATATACCTAAATACCAGCCTAATACATACGAGTTGCCACCCAAAACCGGGGGGATCGCGTAGTACGTATATCATATGATATACCTGGTATATGTGTTCGAAGGGCAACAACATGAAGTTCATCTCGTCAAACCGAAAGTAAAGTACCTGGTACTATGGAAGAGGAGAAAAGGGAAATATAAAAGCCGATGCTCGGCGCCTGTGCTCCAAGAAGCGAGCCGAGTCTTACACCCGGCGCGCGTGTGTGGGTGTGCGTGCGTGCCTATTTTATCCGGTTCGTGTGAGACCTGCACTCGGGTTCCTCTTACTTTCTCTCGCATCGTACCGCATCTACTCACTCACTTACTTTGAGAGAAGTCTAACAGCGGTCGGTATCGGTCGGGTGGACGTTGAGTTACCTGAAGGTTTTCAATCGCTCGCCTTCTCTAATAAGCCAGGACGTGAAAAACTGACTACAGCAAACAAAAGGTATTTTCGTACGTACAGTAGAGAGATTTAGCATCGCAATGATCTCGTTCGTGGTGACACTACACGCTCAGAAACCACAAAACAAATAGCGACTCCACCGGGTTCTCGCGAGGTGCTTCGTTCTTCGTGTCCCCTTTTTGGCTCCGACGTTCGCCGCCAGCGCCCGGTTCCTTCTGGCGCCCGGCGTCGTTGCCGACGTGCCGCACTCCACAGCATTAAATTTGATAACCAGCCCCGGATTATTTCGGCTCAGGTCCGCCCTTCTTTGTGCATTCAGCCCGTTCCGCACCCGGAGGGAAAGGAGCGGGGTGGCCCCCGGAGCTTTCGCTGCGGTCGCTATAACCTCTGTTTTTTCCTAGCCTCTCTGCTTTGTCGTGCTGTTGTGGAGCTGCGATATCGCTCACGGAGTGATAACCAATCACTGTCTCCCAGTACAACAAAGACGCTTTTCTGAAAAGGGGTTCTGCCCTGCGGGCTTCGCCTCTTTTCTGTGTCAGATTACTGCTGCAAGTGAAAAAAAAAAAAAAAAAAACGTGAATACATATCGAGTTTTTGGGCATGGTTGTAACATTGCGTCGTAGGTTAAATCGTATATAGTTTGGGATCAATGAGGCCTGATATTTGTTACGCAGTTGAAAATACTGCCTGGTTACGCACGGCATACCATCTTGATGCGGGGGAACAACACGTCCGCCGTTCAGTGGGTTTTCAAATGCAAGGGGGGGAAGGAGCCCCGATCGGGGGCACTGATGCGTCTCTTGGGGTGTCTGGAAGTAGGCAGTGGGTGGTGCTTCGATGCGTTGCACGTTGCTTGCGTTGGGAACACTATCGCGAACGGTATATCACGTAGGCGCCAGAAGCAATCGATGGTAATCTCCACACGTTCCGGTCTGACGTTGCTTGGCGCCGACAGGTACTGGGGCCAGCGGGCGTCGCGCTATGCTCCGGAGTGTTGGCAGCCAGCTCATCCGCCAGTCTATTGCGCCTTCGTCTCAACGAGCTTATTCGTTAGGTTTCCGGTCTGGGACCGCTTTTCGGGGGGTGATAGGGGAGCTCGCGTACTTCGACCCGGCGGCCTCCGATACGGATAAGATTCAGGCGTTGCTCGAGTTTATAGCGTGGTGTGTGTCAGAAGGGAATCAAGCCGATACTATTGCGAGTAAACTGTCGGCCGTGTTACATTTTCATCGCGTCAACTTGCAGATGGAGATGCCCACGTCGTCGCCGCTTATTAAACGTGCGTTGAAGGGGGTTGCAAGGTCGCACGCGGTCGCAGGTACCACGAAAAGGGTTCGTCGCCCCATCTCGTGGGATACGTTGTTGGGGGGACAAGACCTAGGCCCGTCGTGGGGGCCGGGCGGCCGAATTATTTGGTTGTCGCTTGCGTTGGGCTATTTTTTTGTAGCGAGGTCCGACGAAATTTTCGCTTCACCTACCGGAGTGGTACACCCGGTGCATTGCTTAGCGAGGGCAGACGTAGCGGTGTACGCGGGGGGGCGGCGGTTGACCTCGTCGCAGTGGCACCAGGCCACCAGCATCGAGGTTCGTTTTCGAGGCCATAAAGGCGACCAGGCCCAACAGGGGTCGGTTATTGTGCGTACACGCGATGACGCCTGGGGGGCGCGTTCCGGGGTAGGAGCAGGCGGCGGCGCCGTCGCTCTCATGGTGGAATTGTTGTCGGTTTATCCGACATTGCCGGAAAGCGCCCCTTTGTCGTCGTATCAGTACGGTAACGAGGTTAGAGTATGGAAGTACCCGGAGGCTCTTCAGGCGCTTCGCCAGGTGGTAGCGAAAGCAGGAGATGATCCCAGCGAGGTTGGACTCCACTCTTTGCGTTACGGTGCGGCCACCACGCTGGCGGCCGGGGGGGAGGTGCCGCAGAGAGTGATCCAGAGGGACGGTAGATGGAAGTCTTCAGAGTATTCCAAGGTATATACCCGGAACAACGCGGAGGACGCTAATATAGTGTCTCGTAGACTATCAGAGTCCGGGAAGCTAGGGCAGAGGCAGCCAGGCCAAGGTACTGTATGGGGCCAAACACCGTAGTATCGACGCGACCTCGGGGTTGGGGTATGTCAATGGTTTTCTACCATTGGGGGTCTCGGTCGTCCGAGACTGCGTGTGTTAGGGCCCCGGCCAGTCGGCTGGGGGGGGGGGGGCTCCCGGGTACTGGAACGAGAAGCAGCGGCCGGTGTCGTGGCTCTCGTACTACGCCAGTGGACCCCCCACCCCCCCCGACGTCGCAGAGAATAATAAAAACATGACAATTCGAAGGATATACAACAAAGTATAAATACACGGATCTACGAGAGTACGTGTCTACCAGCATGCAGACTTCCGAGTATCATATCTACGACCTCTCTCTAATTTCCAACGATAGGCCGATCTACGTACATACGAACACGAGTATTTTCGTACAGAAAGTAGCACTACTGTACTTTGCGGATACATGTCTCCACAGTAGTAGTCTAGGCTACAAACTGCGAAGCAGCCAAGGCGCCGTTTGTCGAACAGCACAGCACAGCAGTACTACAGCAGAAGAAGCTGCAGAACCCGCAGTGTGCGCGGGACAGCTACGAGTAGCAGGGGGGATCTAGCAGGCTAGTTGTGTCAGCTACGAAACACTGGTTTGCTGTGTTCTGTCTCTCATTGTGTATGCGTGTGTGTATGTTTGATGTATGCCATTCCAGCAAAACCTCAGGTCCGTATAGAATAGCCACGACGAAGAAAATGTCGCAGATCGTGATTTCGCTTTTTTCAGGTCAATTCACAAAATATCGTCAAGATTCACGAGTTGTTCTTCGTGAATCTACTCGACATAACGAATTACCATTTAACAAATAAATACAGTAGTAGTGGGTGTCTGCATTTATCTCATAAATTGTGTGCCAAGAAAAGTGAGCTCAGATTGGCACGAACAGTAGAAAGCGTTGGCTTAGAAATTCAGCTCACCACTGTGGGATCGACATTAAATCCAACACAACATAGTTAGATCGACTACGGAAACAAAATAGGTCGTTGGGCCTGGACACCAAACTGAAGTTTCTTAACACCGGGAGCCCACTGTACCTCAGATACGATATTAGCTCGCGACATTTTTTTCGGTAGGAATGGCCGTCGCTCCTATTTTTTCCTTTAAACAATACAGCAGCAGTCTATGCCACGGTTTGCTCCAAAAAGGGAACTATGAAGCATGTGCGATCTATTTTCACCTTGCGACACCCCCGGGATTTGAAGTGACCAACATCCCGAAGGGGAACCTTGTAGTATAATACGCTTCGGTCGTGATGGTGATGGTGTCGTTTTGGACCTTCACGACTATGCCTGATTCGGTATGCCCGGCGGGAAACCGGCTCTAAAGCGCGCCACCTGACCCCGATCGGCGCCGCACCACCGCCCCGGCCGCCCCATGCGTCAGCCCTCGGTGACCCCGGCGAGAGAACGGGCGCCGGTGCCGAACTCGGCGAGCGGGGTTTTGGGGGAAGGCGACCTCCCGGGGAAGCCGCGCTCCTTCCCCTGGAAAGGGGCGGATCCGCGGGAAGGTAGGGGTTCCCAGCGCATTCGGAGGGCTCTCCCGCGCGGGGTCTAATCCCTACACTAAAATCGAATATAAAGTCACACTAATTTCAAGATAAAAAATATCTATGATATACTGAAATCAATATTTTTCTTCAATACTAAAATCGAGATATTTTTTTCAAGAGTCCCCAAAATGTGAAACTATGGATCTCCAGAACTTCGGTCAGAATCGAAATCGGTCCAAAAATGCGCGATTCAGCGGTTTTTGCGCTAATTTCAACATAAAAAAGCCCAGACGTACATTCAAAAGTCGACGGGAAAAATATAAAAGGGTCACTGCTGTACGTATAAGGGCCCATCTTAACGAACATCGCTTTTTATTGAAATGGGAAAACAATTTTTGTTTTTCGTTTGTTTTGAATACGATTTCCCTGAAAAAACGTGTTTGGGTCTTATCCAGGAATGGTGTATTGCGTAAAAAAATGAGAATAACGCACAAGGGTCAACGAACACCCGTGAGTAACCAACGAGGCGACCTACGGCCTGTGTCCTCCCCGGGGCGCCGCTGCCAGCGGAAAATTATGTCTGCCAGCACCGGCTAGGAGGCTATCACTCTAGGGATGTCTTGGGTGGGCTGGCGCAGCCCCGAAGCCCAACGCGGGCAGCAGCGACGGGGATACAGCGATCGAACTTCTACGCCAAGTCGCGACCTGGTCGGTGCTCGTGTGGTTTGGGAGGCAAAGAAGGGGTGAAAAATTGGATTTGCGACGGCCTATGTTACTTTTTAGGCACCGCAAGCGGTCTACCCTATGCTAGGGCCCGTCGGACCTCGCGCAGCGGCTGATCCGGTGGCCGTGCCTCTCGGGAATGGTGGATCTCGCCTCTGAATCAGTCGACGACATGGCTCAAGGTTGCGTGGCTTCCTTCGGTTTCATGGAACACGCCACGCCGAGTTGGATGAACTCCCAATTCAACAGAAAAAAATGAGCAAAAGAAGTCCCAAAAGACTTCTTGTGGAATTCCGTTTTATTGAACTACTCAGTTTTGAAATCGAAATATCTTGCTGTTTATTCACGTTTCGACCAATCAGGTCAAATCAAAACAAACGAACGAAAAAAAAAAACTCAAACAAACGAAAACAAATGTTCGTTAATACGGGCCCTAAGGGCTGCGCATCCATACTGGCGTTTTTTGTTTTGTCCGCTTTACGTACGTACGAGTACGTGCTGCTACTTCCTGGACTGCTGCTGTTGCTATTGCTGCTGTAGATGGGTTATATAGGGAGTACTACTATTGCTGTACGTACTGGTGCTGCTGTGTACTGTTTTCACACTGCTGTTATTGTAGTGGGTGGGTGGATCGATTGGTGCGTGTGTCGATCGGTTGGTGCGGACGTGATTGGGTGGGTGGGTGGGTGGTTGGGTGGGTGAGGGTGAGTGAGTGGGTGTGGGTGAGTACGTGAGTGGGTGGGTGGCTGGGTGTGGGTGTGGGTGGGTGGGTGTCGGCGGATCGGTTGGTACGCGTGGTTGACTGCGTGTGTCACCTCACCTGTGACGAGTGGATTGCGTTATATAGGGTGTGGATCGTGGCCCAGTTATGCTTTGGCATTTTTGTTTTTGTCCGCTATTATACCGGCCCCGCCCTGGCATGGTTCGGGGTACCACTAGTAGTAGTGTAATACTGGTAATAATGTACATCACAACGTCGAAGCTTGTATTGGACGCCTCCATCTAATAGCAAGCAGAGGCACAGCTCAACGTATATCATCACCAGTGGGGGTGCGTGCATGGACCGGCGGGACGGAACACGAAAAACAGCAGCACAGTAACAGCGGACCGCGTGCGTTTACAGCAGTACCGCCGGGTTGCGGTCGAGGGCAAGATATTTGTGGCTGTTGTTATCTTCTCATTAATGTTACTGCAACCATTCTCTCCACGCAACTCCAGAAAAAGCAACGTCGTTTACACTCGCATTGTGGGGGGATTGAAATGATACACGACGATCTGTCATCCTGTCGCGCTCTACAAGCAAGGCGGTACGAGTACTCGTAGTTCTTCCTGGACGACGCATCCTCCACGACACCAAGCCGGCGAGAGCGTACCGTAGCGGGCCGCCGGCGCTCCGCTAGCAAAATCCAACACCGCTCGTCAGTGTCATACTCTAGCTACACCTCTCAAGCCTCTGTGCTCCCATCGGTTGTTGTGTTATGCTGGGGCGTTCTGCGTCAGTAGAATGCTCGGTGTGTGTAGGTCAATTAAAATGAGAGCCAGAAGTTACCGTAACTTTCGATCAAATCCTTACTTCGCTTAATTACTTTCTTGAAGATTTTTTAAAAAATTACCTCAAATCCTCCCTTCGGGAGAATTTTAGAGAAGTAAAAGTAAGACGAAAAAGAAACGCAAACACTCTTCGTATAAATGTACTTTTTGTAAAATGTGAAAATACGTCAGCTGTGAGTACGACCGATTTTCTTCGGAATTACACTACCAGTATTAATACACGGACCTTTTTGAAGGACCCCGCGACATGGAAAAGCACTCCCCCCTTTCACCCTCGTGGAATTTCCTGGTTCGAGTCAACTCCTGCTACCTTTCGTTGTGTTGTATCGTGGTACGTTACAGATTTAATGGTATAATTTTCGTACGTACCTCTGGTACTGCTGTTTATGAATACGTCAGTGCGTATGATACCTAGTGTATACCAGGTACAGCAGTAAGTAGCCTCTTTTAAGGGACCGTAGTGCCTTCAGGGTTGGAGGTCCCGTATATACCAACGCCCTTCACTAGAGTTCGTACCGGCCCCTTGCAGTAAATGCTCGTAGGCAAGAATCGTGGTCAGCAAATTGAGGTGCCTTAAATGCCATCTTCCTTATCGCGGGGTCCCTTGAAAAGGGCTTCCTACTTGTACCTGGTATGGACGCCCTCGTGTGTGTAAACCACTTTCTCGACTGCAAAGTCTTGTGCAGCGAAACTGCGGTTCAACGGGTGTTGGTATTATCCCATGTTATATTACGTCGTGTGTCTTACACATATACCAGGTATGAATCGAAAACACGACGTAGATACCACGTGCGTACCTCTCTATAATAGGATGAAGGGTCAGCACGTACAATGGGTGTACTGGATTTCGACGGTTATATTCTTGTTTTGTTTAACAAACGAACTATGTGTTGGTACCCCCTTTTTGAGGAACCTCTTTTTAAGGCATTACAGTATCTATAGTAGAACAAGCCTAGCAAAACCCGGTAAATCAATGGTATTTCATAAGGCTCGTCGTCTTTCGCTCTCAGTCGTCCTCTGTTTACGTTGCTTAGTTATAATAATTATTTTCTTTTATATTGCCTGTCGTATCTCCTCCGGGGGACGCATGATATTTTCTTTGTTTTTTGTTTTGTTTTTGTTTGTTGGTTTCCGCTTGTTATCTTCTTTTGTTTCCTCTCTTTCACGCATCTGGATTGCTACCAGGGTAGGTCGTGCCTGTCGAATACCAGGTATGGCAATTCATTATCTGCTCTGCTTACTGCATTGCAGCGTAGTATCCCTGTATCGTCGTTTTGTTAGCTCATAACTGGTATTTTCCATCACCCGAGTCGAATTGGGCCTATACCCACCTTATAGAATACCCTTCTCCTTCTCCCCTGTCCGCAGTACCGCTTCTCCCCTGTCCGCAGTACCTCAAAAATAATGTCGCAGTTATTTCTACCCGTCATCCACAATTCCAGCACATCCATTGTCCGCGTTCATGTTTCCTTCTCGAAACCGTTCCTTCTACATCACTCATTCCTATACAATCGTCTATGTTCAAGTTTGTTCAAAGTTGATGCCACAATACGCCTCTACGACTTGGTCAGATTTGATTCGATGTTTCTTGTTCGCGGGCCCATACACACTGCACACTGCAATAGATGTGATGAAAAACAAATGGACAAAATATAATATATAGTTTTTATGTGAAGAACATACACCATAATTTACCAGGTATACAGCAGCACTGGGTGTTCCCTTGTAAGGCACCACAAGAGACAAACTTAAAAATTGTAGGGGGAAGCTCTACGATGAGCTGCTGGCCACGAGCGCCCGTGTTATCCACCATATCCCCCTCGGCTTTTTTCGACTGGCCGTCCCCCTCGCCTCCTTTTTCGATTGGCCGGCCCTCCCCGCCTCCACTTCTCCGCATCTCGCTTCCTCCCTCCTTTCATTCCTCCAATGCCTCGCAGTCTGATAAAATGTATTACGTTTATTGTATGCTCTTCTGTATTGCCTACCATGTACGGCAATAAATCAGGCCCTGCGACTACATAAAATAGTTTTTCTATCCATGGACCTCATTTTCCGAAAAATTAAGTGGCACCTCTTTGGCAATCACGACCTTGTTAACCCTACTTCCGTCCTTCAAGTTACTACATTTCTATTTTTGTAGTACGTACACCTCCCGTGTTTGGCACGAAGATGAAGCGGAATTGAGTAAAAAGCGCCACACATCCGTTGTATGGGTGGCGCCCAGGGGGATGGAGGGCGGAGGGCGGGGGGCAACGGCGGTAGGGAAACCGCCGTTGACCAACGCAGTAAAGACGGCAGGCAGGGTAGCAAGGTACCAAACCGACTAGTAGGTAGAACCTGCCTGTACTACCGGCACAAACACTGCCTCCGCTGCCTGGAGGGTGCTTTTGTTGTGCTTCAGTTGCCTATCCTTTCCTTTCGTTCTGAATCCTCCTGTGTGTACCTTGCTTTATGTATACTCTATTTTATTTTATGTTGCCTGTCACATCTCCGGGAGACGCACGACACTTTCTTTGTTGTTGCTGTTGTTTCTTTCCTTTTCGCTCTTCTCTTTTTTCGTTTCCTCTCTTTCACGCATCTGGATTGCTACCAGGGTAGGTCGCGCCTGCCGTATACCAGGTATGGCATGCATTATCTGCTTTGCTTACTGCATAGCAGCGTAGTATCTCTGTGTCGTGGTTTTATTACCACATAACGAGTATTTTCCATCACCCGAGTCGAATTGGGCCTTTACCCACGCTATGTTACACCCTTTTCCTTCTCCCTTTTCCGCAGTACCGCAAAACTCGGTTTACATTCCGCAATAATTTCTACCGGCCATCCACAACTCCAGCACACCCAGTGTCCGCGTCCATTCTTCATCTTCGAAACCGTTCTTTCCACATCACTCTCCTACACAATCGCCTATTTTCTATTTTCAAGGTTGGTCAAGGGTGATGCCACAATAAGGTTCTACAACTTGGTCAGTGTTGAATTTATATCTCTTGTTCGCGGGCCCATACATACTGAAATAGATGCGATCGAAACAAATCCACAAAACAGAATTTTAAGTTTCAATGTGAACAACACACCATAAGGTACCAGGTATGCAGCAGCACTAGGTGTCCCCTTTTGAGGCAACACAAGATGCAAACATTAAAATTGTAGGGGGAAGCCAGTCGGTGTTGACAACTATACTTTTCTAAAATCCCATCACCCACGTCTAACTGGGCCTACCTGCGCTAAAGCTGTCATGGTCGGTTCTTTCGCGCCCTCCCCAATACCGCGTAAGTCGGTTCCCATTTAAATTATGAATACATCCTGCAAAAATTAGCCGACCATTGTAAGGAAAGTATTTCACAGCGTGCAGTATCTAGTGTCACCCTTCCAACAATAGACACTTGAACCACCACACTTCGTTATTTTCGTTTCAAATCAATCTGGTCGAGCATATTGTCTTCACCTCGTTCGTCGATCGCCATAAAAAAACTAATTACCAAGGACAAGCACAGCGGCTGGACAAGCCGGCGTGCAATCAAGGCAATACAAACAATGTGCCACTTCTCTCCTGAAAGTGGAAACTTCCAAAGGTATGTTCCGTAGGGTACGAACCGAAATGTACCGGGGGTATTTTCTCGGTTAATACCGGTACCCGACACTTCAGTAAGTTCGGTATTTTTCCAATACCGGTAACTTCGGTATTTTTTCAATACCGGTACCCGACACTTCGGTAAGTTCGGTATTTTTCCAATACCGGTACCCGACAATTCGGTAAACTCGGTACACCCGCCCAAATATACCCCAGGTGCCGGTATACCCTCGACCGCAATACCGGGGGTACCGGTATTTGTTCGGTACCGGGCTCGATACCCTACCGAGAACTTCGGTAAGTTCGGTATTTTTTTTAATACCGGTACCCGACACTTCGGTAAGTTTGGTATTGTTTCGATACCGGTACCCGACACTTCGGTACGTTCGGTACTTTTCCAATACCGGTACCCGACAGTTCGGTAAGTTCGGTACTTTTCCAATACCGGTACCCGACACTTCGGTAAGTTCGGTACTCCTACCCGAACATACCCCGGGTACCGGTGTACCCTCGACCACAATACCGGCGGTGATCGGTGCGGCCTCGATACCGGGAAATCGGGTATGTATGCAATACACACATTATGACATTATACAAGGTACCTGGTATTTATTTGTGGCAGCAGCAGTCTTCTCTACATTCATGTATTCATCTGGTCCTTGGCTCTGGGGTGACACAACGCACTAGTCTCACACCCACCATGAACGGCTGCAGACACAACGTAACAATCGCGGAGAGTACGGAGCGGAAGGAAAGATGATATTATCACCAAGTCGCGCTGGTGGAGTTCGAGGCGCCGCCGGGTGGTGCTATGGCACGCTCTGCGCAGCTTCGTGTAGTGGGAGAAGCTCCGACTGCTCACCTGAGAAAGTACTCGTATCATGCATCCTATTTACGGACTCCAACGCGACATTTCGAATACATCGCTGCTCTAATTGTATTCAAACAGTGATGTACCAGCAGCAGCTGCAGCAGCACTACGCGAGGTTGCCGATGATCTAAACCGTATGGCAAGCTTCGACGTTGGGAGATTGGGGTATAGAACGGGCTTCAAGTGTAGCACTCGATGGCAGTGGCACGCGTGGACTGTATCAAATATACAGTAGAGCCCACAGCAGCAGCGCATTGCCCAAGTTGGAGCTGCTGATTCTGCCCCTCTGCTGCTGTGTTCTGTTGTTGCTCTTGCTGGGGCTGGTGCTGCTGCTAACCGTGCTTCCGATTGCTACGTGGTTAGGATGGCGGCGGCAGCATTGCCATTTTCTCCGTCATTGGCGCCGCCATCTGTTTGCTGTTGCTACAAACACATTTATTTAGGGTAATGTTCGGTAAGGGTACGTACCGAAGTATACCGGGGGTATTTCCTCGGTGAATACCGTTACCTGACACTCGGTGAGTTCGGTATGTTTCCAATACCGGTACCCGACACTTCGGTAAGTTCGGTACTTTTTCAATACCGGTACCCGACACTTCGGTAAGTTTGGTATTTTTCAATACCGGTACCGGACACTGCGGTAAGTTCGGTATGATTTCAATACCGGTACCCGACACGTCGGAAAGTTCGGTATTTTTCCAATACCGGTACCTGACACTTCGGTAAGTTCGGTACGCTCACCTAAATGTACCCCGGGTACCGGTATACCCTCGTCCACAATACCGGGGGTACCGGTATTTTCTCGGTAGTGTGCCTAATACCCTACCGAACACTTCGATAAGTTCGGTACTTTTCCAATACCGGTACCCGACACTTGGGTAAGTTCGGTATCTTTTCAATACCGGTACCGGACACTTCGGTAAGTTCGATACTTTTTCAATACCGGTACCTGACACTTCGGTAAGTTCGGTACACGCAACAAATATACCCCCGGTACCGGTATACCCTACCAAACTTGCCTTTGGAAACTTCCAAATTGTCTTTCGCTTCAGACCGGATTCCGAAAGGAATCCGTCCAATCCGTTCGGCGCCCTCGCGATCGGTTTTTGGCCAGCTATTCTCGAGGGTCGCTTTCTTCAGCCCCCGCCTCAATTTTCCCCCGCGGAACACTCTCGGGCCGCGCGCCGCCGACAAGCGCGTCGACCCCGAACTGGGTGGATCTTGCGAAGATAGAGGGACATTGAGGTAATTTTTCGAAACAGAAAAGATATATTTCCTGGCTGCTGGAGATTTGTTTCGTGTGCCTGCTTGCTATTGCGATCTCGATCTCGAATTGCCGCCGGGTCGCGTATCTCTTGCTCTCTCGGACTCTCGCTCGCCACCGCGTTCTCTCGACTATCTCCATGGGCGAGTCACCTATAGCCTCTTTGACCCCCTCCGCCTAGCCTCGTTCACCGTAGCAGGTACTACAGCAGTAACCAACAGCAGTTTGTACAAACAAAAACTCGTTTTGCTACATTTTTTTCGAAGGTGAATTATTACTGCTGTACCAGGTGTAGCAGGAGTAATTTTAATCTAAAAAGGGGACGAATGAAGTGGGTCCCCGAATGCGGACAAAAGCCTCCGGACTGTACAGAGAGAGCTAGATGAACCATAGAAATAACTCGTCTCGCGGTCAGCCGACGGCAGTACGGAAAAGCAGGGAGAGGGTAGGGAAAAACAGAGCCTACCAACCTCGCAGGTGCTGAGGCCAGCACCAGTGCGCTGAAATCCTGTCGGGGCGATGAGCTGGTCGGCGGGTACCAAGCCGAGGCGAGAAGTGTCGTAGCAGCCAATAGGTTCGGAGTCGGACGCCTCGCGCCTCGTGCCGGCGGCAGCGTTACGAAGGGAGATGACAGGGGGCGAAAGGTTTACTTTCAATCTCCTGTTCGGAAAGACTTTGCGAAGTTTCCCCCAAGCGGTCGGGGTAAGGAAGAACCTAGTCTGCCTCGAAATTTGCACGGTCGCGACCGCTGTCAGGTACCGACTAGCGGCGGAATCGATGCAGTGGCCACTCGCAGAGGGGTCGGGGTTTCTGTTACCGAGCGTTCTATTATTAGAACGCAATAATATGGGGGAACGGGCGCTGACGCCGGCGCAGGGGACCACCAATCCCCAGACCCATCTGCGGGCGGCTCGCATGAAGTATAAGCGATGCACTATGCACTTCTTCCGGGTGAGAGATGCAGCGAGCCATCGTATGAACGACACAGCTATACGTCCTTAGGGCATACGTCGGGGGGAGTCCGACAAAGGCGCAAGCAGAGACGAAGGGACCTCCCAACCTTCAGACCCATCTGCGGGCGGCTTGCATGGAGGATAAGCGATGCACTATGCACTTCTTCCGGGTGGGAGGTGCAGCGAGCCATCGTATGGACGGCACAGCCATACGTCCTTAAGGGGTACGTGGGGTGGAAACCCGGCACAGGCGCAAGCAGATATGTAGGAACGACAGCATCCGCGACCGCGGCGGGAGTAAAGCGTTATCGCGAAACGGCGTTCTTTTTTCATGGATACGGACGCGCTGCCGCTGTCCCAGCAGTTTGCATGTTCAAATGAAGCGTTCCTACAGAACAATCGAACCCGGGCCCACAATAAGGCAAGGTAGTAGTTTGGGTGTAATAAGAAAGACAAACAATCCGCAGGAAGGATAATAATATGCAAATGAGCTGCGGCATTGAGAGAAGAGCAAAAGGGATGACAAGTATGGGTGTGATCTCATGCCGCAGCAGAGAGGCCTCATTGATCCCAAACGATATACGAATTAATGTGACGACGGAATGTTACCGGAGTAATTTCAATATAAAAAGGGGACGAATGAAGTGGGTCCCCGAATGCGGACAAAAGCCTCCGAACTGTAGAGAGAGAGCTAGATGAATCAAGGAAATAACTCGTCTCGCGCTCAGCCGACAGCAGCACGGAAAAGTAGGAAGAGGGTAGGGAAAAACAGACCATCCCGCCCGCCTATCGTTGTGCGCGAGACACGCCGACAATGACGTCAGTTTTGCTCTGTTTATTTTACCAGGGTAACTACTCTCTGCGACAAGGTGCCGCGTTGATTACCGGCGAATCAACGCGGGGGTAGTAGCCCTGGGTGAGAGTCTCCGGCTGATCGTAGCAGAGAGGACTCATTGATCCCAAGCTATATACGAATTAATGCGACGACGGAATATTACCGGAGTAACTCAGTCATTTCATCTTTGTATACCGCAGGTAGCCGCGAGTACTCCGCGAGTACTCAGTCAGTTTTCATCTTTGTTTTGGTACAGTAGTAGTACAGGTACTCACGAGTACTCAGGTCTTTCGGCTCCTGGTACTCCAGGGACTCCTACGACACTGGGACTGGCGAGTCTGCGCTGCACGCGGTTTGTATGTACGAGTATATGGAGGGTCTTTATGCTGCTACTGTAGGAAAAGTGTGCCCCCTCCGACCCCACGACGGCTGGGCCACGATGAAGCAGCTGTTGTACGAACACGCGGGTGTGTGGGTCCCTGTAATGAATGCGCCATTTCATTGTTGAGATTATGTTTCTCATACCAGGTACTATTTAACACCACTAGACATTCCCTTTTACTTTCCCACAAGAAACTGGGACTTGAAGTAATAAACTTGCCTCCTCTTATATCTGCTGACTAAGGCGAGTATCACCCTCCTGGCCAAGGCGGTCAGCTTTACCTGGGTATCAAATGAGAGTAAATGACGTTGGCACCCCCAGCACAAAGGTTATACGTAGGGACAAATCCTATTCTCGGTAGTCAAACTTCTGACGTCTTCGGAACGCCGAACACTTGATAATCCGACATAGAGGCATCCGCGCATAATAACACTGGAGGTACAATAGTATGGGTTAAAAGTTACCGGTATACTTCGTACGACAATACAAAACAAATGGTAGACCACGAACAATACCCAAAAAAGCTGAAATACGTCAGGTGTTTTGTATATTGAGGTATCGAAAACGTGAAAAATAATTAAAAAGAATAGTGTAAGTATAGCACAGAAGGTCTTACCCCCTTAAGAACTGGACCCACGTATATGATGGCAAACTACTTGGACTAAGTGTGGGATATTTTTTTTCAGTTCTGAATGGGTTAAGGCATGGTGGATTCGACTCCGGTGGTTGCGACGCGAGTGTTATGGAATTGTTGGCCAGGGGGGGGGAGGGGGACCCCTGGCTGCTTCCTACGCAAGAGTAGTTGTGCTTTTTTTGTCGATACCATATACAGAAGAAGTAACCCTACCCCGACCGCCTATTAATAGATGGTTGATGTAACGGGGATTATATGCGTGTACTGGGTATGCTCATTGTCGACGGGTAGTTTTTATTGATAGTAGACTACAACTAAACTTATAAATGACTGTACTGAGATGGTTGATGTAACGGGGAGTATATGCGTGCACTGGGTATGCTCATTCTCGACGGGTAGTTTTATTGACAGTAGACTACAACTAAATTTAAAAATGAATGTACTGCTGTGGCGCGCCACAAAAGCAAATCGATGGGATATGTATACTCGTATTATAGAACAAAACCTTACCCAGATAGCACACCTTAGTCGCATTGAATAGACACGCCGTTTGTCCGCCACTTCATCATCCAAACGGTGCCAGTAAAATCAGTACTTGCTAGCTTGGTCTAGGGCTACGCCAGAAAGGTAGGAGTATCCTCCACACCGCTACGTAGCCCCGAAAATGATGTTGTGAATACTGTGGATACAATTTGCAGCAGTCGCACTCACAACGTCTAACATACGCATCAAACGTAGAAATATATAATTCGTACTGTACATGTTCCAGTCCGACTTGAATCACTAGCGTTCATTCCAAAAGGTACGAGTATATAATCCACACCACTGCAATCCCGAAGGGGTGGTATACGGATGTAAACTCTTAGGAACCGCATAAATGCCGATCGCAGTACTCGCAGTCGCACTCACATCGCCTAACGTACGTATTATACCCAAAGTATGATTGTTGAGCGTTCGACTAAAGGCCCGCCAAGATGAGAGGGCATAAGTGAGAGCGAAGGCAGAATCACGTAAGGAACGAAGAAAACAACTTGCTAAAACGATACCAAGTGGGCATCAACACCCAACTCTATTCCCCTATGATTAGATGGGTATCGAAACAAATTACATATACGTAATAAATACGGGAAGGGGGGAGGGGGGGGGGGCTGCGAAAATGAACCTTCTGTGCGACAAAGAGGGGAGGGTTGAAGTTACTCTGGTACAAAGACCATCGTGGCACAGGCGGGGGGTGGTCGCAAAGAAAAAAGCGCACGTAGAAACAAGAAAAAAGGGGACGTATGTGCGATCCCGAAAAATGTAACAAAAATAAGAAACACGGGAGGAAGGGACGGCTACAAAAAATGAAAACCGGCGTGAACAATAGCGCCAGCAAATTTTTCCAAAAAACGTTGAAAAAGAGAGGAACACAGGAGGAGAGGTGCTGTACAAACGAAAATGCAGAAAAAAAAGAGGAGCTGGGCGTGGGGGGGGGGGATAGCACACAGAAATAAAAAAGCACGAAATTACTTGGGACGAAGGTGCAGGTGCTACAAATCTAGACCCATGTAAATAACCGCCGCCCCCCATGCACCCCCTATAAATATATAAACATGGTACAAGGGGGGCTTCGCTGCGGCGGGCTGACGCCCGCCTGCGGCTACGCGCAATGCCCGTAACGGCGAGGAGTAGTCTACTGAGGTAGATTATTGGCTAAGCTTAGGGCGAACAAAGCGAGACTCTGTACTAGTGTTCGGTATCGTATCTAGAATTCTCGATATATCATGCGATATTTTTGGGATATATCGATATCAATATCGAGAATATTTTCGGGATATCTCGATACCGGTATCATCCGATATATCGCATGATATCGATACGATATTGATATCGTGCGATGTATCGCATGATACCGATACGATATTTAATGTAAATATACCTCAGGCAGCGCATCAGTATGTCGTATGCCGTGTGTGTGCGTTCGGGTCCAGATCAAAACCTGAAACAACCGGGAAACGCCGCGTAGCCTGCGTATTGTAGGTTGCAGGCTCAAGAGTTCGACGCGAGCGAGTGGACACGAGGGAAGGAGACCCCGACGAAATACTGAAATTTTCTCGCGATTACGATCAAGGCATGCACGGACGGTGTGCGGGGAAGGGAGAGGAGAGAGGAGCGCCTGCATTGTGTATAGTGACATGGGGACCCCGGATATGAATCACTAAAGGGAGGGAGCTTGACGAAATATGCATAGGAGTAGTGCTCAGAAACACGCGAAAATGGGACGGAAAAGAAAAACACTACATAAGAAAATAATTAAAGATAACTTAACATTCAGGCAACTTGCTGGTGCTTGTACTGATCGGTTGGACGCTGTCCAAAAGCACATACATACCTGGTATTAACAAATACTCGTACAAGTATATACATATTACTAAGCAAATAAAATACTTCAGAACTACTCTACAGCCCGAATCCTTGTGTTCACAAGTAGAGCCCGTTTACCCTTTACCCAATATCGTCGGTCTTTTCATTCTTTTATCGCTATATTTTTTCAGAGTACACTTGGAGATTTTTCATCAGGCAGCACTTTTATTTCCCTCCAAAATGAGTTTTTGACTTACTATTAATAATGACTTACTATTAGTGTAGCTCCTCAAGTGAGGAGGTTCGGAAAAAAACGGTGCACCTCTATCGTTGGAAAACCGGTGCATGCTGGAGCTTGTTCTGTGTCACGACGGTGTTCTGCCGAAATAAGCTTGCTGTGTTTGTGTTCTGTCCCGACGGCGGTGGGTTTTGTTGAAGTTTTGTTTGCCTACTGTTTCGGGGTCGTCGGGTGTAATTTCGCCTGATATATCACATCACATATCACATATCATGCGATATATCGCGATATCATATCAATATCATGCGATATCACATTATACGATATATCGAGATATCGTATCAATATCCCGAATTTTGGGGGCTGATATCAAGATATCGTATCCCGCTGAAATAATTCTCGATACCGAACACTACTCTGTACTGCCAAGGGGTGTACAGCAGTAGTACAGGACACCCAATGAGAAACACTCACAAATGGAGGCTAGTTTTCTTATTTACATGAGAGGAGAGGATGCGTTTCATACGAATTTCAATATAACGGCTCCTGAATTTCTTATTCCTTGTAAATATCATCCTGCAGTACTGAGGTATTATGATACGTACGTACGTACGTCCGTACGTGTATATTAGCAGTAGGCTATAAAAATCCGTACGTGTATGTATATCAGCGGTAAGTAGTTCGTAAAATCCAGCATCGAGCATAAAAACATATTCTTGGATCTTGCATGTAGACCACGGGACAACTATAAATGCAATACGAGTACGAGTATACGTATACCGGTAATGAATTCGGAACCGCTTTTTTCGAAAAAAAGCAAGTTCTCGACCATCACCGTAATTTTATTTGGAAAGTTCGAGTGTCCATCGCTGGCATACGAGCAGAAACAACAAACAGCAGTATTAATAGTATCATAGTATCACACTGGTGTACCACACACGTATGAACCCATGATACACAGGTCTGTATCTGCTGTGGTGCTGGTACTACTGTATCATACGTGCGTGCGTACGTACGTGTATATCAGCAGTACAGCAGTAGTAGCAGTACGTGGTCTTACAAAAATCGGGGTTCGGAGTCGATACAAAAAAACGGAATCTTTGATTATGCATGTAGTAGCTGCGTGTAAAAAAAAAAGAGGGTGTGTATTTTGTATGTGCGCTCTCCATCACCATATTCTTGGTAAACGTTGCTGCAGCGCCGACCGCTCGCATGTTCACGCCCGCGAGCGCACGCGAGGCCTATGGGACTATATCCAGGCCGACGGGCACGTAAACCGATCAATTATCCCGACACACTCCTGAGGAGCGCATGCGGTAGATACGTTTGGGGTCTCGTAAGGTCCAAAACAGATAATCATCCCGCACGGGACTGTCAGAAAAAAAAAAACGACGTGCGTTGATATGGCGAGCCTGTGATAAATAGGCAATAAATCTTCAAACAAACGTCCCCCCGTGGGCCTCGTGTAGGACGAGGCCGAGGCCGCCCTTTGCAGAGTAAGCAGAGCAGGGATCGTCGAGCACGATGAGCGAGTTGCGTGCCGCCAGGTAGACCTCATTGCGAGATATCGCGAAAAAGCCTCAAATCTACGTCTAAGAAAAGCTGTCGAGATCTCTTCGAGCAGCAGCTGCAATTTTGTACATGTATTTATATAATTATAGGTTGGGTTGGCGTCGGTTGGCGACGACGCTGTGAAACACGCCTCTCACTGCGCGAGCTAGACAACCAGGGTACCGTTTGCTTTTGTCGGTCACCAAGGCTGGCGGTCTTGTTGGATCATTTGTGCGGGGTTGAGAACTTAAACTCCGCCCAAGGGGAATGGTCGTATCACGTAGTGTGTATATAGTAAGGCACCCACGAGGCAGATACATGGTAATATCCATTGCTGTCTCCGGGGGTGGCCACACCAGGAATTAAATCAATTCATTGGAGGCTGTCGTCCATATGCAAGTCCGCCTCACAGGCGGTTCTTAGCAGGATGCAGCTCACCCTCCATGCGACTCACGCATTACCTCACGACGCTTGGCGCTTGGTACAAGCAATGTCTGCCCGGTTGGTGTAACCCAACGTGCTCCGTCCCGGCAGTGTAGGATGCGAGGGTCTATGGTCATACAACTACGGCCGTGCACGACATGAATACACCCCCCTCCCTCCCTCCCTCCCTCCCTTCCTCTCCTTCAATCCTCCCTTCTATTCGGCGGCCTCGCCTGCCCCCCCTCTTTTCTCGCGTGTGCTTGTGCGTGGCCGGCCTCCACTTACCCCGGTTGCTATCGAAACCATGCACCCACCCTGCCCCAACCACCCACCCAGTCCCTCATCATCACGTCCACCGGAGACCGCCCCAGCCACCCAGCCACCGAACCATCCACCCGATTGCCGGTCGTTTGTCGGTCATTTGTCGGTCATCCGTCGGTCATCCGTCGGTCATCCGTCCCACAAAAAAAAAAATCCACAAGTCCGGCGTCGCGAGACGGGAAAAAAAAAAAAAAAAAAAAGCCCCCNCCCTGGGAAAAAAAAAAATATATATACATACAAGGGGGGCTTGCGGCGGGCTGACGCCCGCCTGCGGCTACGCGCAATGCCCGTAACGGCGAGGAGTAGTCTACTGAGGTAGATTATTGGCTAAGCTTAGGGCGAACAAAGCGAGACTCTGTACTAGTGTTCGGTATCGTATCTAGAATTCTCGATATATCATGCGATATTTTTGGGATATATCGATATCAATATCGAGAATATTTTCGGGATATCTCGATACCGGTATCATCCGATATATCGCATGATATCGATACGATATTGATATCGTGCGATGTATCGCATGATACCGATACGATATTTAATGTAAATATACCTCAGGCAGCGCATCAGTATGTCGTATGCCGTGTGTGTGCGTTCGGGTCCAGATCAAAACCTGAAACAACCGGGAAACGCCGCGTAGCCTGCGTATTGTAGGTTGCAGGCTCAAGAGTTCGACGCGAGCGAGTGGACACGAGGGAAGGAGACCCCGACGAAATACTGAAATTTTCTCGCGATTACGATCAAGGCATGCACGGACGGTGTGCGGGGAAGGGAGAGGAGAGAGGAGCGCCTGCATTGTGTATAGTGACATGGGGACCCCGGATATGAATCACTAAAGGGAGGGAGCTTGACGAAATATGCATAGGAGTAGTGCTCAGAAACACGCGAAAATGGGACGGAAAAGAAAAACACTACATAAGAAAATAATTAAAGATAACTTAACATTCAGGCAACTTGCTGGTGCTTGTACTGATCGGTTGGACGCTGTCCAAAAGCACATACATACCTGGTATTAACAAATACTCGTACAAGTATATACATATTACTAAGCAAATAAAATACTTCAGAACTACTCTACAGCCCGAATCCTTGTGTTCACAAGTAGAGCCCGTTTACCCTTTACCCAATATCGTCGGTCTTTTCATTCTTTTATCGCTATATTTTTTCAGAGTACACTTGGAGATTTTTCATCAGGCAGCACTTTTATTTCCCTCCAAAATGAGTTTTTGACTTACTATTAATAATGACTTACTATTAGTGTAGCTCCTCAAGTGAGGAGGTTCGGAAAAAAACGGTGCACCTCTATCGTTGGAAAACCGGTGCATGCTGGAGCTTGTTCTGTGTCACGACGGTGTTCTGCCGAAATAAGCTTGCTGTGTTTGTGTTCTGTCCCGACGGCGGTGGGTTTTGTTGAAGTTTTGTTTGCCTACTGTTTCGGGGTCGTCGGGTGTAATTTCGCCTGATATATCACATCACATATCACATATCATGCGATATATCGCGATATCATATCAATATCATGCGATATCACACGATACGATATATCGAGATATCGTATCAATATCCCGAATTTTGGGGGCTGATATCAAGATATCGTATCCCGCTGAAATAATTCTCGATACCGAACACTACTCTGTACTGCCAAGGGGTGTACAGCAGTAGTACAGGACACCCAATGAGAAACACTCACAAATGGAGGCTAGTTTTCTTATTTACATGAGAGGAGAGGATGCGTTTCATACGAATTTCAATATAACGGCTCCTGAATTTCTTATTCCTTGTAAATATCATCCTGCAGTACTGAGGTATTATGATACGTACGTACGTACGTCCGTACGTGTATATTAGCAGTAGGCTATAAAAATCCGTACGTGTATGTATATCAGCGGTAAGTAGTTCGTAAAATCCAGCATCGAGCATAAAAACATATTCTTGGATCTTGCATGTAGACCACGGGACAACTATAAATGCAATACGAGTACGAGTATACGTATACCGGTAATGAATTCGGAACCGCTTTTTTCGAAAAAAAGCAAGTTCTCGACCATCACCGTAATTTTATTTGGAAAGTTCGAGTGTCCATCGCTGGCATACGAGCAGAAACAACAACAGCAGTATTAATAGTATCATAGTATCACACTGGTGTACCACACACGTATGAACCCATGATACACAGGTCTGTATCTGCTGTGGTGCTGGTACTACTGTATCATACGTGCGTGCGTACGTACGTGTATATCAGCAGTACAGCAGTAGTAGCAGTACGTGGTCTTACAAAAATCGGGGTTCGGAGTCGATACAAAAAAACGGAATCTTTGATTATGCATGTAGTAGCTGCGTGTAAAAAAAAAAGAGGGTGTGTATTTTGTATGTGCGCTCTCCATCACCATATTCTTGGTAAACGTTGCTGCAGCGCCGACCGCTCGCATGTTCACGCCCGCGAGCGCACGCGAGGCCTATGGGACTATATCCAGGCCGACGGGCACGTAAACCGATCAATTATCCCGACACACTCCTGAGGAGCGCATGCGGTAGATACGTTTGGGGTCTCGTAAGGTCCAAAACAGATAATCATCCCGCACGGGACTGTCAGAAAAAAAAAAAACGACGTGCGTTGATATGGCGAGCCTGTGATAAATAGGCAATAAATCTTCAAACAAACGTGCCCCCGTGGGCCTCGTGTAGGACGAGGCCGAGGCCGCCCTTTGCAGAGTAAGCAGAGCAGGGATCGTCGAGCACGATGAGCGAGTTGCGTGCCGCCGGGTGGACCTCATCGCGAGATATCGCGAAAAAGGCTCAAATCTACGTCTAAGAAAAGCTGTCGAGCTCTCTCCGAGCAGCAGCTGCAATTTTGTACATGTATTTATATAATTATAGGTTGGGTTGGCGTCGGTTGGCGACGACGCTGTCAAACACGCCTCTCACTGCGTGAGCTAGACAACCAGGGTACCGTTTGCTTTTGTCGGTCACCAAGGCTGGCGGTCTTGTTGGATCATTTGTGCGGGGTTGAGAACTTAAACTCCGCCCAAGGGGAATGGTCGTATCACGTAGTGTGTATATAGTAAGGCACCCACGAGGCAGATACATGGTAATATCCATTGCTGTCTCCGGGGGTGGCCACACCAGGAATTAAATCAATTCATTGGAGGCTGTCGTCCATATGCAAGTCCGCCTCACAGGCGGTTCTTAGCAGGATGCAGCTCACCCTCCATGCGACTCACGCATTACCTCACGACGCTTGGCGCTTGGTACAAGCAATGTCTGCCCGGTTGGTGTAACCCAACGTGCTCCGTCCCGGCAGTGTAGGATGCGAGGGTCTATGGTCATACAACTACGGCCGTGCACGACATGAATACACCCCCCTCCCTCCCTCCCTCCCTCCCTTCCTCTCCTTCAATCCCTCCAATTCCTCTTGCCCCCCTCATCCTGCCCCCACCCCTCCTTCCCTTAATTATTTGCCGAAGGACTGCGGCGGAGCGGCGACTAACCCTCCCTCCGTCCCTCCCTCCCTCCCTCCCTCCCCCTCCTCCAATTCCTCTTKCCCCCCTCATCCTGCCCCCACCCCTCCTTCCCCTCAATATTTACCGAAGGGCTGCGGCGGAGCGGACGGCTAACAGCGCCGCTAACCCCATTGCCCTTCCCATCCCCGCTCACCGTACTGTTGAACACGTCTCCGTCAGACTCCGGGCCGTAAGCTGGAGGAGGCCTGAATAACGCAAACAAAACAACCCGACGTGCGAGAAGACACGGGAGGCCGATTTACATCAAAAACACTGTACGTCCAGGCCAAGGTACCTGCCATCCCCGACACAGAAAGGGGGTTAGGGATCGTGGTGAGCGGTGATGAGTTTGGATATCCACACCAATAACCATAGTACACCAATGGAAGTCAAAAACGACTAACACTTTCGTCCGTAAGCTGCTGGAAGCTTCAACTTAAAAATAGGATAGCATGCAGAAGGGTTGCTCTGCATGCGGTCCTAGTGACACTTCGTTTGACTGACCCACTCCGCCTCCTGGCTATTCCATCCAAGCAATAATCCACGGAATGAGGCCACCCTCAATTCACGTACGGGGTTGGTCGGCTGGGCGGGGCGCGGGTCAGGGCTCGCCTCGACCCACTCCCCACCGCCCCGCTTGTCTGTGAAGTTTGGTGATAAGTACTCAATCAACAATCAATCGTACCTGGTATGATATAACTCTACTGTTAGGTTGGCGCGTCTCCTTGCTTTTATAGCCGGTACCAGCAGTATAAGTGTCCATTCACCGTTGTGCGCAGAGATGAATTCCGTTTCTTTCGACCAACCACAACGAAGCAAATTGACAGCAGCCGTCATAATTTTTTTTCATTAGAAACCAAAATTCGAAAATAGGGAAAATCGTATGTATGGACCGCAGCATCGAAATATTGCACACCCCGGACAGATCGGCTCACCGTAGCTCGAGCTAGCTCTTTAAAGAGCTAGCTCACCGGTGAGCTACGTGAGCTACATGAACTACGCATGTTTTCCTTCGCTTGAGCTATAGGCGATAGCTCATCTGCACATGTTTTCAAAGCTTGAGCTATAATCGGTAGCTCATCTGCACACATATGTCCGGAGTGAGCTATATGATCTGCCTGAGCTAGCTCATTTGGCCCAAAATGTATAGGAGCTACATGAGCTACGCATGTTTTCAAAGCTTGAGTTATAATCGGTAGCTCATCTGCACATGTTTCGAAGGCTTGAGCTATAATCGATAGCTCATCTGTGCATGTTATCAAAGCTTGAGCTATAATCGGTAGCTCATCTGCACATGTTTTAGAGGCTTGCGCTATAGGCGGTAGCTCATCTGCACTTGTTTTGGAGGCTTGAGCTATAGGCGGTAGCTCATCTGCACTTGTTTTGGAGGCTTGAGCTATAGGCGGTAGCTCATCTGCACATGTTTTGAAGGCTTGAGCTATAGGGGACAGATGACCAAGCTCACGAGATGTCATTATACGAAGTATATAACAAATCTGGACCAAAGCTCGCGTGCGCGCGGACTTCCAAAACCGAGACCTTTTGGAATATACCCGGGGTGTGATGATATAAGTCTCGTCCGGGATGTGGTGAAAGCCTCGTCTTGACCAAGACGATATTTTTATTTCCGTACCGAATCTCTATTGATAACAAAAAGTCTTGGCTGGAAATCTCTCGACCAAGACGATACTTGTATTTACTTGATTTCAGTATCAGTGTGAGTTTGAAAACCAAAGTACGAAAAGAACATCGAAAATAAAGTTGACCAGGATGAACAAAAATAAATACGACTTACTTGATTTTAGTATGGGACGAAAAAACTTGAGTTAAGAAACCGAAAGCTGAACATTTTCTGCACAAGGTGGAATAAATGGAATTTTCTAGATTTTATTCAAAGTGGAGTAAATGTAGGCCAAAGTGAGGGTGTTATATGCACGTTCGCCGGGAAAGAGCTACAATGAGCTGCGTACATGAGCTATGATCATGTTTTCCCGGGGTGGGCTATAGGCGATAGCTCATCTGCACATGTTTTCCCGGCTCGAGCTATAGGCGGTAGCTCATCTGCACATGTTTTGGAGGCGTGAGCTGTAGGGGATAGCTCATCTGTACATGTTTTGAAGGCTTGAGCTGTAATCGGTAGCTCCTCTGCATATGTTTCGAAGGCTTGAGCTATAATCGGTAGCTCATCTGCGCATGTTTTCAAAGCTTGAGCTATAATCGGTAGCTCATCTGCGCATGTTTTCAAAGCTTGAGCTATAATCGGTAGCTCATCTGCACATGTTTTCAAGGCTTGAGCTATAGAGGATAGCTCATCTACACACTTTTGCACAAGGTGAGCTATATGATCTGCCTGAGCTAGCTCATCCGTCCCGGAATGAGCTATATGAGCTACATGAGCTACACATGTTTTCCTCGGCTTGAGCTATAATCGGTAGCTCATCTGCACATGTTTTCAAAGCTTGAGCTAAACACGACAGATGAGCTAGCTCATGAGCTGTCCGGGGTGTAAAATATTATGAGCTGTCCGGGGTGTAAAATATTATATATATGGATATTATATATATATGGGCCGCAGCATCGCAGCAGCAGCAAGAGGAGGTGGAGATGGAAGGTGGCGATGCCCCGCGCGGGCACATATACTGCTGGTACCGGCAATGAAAGGACCCTGACGCGCACGGCTACGAGTATAGCTGCTGCAGCTGCTGTTGCTATGGAGATGGCCTCGATCCTTTTCCGTTGGCGTCTGTTCTGTGTTCGTCAAAAACAGGACGGATCGAGGCATGGCCAAAAACCACCCGCAGCAGCAGCAGCAGCAGCAGCAGCAGCAGCAGCAGCAGCAGTTGCTGCTGCTGCAGCAACTGCTGTAGCCGTGCGCGTGAGGGTACTTCATTGCCGGTACATAGAATAGAGTTGCCCGCCGCGGCATCGCCCCTTTCCATCTCCACCTTCTCTTGCTGCTGCTGCGGTCCTGCGGCCGATATATCCGATGCTGAGGCCCAAGCTCGACAATCGTTTCAATGTGCTGCTCGGTTTCTGTTGACAGTTTTTGCTCCTCCGCCTGGGTCTCGGCCGATTGTCAACCTTCGGCCTCGGCAGCACATTGGGCAACAGCCTCGTCGCGTGCGCGGGGCAGCACTGTCATGACGTCGCTCCAACGCATGACTGTCGCGGCGCTCCGCGATGTTCTCACCGCGCTTGTGCCGACCGGCTTCTCCAATCGTTTTCCCCGTGCGAGCGAAAACAGCTTCGTTGCTTTTTTTAGTCCAGCCGATCCCTCTTTGTTTTTTTTTTTGTTGCGTCTCGAATTTCCCATAATACGATGTGGTATAATATTACATGAGAACAGGGCTTTTTGATAAACTCGTACTCTTTACTCGAGTGTGCTATCGGGGTGATTCCTTCTGCTCCGTCTTCGCGATAACCTGAACTTGTGTTCGAGTGCCTCGTTTTCATATTACGGTTGGAGAGATCGACAGGGGAATACTTTGGCCTTAAAAACGCTTCAAATCGCATATTTCGCTGTTTCTTCGTCCGTATGACACGGAAAAACATTCTGGTTGCTCCGAAACATTAGAACATACCGTTTTACGTAGCTTGGCGCACTTTGGATGAGCAATTCGTGACGTATCAAGAGTTATAGTCGATGCCATGCAGATTTTCTGGTGTACTATATTCAAGTTATTTTTGGGCGAAATGACTTTTTGGTTTTGCTGACATTTGTCCAGTCTGTTGGATGTTGCGTTTCGTAAAAAAATCATCCATTATATCGTGCCACTTTTTTTGGGTCGGTATCGGGCAATGGCGGCCACCTAACTGTGTGTATTAGTCTGTAGAGTAATTGTACCACTCTGGAGCAGCGGTTCGGTATCGCGCACTTCAAAACTACTTTTTGAGTACAGCACCGTTTTCTCCTGCGTTTCATTATCTAGGCTACGTGCTGCAAAGTGTGGCGTTGTAGCTAGTCCGCATACTTCTTTACCACCATACGCTGTGTCCGCTGTTTCGCACTTTTCCTTGGTCGATCTACGTCTTTTTCTTGGTCATCTGCGACCAAATTCCGTTGGAAATATGGCCCGAATTCAAGTTTTTTTTTCCTTTCGTGAAGCCAAATCGCGTCCAAACGTGTGAAGCCAAATCGCGTCAAAACGTGGCCCCGGCAAGGCGCCTCCAGCGAGGCCCTCCGGGGACGCCTCCGGCGGGGCCCCTTCACCAGCCGGGGTGGACGGAGGTCACGACCAGTGCACTGGACTGGCATCTGACGCAAGCAGTTCATACTGGACTGTCTGAAGCTACCAGGGCCCAACCCTATATTATGACATTTTTAAAGGAGAGTTGTCCTTAGTTTTCAGCGATCTCCGAAGCCCAAAAATCAGAATCATCTGTTATGGGCAGGAAACCATCGTTAATTTGGTCTCGGTTCTTGGAGGGGGCTAAAATCTGCAAAATCTCCAGGAACTGAGCCCAGTTTCTGGCGTTCTCTCGTGCTTCCAGCTACTGGGAGTTACTTGAATGTTGTGTACTATTACTACAGCAGCAGTACTACTGCCCATCTGCCCAGTATATCTCTCACGCACGACAAAGCATCACACCTACTGTGAGCTGTACCTACGGGTTGTGTCGCATGCGCAAGATATCGCTTCTCCCCCGCATGGAAGCGATAGTAGCAGCGGCAACGGCAGCAGCGATGGCGATTCGACGTCACAACAGCAGCAGCAGCGGCGGCGGCAGCATCAGCGATGGCGATTCGACGCCCGCGGCAAAAAATCACCCGTACTTGGGTACCGGAACCACGCTCGCGGCGATGCCACGGCGGTTGGTTCTGCGCCGTGTCACGCGAACAAGACAAGCCAATACTCGACAGAACCAATTTCGAAATCAAGAAGCCATAATAGACGGTCCTATTCCTCATGCGCAGGTTTCTGGAGCCTAAAAAGTGGAAAAACAATCGCCAGAAATCAGGACTCAAACTTTTCCCAAGATAGTTAGTCTAAAATTTCAGATGAAACATAGGAAAAAACAAACTAAAAAATGATTTTTGAAACTCGAACCTACCAGGTACGTGTACTGCTTTACGTTTCGCATTAGCTTTAAGTAGCGTAAAATCCCCAAACTGAATCAAAATACTTTTCACGCCAAAATCAGCATTTAATTTTCCGAAAAAAAATAAATCGAAAACAAGTCAATTTAAGTTTTCAAAATCTCGAAGCGAATCGGTGAATAAACAAAGTTGAGCGAGATGGCCGCTCCCACACTAAACTCAATATAAGCATACGTGTATTGTGCTATGTCGTGTTGTTGCTCACCAGTATTCGGCCATGATTATGAATAGTTTCCACGTAAACCTAACTGCAGGTCATGGCTTGCTGCAGCCGTTGACATTTAGATTGTTTGGTGTCGTAGACGTTTGCATATACATATCATAGCGTGCTTCTGTCTGACGTTGCACGCCAGCCAGTATTCGTACGACACGTTGCGCACTTTTCTAGTGGGTGTGTGTGTTCTTTTTTTTCATTTTTCTACGCTGTGTCTCTGCAGGTTGACGGTTGTTTTGTGCAAGTTTGTGCATGGCGTGTGTCTCTTTATATATAGATCGCAAGTTATTTCGTATCCTCGGGGATGCACAGTTGAGGGCCCGTATTAACGACAATTCAAGTTTTTTGTACTTCGATTTTTTTTTTAAATTATTTTGTGCACCTGATTGGTCGAAAAATGAATGACCAGTAAGGCATTTTGAATTGAAATCCGGAAAAAAAACGAATCCAATCAACAAGTCTTTTGGGGCTTATTTTCCTCATTGTTTTTTTTTCAATTTGGGGAGTATGTCCACCTCGACGTGGCATGTTCCATGAAACCACAGCAAGCCACGAAAATTTGAGCCGCGTGGTCGACTGATTCAGAGGTGAGATCCATCATTCGCGAGAGGCACGGCCACCGGAGCAGCTGCAGCGCGAGGTCCGACGGCCCCTAGCACAGGGTAGACCGGCCGCGGCGCCTCAAAACAACCGAAATCGTCGCAAACACAGTGTTTAACCCCTGTTTGCATGTCAAACAAGACGAGCACCGACCAGGTCGCGACTTTGTCCCAATATTCGATATCTGTATCTCCGTCGCTGCTGCCCGCGTGGGGCTTCGGGCCTGCGTCAGCCCACCCAAGACAACCCTAGAGCGACAGCCTCCTAGTCGGTGCCGGCAAAACATATTTTCCGCTGCTTGCGACGCTCCGGGGAGGATGCATGCCGTCGATCGCCTCGTTGGTTGTCAATGGATGTTCTTGATATCTGTGCGTTCTTCGAAATTTACTTCACACTACGTGAATCCTCGATTGGACGCAAAGCCGATTTCTTCACGAATTTATATTCAAATACGAAAAATGTTTTTCAATTACAAAAAATGTTGTTCTTCGTTACTACGGGCCCTCATGGTTTTTGTATACGACGTTCCACGTATTGTATTTTATCTTAAACTATGTTAAATCCCACCTACTATAGGTCATGTTATAGGGCATTTCTTGTCAATTAGGTCTTGCGAGACTATTTCGTGCATTTTCGAGTCTTGCAAGTGTGTGCAGAGCGTGCACTCCTTTCACTTGCATATCGTTTTGACGTTGGCCATGTGCTGCGTACTAGTGTCCGCACTTGCTGCGGTAGGTGGTATCGGTCAGTATGTATGCTGCGCCTCGTTGCAAGTCTTCCAGGTAAAACGATACCGGGCATCAGGTAGTGGCGTTGATCGTCTTCCTATTTATCAGGAGGTTATCATTATTTCGTGTCGTCGAACATTGTGCAGCACTACAGTAACGTATCATCATTTTCACAAGTGCATAGCTAAAAACACAAACTACCAAGTACTGCCTCCGTGTGAGCTTTTGATACGATTTATATGGCATACCAGGTATGTAATTGAAGTAGGGTTTCCCTAGATCGTGCGTTATTTTATTTCGTTACTTCGTGTGGTGTATATACTGAAGGATGTTCATTCTAGATAGTTATAGCGCGCAGAGGGGTTGCTCTGCACGCGGGTCCCAGTGACACTTTGCCACCATTGATATCGTAATCGTTTGATGCGGTCCTACAGCAGTACGAGTACGTACTATCAATGCTATTGTGTAGTTCGAGTACCCTGCATAAATCTATATATGTTAGCTCGCTTATCACATATGCACATCCTTAGGTCTGCGGGTATCTCCCGCCTCTGACCGCCTCTCCGCGCGGTTTCTTTGCTGAGGCGTGCCCCCGCCTCGCCTGCAACCGCCGTCTTAGCTGATCCGCCCGCTCGGCGCCGTAGCGCGCGCGCGAGGCCTCCACGTCGAGATCTACGACGATATCTCCGAAAAATCGTGCCCTGTGAGCGTTTGGGCACATTGCCCACCGACAACGCCTATTTCTTCGCGTGTTTGTTTTTACGTACGTGTTCTCTGACCTTCAACCCGTGGGGGGGTCGGCTTCCAAGCCGCCGTCAACATGGTGGAGGCCTGCGCGGGAGGCTGTGTGTACTCAGATCTGAGACGCCCCGATAACACATACATGCCACCCAGGCTTTGTTGAGAACTACCGTCAATATTGTTTTCGCCGAGAGAGAGCTCCTGCTGCTGTACGTACACGTGTACGTATGTATGTACGTAGTCTACAGCAAGTAGCACGTGTGATATGGAGATTAGCAGCTCATGCACTGTCAATGTTGTTGCGGAGCTCCTAAAATTTGTACAGCAGCAGCTTAGCTGTGGTCTGTGGTCGCACCTTTTTAGCGGACTACGCGCTGCATGCTGCATGTTGTTGAGGGTTTCAACGTAAAAAAATGGCATTGGCAACCGGGGATGGGGATTCTTAAAGTCACTGGGGAAACACGATTTTTTTGTCGTTTTTTACCCTTTTTGTTCTTTGTTTTCCTGGCGTATAGGAGGCGCGTAGATGTATACGTGCGTCAGGTATATATCGAAAACATGTATCAGTACTACTACTGCTAACATGATATTCGTGAAACGAAGAACAACACTTTCCAAGAAGAACAAGAGTTTCAGGGAAGAGAAGCACCTCAAAGCAGGAGACCCGAGCTCCAAAGAGAAGAGAGTCAGATAAATTGATGGACTGCTTATAGTTTCTCACATAATATCTCGCGTTCGGTATGGCTGCCTACTATTGATTCACACACTGTTGCAGAAGAATCGATAGTTTTTATGACTTCGTCGGCAACCAGGTATCTTTCATATTTTGCATCAAAGAACTGATCTCGTTGTTGGCAGCTCTTTTCGATTCTGTACATAGAAATCGGGTAGAGCCATCCACACCTGTTTCAAGCACATCGGCACGGCTACCGATAATCGTTCGGGTCTCACAAGCCTCGAAAGAGGACACACCTACCCCTGTCCTCTGTAGCAGATGCGATAGACAGCGTCGTTCAAAAAAACAAAATCACGATATGAGCAAGGCTAACCGTTTATGTACGTATATATCTCTGTGTTTCTATGCACTGCTGCTGCTGCTGCTGTGCTGCAAGCAGAGCAGCAAACGGCCAACATATATACCCGTAGCCGCATGCGTGCATGCATGCACAAAATCATGCCCCGCTCCCTGAACGACGATAGATAGTGTCAGACCCCTCGCAGAGTGCCGCAAGCAGCTCATGTATACAACGTGAGCGGCACGCATCGCGTGGTGCACACTGACTGCTGCTGCGTACTGAACGAACAATCAGTTGTAGGTACGAACTCGGTATACGTATGCGAGGATGATGCCGTTGAGATCTACCGTGATGTTTGTGTCTGCTGTGAACACAGAGCGTTCTCGAATTGTACACTTCCATGCGCAAGCTTTACGGATGCGCGTCTTGTGGTACACTACAACACTGCTGCTGTGGCTACTTGCTGCTATACTGCTGCTGCTGCTGCTGCTGTATGGTATTCGTGCTACTTCGCTGCCTGCTGCCGATGCGGTTGAATTTTCACCAGCGAAATTATTATCTTTCTAACAATAATTTGTTGTGTCCGGATTTCAGAACGCTCTGTCCGACGAAAGCAAACCCAACTCCGTCCACACCAAAAACGTAAATGGGCCTGCAGTCAATCAGGAGGTACAGGAACAGAGTGCGATGGCGGGTGCAGGCAAGCTGTATTTCGAGCTACATAGCACTTAGCGAGCTGACCTGCAGGTCGAGTCACTCATCGAGTATTCGAAGATGGCTACGATAATACGAAATTCAGATATGATATCGTATGTCATGACCGAAAGTGTCACTCGAAGATTTAAGATCCATTCGGCATTTTCGTTGGATATCCTTGTTCTTCTTGGAAAGTTTTGTTCTTCGTTTCACGAATATCATGTTTGCTGTACTACAAAACAACAGTCTACCACGAGCTGTGACCAGTTCAAAGTATGTGGGTTGGATATGTATATGACCACTACGTATTAGTATCAAAGATACACGCATATATCAGTTGTTTTTGCTGTTGTCGCCGTTGTTCACCTGTTTCGAATTTCGAAGATGTGTACCTGGTAGGTGTGTAGGCCCACACCGTGTACAGCAAACAACGCGCATGTGTCAGGTTTGTGACCAAGATACATACGAGCACACACGTATATGAGTACAGCAGCAGCAGCAGTATCACATGTATTACGAGTACGGTTGCCACTCTCCGTGGGCAGTGTGCAGAGCGCTCTCAACTCTTGGCAGTACGTCTGAATTCCGTCCTTCGACACAACGCTGCTGCTAACTACGTACCAGTAACAACGTGTATAACTCTTGGCATTACGTCTGACCCCCGTCCTTCGCTACAACGCTAACATTCCGGCATCACGCAAGGCTGCGACCGGCGGCCGTCCAGGCCGCCGGCGAAGCCCCTTGTGATATATTGTTACGTATCCGTACTTTCCACGATCAACGGTCACAGCGTGAACGGTCTGAAGCCCCGACCCACTCCCCGCCGCCCCGCCTGTCTGTGAAGTTTGGTGATAAAATAGCACTCATATGTGACATTCGATGCGCAATCAATAACCGTAGTATGAACTCTCTCTATCTATGTACTGCTGCTGGATGATGCGGCTACGACGTACTGCACTACTGTATGTCGTATGTGTGTCAGTGGGTCTACCCCCTCCATCCTGCTGCAAGGATTTGTACTCGAAGAACAAGAACTACTACTACTGCTTGCTGTGCCTGTCTGCACTGTGCTGAATCATTTTGACGCTGCTACTTCTACCGCATCGATATAATCCATATATTTAGTAGAGAGAAAGTAAAGGCAATCCTTGACTCGCACACGGGGTTTGTCGGCTGGGCGGGGAGCGGGTGCGCCCCGACCCGCTCCCCGCCGCAAAGCCTGTGATGTGTGGCGACAAAAATAATACTCTTCTTGCGCTTGTACGGCTGACGAATAATACGTACTGCATTCAATTCGCCGTCAATCGCATCAATCGTAAATATTCCGTGTGTGTACGTACGAGTACGAGTACACAGGTCAAAAAGATATGTCAAGTATGTGATGTCGAGCGGCGTAACTTGTTGTGTCGGTTCATTTGGCGTTACATTTCGCACGAACATCATGGATCATGGACCATGGACCATTGACCATGGACCATGGATCATGGATCATGAAATCGTGGATCGACTTGGACTCTCTCTCAAGGCATGGGCCATGGGCCATAGATATCACGACGATTGATAGTGTGCTTCGCATCACACACACGAACGTCCGTCTTTACCCACTCCGCTTCCTGGCAATTCCATTCAAACAATATTCCACGTACGCGCATACACAGGGTTGCTAGCTGGGCGGGGCACGAGGGTCGAATACTCTTCTTGCGCTTGTACGGCTGACGAATAATACGTACGACGTACCGGACTGCATTCAATTCGCCATCAATCGCATCAATCGTAAATATTCCGTGTGTGTACGTACGAGTACGAGTACCACCGCAGGTCAAGATGTCAAGTATGTGATGTCGAGCGGCGTAACTTGTTGTGTCGTTTCATTTGGCGTTACATTTCGCACGAACATCATGGATCATGGACCATGGATCATGGATCATGAAATCGTGGATCGACTTGAACTCTCTCTCAAGGCATGGGCCATGGGCCATAGAGATCACGACCATTGATTGTGTGCTGCGCATCACACACACGAACGTCCGTCTTTACCCACTCCGCTTCCTGGCAATTTAATTCAAACAATATTCCACGTACGCGCATACACAGGGTTGCCAGCTGGGCGGGGCATGGGGGTCGGGGCTGCGCCCCGACCCGCTCCCCGCCGCCTCGCCTGTGAAGTATCTCCCCGCCGCCTCGCCTGTGAAGTATCATGTATTGTTGTAGCCTGCACGTAGCTATGCCTGGTATTCAACATGTACATGCATCAGTTTTCTTTTGTATTGCTGCCTGGCGTTAATTAGCAGCGTCCTCCCTGTATGTATGTACGTCGTCAGGTGCTAGAGCACAACGCAGCGTAATTCAGCGGCCTCCACCGTATCGTCGGTTGCTAGCGCACAACGCAGCGTATATCACCTCGGCTCAGCAGCAGCAGCAGCAGCAGCAGAAGCACAACAGCACGCTGCTGCAGCAGTCTTCCACGTTATCGTCAGGTGGCTGCTCGGTCGCTTTGCACAGGTGCACTTCCCATGTAACGCTGCAGTACGAGTACGTTCGACACAAGCATCGATTCGACCCGGAGCTGATATTATCTTGTCAGGTCCAGCATCGAATCGGTATAACTTTATCTAGCCAAATGTCACAGATCCAGACTTTTATACCAGGTATAAAATGGCGTAGATGGATTGATGGGCTACAGAGCCAAATCGTGTTTGGAGTTGAACTAAGTAGGGGAGGGGATTACTAAAAGAAAATGGAATTAGACCTCGAAACAGAGTTAAAAGGCAGGGGATTTGGGAAATTGAATAATTTCCGCGACAGAGCCCAGTAACTAAAGTCACTGGGAATATATCTAAATGAAGTAGAATCAAGTTTGTCGCGAACAGATGTATACTGCCCTACCACTTGAATGTTTCCCGGCAGGTCGTAGGTTTCGAAGAAAGAGATGCGAGCCTCTTCCCTACCACTTTAATGTTTTCCGGCAGGTCGAAGATTTCGTAGTAGGAGGTGCGTGCCCGCGTTACATTTTACATACCTGGTGATGCATCAAGGGTTTGCCGTTTTTTCGTTGCCCGTTATGTTTTTTTTCCGGGGACGTTTCTGAGTGACCGACGTTGGAGCTCGCCGTGCTACATATTGTCGACTGGCAAACGTGCTACAATAAATGTTAATTGTCGTTAACAACAGCTTGCTTGCACATTCCGAAGCGTGTTATTTTACCCACGGAGCTCTTGGCGTATTCATATCAATTGTACCAATGCCCCAATGTGTCCCTCGATTATTTTACCTCGAGCGAGCGAAGCGGGCGGATTTCATAGGCACCCTTAATAACATATTGTCATCAAGAGTGCGACTACAGTAATACTGTCCAGACGCCTATATTTACCTCGATTTTCAAGCAAATTGTCCTCAAAACAAGAGTGCAATTGTCGTCAAAGGATTGAGAATCTCCCATGTTGTCCAAGGCTGGCGGTTCGCGTGATGTCGACGTTGAGCATAGGGTAGGATTCAGAGTGGCGTTTTTAGCTGGGCACAAATAAATGTATAGCTGGAAAAAAAACACTCCACAGTTAGTGTTAAAACAACTCCGCCTGAAAGTTTCACACATGTCGCAAACAGTGCTGCTCTCACTGCTGTGTTCTGAAAAGGAGCGAAGAAATCATAATATGGCCGCAGCCAAAAAAAACTACAACCCCATGTTTCATTGAAATGATCTAACCACAATCAGCGGTCGGAAAAAAAAAGTTGCCTTCATTTACTTCAAATTTCAAAATGAGATAGTATCGTCACTACTGTAATAGCAATACGTACTGGGATTCATACCAGTATTATTCTCTTCTGTCCGCCCTTTCTCTTTCATGTATACACCATACAGTCATACGGCGTATAATACCCATATACCTGATACATGCCTGCGGCGTCCGGGCTGTACTCCGGAGCATGGAGCTCTAGGCATCTTGCAAGTCGTTAGCTTTCACCTGCAACGATTGCCGACCTCTGTCCGCTTCAATAGTATTTATTGCGCTATTCTTCGTGAGCTAGCAACGCGGGTGGAAGCCGTCCGCTGAGCGAAGCGCCTTTTATAATATACAAGGTCCCCCTCCGGGACGTGCGCAGGCGTGTGGCGCGAGAATGAATTGAAAACCATTCGTGATGCTATGTTGTATCATACGCAAATGATCTCTGATACGACGTTAGGAAAAATCTGCATATCAACGTACATGTAGATCCTTTAGAACTGCATCTGCATTTTTGGGGACAGATCAAACTTGGAAATATAGTGTGGAGCCGTTACTATTGACAGAATCGTTGTGTATGTGTTCTTGATGATTCCGGCAAATTATACCAGGTATCATGTTTATCAGTGTGATTACGTACCAGGGTATGTCTGTTGTGGCGCTGAAAACGAAGAAGGGGTCTTCCGCACGAAACCGAGGACCCCCGACAAAAAAACGTTTGAAAGCACACCACGCGTGACACACTACACACACGGCCCACGGCACCCACCGCACTCACACGCGTGACACACGGGACACAGTACAGAAGCGGGATAATATTGAGATCATATTTGCAGAAATAGAAAATAAGGCACCAAGAAGAGGCTGGAACTCTCGCCCACACCGAACAAATCGACTTGGTTTTTGTGTGGGGGATCGAAACTGACTTTATTTCAGTGTGGAGGATCGAAATAGACTCGGTTTTTGCAAGGGGCCGAACCGCTTTGGGTTTTGGTGGGGATCGAAATTGACTTGGTTTTGGTGTGCGTGGTCGAAATTGACTACTCGTATATGTTTGTAATCGGGCCCGGAATGACCTGGTTCAAGTGGGTTTTTCGATTGACTTGGTTTATGTATGGGTAAGTTGTGCGAATCGAATTGACATCGTTTTTGTTTAGGTGGTCGAAATTGACTTGATTTCTGTGCGCGGGCCGTAAATGCCTTGTTGTTAGCGTGGGTTTCGAATTACTTGGTTCATGTGTGGGTGGCCGAAACTGGCTTCGTTTTTTGTGGGGGCCGCATCCGCATATGATTTGGTTTCTGTGTGCGGGATAGGAATTTACATGATTGCAGTATAGGTATGTGAATTGACTTGGTTTTGGTGTGGGGGTCCAAAAGCTTTGAGTGCGGGCCGATTTTTGTTGGGGTTTAGTGTGGGGATCGGAATTGACGTGGATTTATTGTGGGTGGTCGAAATTGGTTTAATTTGTGTATGTGGGTCGCAAATATCTTAGTTTTTGTGGGGCATAGACATTTGCTTGATTGCAGCGTAGGTATCGAAATTGACTTGGTTTTCGTGTGGGGGTCAAAAATAAATTGGTTGAAGCGTATGATATGGATGGAATTTAACTGGATTTTTGTGTGCGGACCAAACCATATTTGGTTTTAGTTAGTGGGGGGATCGAAAATACCTTGGATTTAGTGAGGGGTCGAAATTGACTTGATTTTCGTGTTCTTGGTTGTCGAAATTGACTTGATTGTTGTTGTGGGGCATCGGCATTGACTTGGTTTTACAATGGGGATCCAAATAAACTTCATTTCAGTGTTCGGTTCGAAATTACCTTGGTTTTTGAGCGGGGGAACGAAAGTGGCTTGTTGTTTTTGTCCGGGCCGGACATCACCTGGTTTCAGCAGGGGATCAAAGTTTACTTGGTCTTTGTCCGCGGGCCGAACATGACATGCTTTTGGGTGTGCGGGGTTAGAAGGCGCAATGTGCATTGCTAGCCCCTAACCCGCTGTTCGAAATGCGAGATGACGAGATTTGATAGATACCCAGTGTTCGAAATGCGAGATGACGAGATTTGATAGATACCCAGGGTTCGAAATGCGAGATGACGAGATTTGATAGATACCCAGTGGTGTGTATGCAGCACCATACCTTATATCGACTGTGGATCTGCTGCGCTCTGGGCTGTCTGCGAAAATCGCACTGCTGCTTTGCTGCTGCTGTATACGAGTATTGCGGCAAAGCACAGCAGCAGCAGCAGCAGCAGCAGTGTTGTGGCTGTACCTGTGGCAGCATGCATGTATCACACAGCAGCAGAGAACCCCAGCTCCACAGATCGCAGGATTCGACACAAACCGCAAAACTGCAGTGAAAGCCATAGCAATACAGCGCGGACAAACTGCCGCAAGCGCGTGATGTTACTTCCTGCTTTGCTAACGGGCGGTAAACGTGTACAGCGTTGTAACTAGCTGGTCGTAGCACGCACGCTGCACTGCTCGTGCGTTGTCTGTTGTCTGTCATGTCTGGGATACGTACATAATACAAAAACAAAGCTGAAAAAAAGTGAAAAAATAGACGTGAACTCTACGCGGCATCGAATCTCAAATCAGGCATCGTGACCATTTGAGCATATTACCAAATATGTTTCATTTTATTTGATGTTTGCAGCGCGCGAGAGACGCGCAACACACCGTACGCACATGCACAGCACAACAGAAGAGAAGAGAAAGAGAGGTAGTGGTGACTAACGACGGATCACAGCCTCCGATTTTGCCACTAGCCACAGCAGTACACCGTGGACCTGACACACGCTCGTGGTGTGGTCCGCTGCTGCTAGTGCTGCTAGGCGGGGTTGTAACGTTTTTTGTGAGTTAAGTTACTACAGGGATAATCTTATAAGAAAACCGGAAACAATCGAAGAAATTTCGCAATCCTTTTGTTTTTTTCGTAGAATCACAAAAAAAAACGAATATCCCCGTATGAAGATACGTATCTACACCAAAAGCATTTTGCCCCACAGGATGGTATGACTTAACACAAGGCCTGCTCGGCAACACAAGCAAATGGGGCTCTCCTCTACCCAATGCCGGCGTCATTTGAGCCTTTGTGGTCAGCACACTGTCCTCCGATCTGCCGGCAAGGCGTCTCTCCGAACTGCAAAAACACACAGCAAGTCGGTTGTCCAGATGCGTGCACAGGGAAAATCAATGGGGCTCGAGCCAGCATCTCAGCCCAACGAAACCAGGGTTGGCAGGCACCCCACGACCAACGAGGCCATTGTAACGTTGGCCGTTTCCAATTTCGATGCTTGCATTGCTCGCGAGGTCAATCTGCTCGTACTTGTTCGGTGCTGGTACTGCTGTAAGAAAATAAAACATTACGGGTACTCGTACCAAAATATCACCAATATCGTTTCGCGGATCAGGGTGGGAACCTTATTCAGAGTATTCTGCTTGTAGGCGCAACTCGTGCTCGACCTAGGGAATAGGGGTGCACCAGACATTTGGCGTGGCTATTGTACTCTACTAGAGGGTTCGAGGAAAGCAATCGGCGAGGCAAATGGTCTTGCCCTCCAGACGTGGGGCTACCCTCCGTCCAGATTCGCCAAGAGAGAGATGCACCCCAAACATCCCAACATGGTAGATTAAGGACCAACATCGAAAGGAAGCGCGTTCTCCCCCGACAAGGCAGGCACCCCACCATCAGTTGCAGCCTCTCGAGTGGTCCCTCTGACCCCGGGAGATGGCCTCAAGTTGTCGCAGCGAAAAATATCCTCCATCAGCACGGTGTCAGCCTCTGACCCGCGAGAATGTTGTAGATAAAAACCGACGCGCCGCGATTTCACTCACTTCTGGTACGAACGAGTACGAACAGACTGACCCCGCGAGCAATGCAAGCATCGAATTTGGAAACGGCTAAAGTTATAACGCCCCCGTGGGGCGTGAGTTGCCTGCCAACCCTGGTTTCGTTGGGCTGAGATGCTGACTCGAGCCCCATTGATTTTCCCGGTGCACGCATCTGGAAAACCGACTTGCTGTGTTTTTGCAAGTTCGGAGAGACTCGCCTTGCCGGCAGATCGGAGGACAGTGTGCTGGCCACAAGGGCTCAAATGACACCGGCATTGGGTAGAGGGGAGCTCCATTTGCTTGTGTTGCCAAGCAGGCCATCTGTTAAGTCGTACCAATCTGTGGGGCACAATGCGTTGGGTGTAGATACGTGTCTTCATACTGGGCTGTTGTTTTTTTGTGATTCTACGAAAACAAAAAAATGGATGCGAAATTTCTTCGATTTTTTCCGGTTTTCTCATATGAATATCCCTGTAATATTTGATACAAACGGTCTTGATAATTCCATCCAGAGTGAGCGTGGATCTGTCACATACAGCAGCAGCAAATGAATGTAGATGGTAGACTACGGACCGCAGGCACCCGATAAACACAACTAGCCACAGCAGTACAGCGCAGATGGATGGGTGTGTCACACACGCACCGTGTCGCCTGCTAATGCTCATGGGCAGCAGCGTTGTAACGTTGTGCTCTCTGCATGTTTTTTGCTGTCTACTTGGTATGTCTGGCCTGTGTGCTCGTGAGGGGGCAACAGACAAAACCTTACAGGTAGTAAGTACAAAACAGTGACTCATTCAGAGAAATACAGGGAACCGTATTATCCTGCGACGCGCTCCAGGGTGTACGGATCGCGCCCAGACCTGGACCAATGCGCCCGGCCGGCCTTCTCGTGTCGATCTCCTCACGTAACACTTTGCCGAAGAGTACTCGTACGGAGATATGGTCGAAAAAAAACGGAAACGTATCAAAACATAACTATACACATTGCAGGTCACGGGAAGACCCTGCCTTCCCCCACCCGTATAAAATATATTTTATGTATACTTAGTATATAAAAATATGAAGGATGCCTCCCGTGACTTTGGAAATGACCAAAGTCCCTCCTATCGTCTAGGCTTCAGACCAAATCGGTTCGCGTCAGCTCTCGGCGCCTCGCCCGCTCTTCTCGAGGGTCGCGACCCTCAGCCCCCCCCGCTCATATCCCCCCGCGCGCACTCTCGGGTCGCGCGCCGCCGCCGAGCGCGTCGACCTCAAACTGGGTGGATCTTGCGGAAATGTCTCGCCGCTGAAGAGGATATTTGCGGTGCCGTTGCTTCAGAGAAAATATATTTGTGGTGCTGATGAATCCACTCAAAATCATTTGGCCCCAATAAAAAAATCAAATATTCACGGAGGAATGAAAACTCTTCTGATTTTTTCTCGGGTGGATGCATATAGTTACTACTGTACTACTGTAGCTCCCTTTTCAGGGTAGCAGTACGTACTGTAGTAGTAACAGGTACGAGTACTCTGTATGTACGAGGTAGCGAGCAGCTGGTATGTATAGTACTGCTGCTTGCTGTTGTGTGGTAGTACGTACTGCTGTATGTGTCATATATCAAAACACGAGCGAGCGCCATCACATTGTTGTCGTAAATCCCACCAACTATCCTGAGGACTGAGACTATCCAGGGAACACCGAAAGCGACTGATTACATTTCTGAGACTGACCGTTGAGACTGAGAAATGAGAATGCGAACTGAATATTTCAGCACGCAGCATTCCCTTCTTCCTGCAACACTTGGCACTGCCTCGATTCTGCACGTAAAGCGTCAGATATCGAAACACGAGCGAGTGCCATCACAGTGTAGTAAATAATAAGCAGATGGTGCCAAATAACGGATGTACCAGGTATATGTTCTATCCGAGGCATGGGTGCCGGCGCATTGCCGGCACCCATGCGGAGCCCCTGTATATTTATATTTATATACAGGTTGTATTGGCGTTGGATGGCGATGATGTTGTAAAACGCGCCTCTCACTGCGTGAGGTAGACAACGGTATCTTTTTTATATAATTGTATCGGTCACCAAAGGCTGGCGGTCTTGTTAGATAATTTGTGAGGGGTAAATACCCTCAACGTAGCACAAGGGGATTGATGAATGATCGTATCACGTAGTGTGTATACGTTAAGGCACCCACGGGGCAGATACGTCGCAATACCCATTGCTGCCTCCCGAAATGGCTACGCCAAAAATCGAATCAATTCCTTGGAGGCTGCCGTCCATACGCAAATCCACCTCACAAGCGGTTCTTAGTAGGATCCCGGCGGACCCTTTATGCGACTCGCCCAACACCTCACGGAGATTAGCGCTTTGTGCAAGCATGTCTGCCTGGTTGGTGAAAATCCAGAGTGCTCCGTCCCGGCAGTGTAGGGGTGCGACAACGGTCATACGACTATGGCCATACATTAAATGAGCACACCCCCCCCCCTCTCCACCCTCTTATAAACATGTAATGTATTATACATTGAGCAGTGGCCAGAATCGGACATTCCCGATAGGTTTGAGGACAAAACAGGGTACCATTGTATTTTAGTGACAACAATGACCCAAGGGCGCCATCTCATCGGCCAGAGCCGGCCACCACACGACGCTGGCCACACTCCCACCGAGTATGCCTGCTTTTGGCTACTCAACCCCGAAGAGATACCCGAGTCGTAAACCCACCTACCCGAAAATGGCCGGGCTGTTCGACCACATCGGCCCAACGGCCCACCACGCATCAGCCGACGCCCAGCCAAAGTCCCCCAAGTTATGACGTATTACCGACGGAACCATCTGCTTGATAGATATCCATGATTTGGATGATTCGCGCTGCCTCTCCCTCCCAACCAAAAGCAACCTCACCACCGCACAGCAGTAGTGGGTGGTTCACAGCAGTAGTGGGTGGTTCACAGCAGTAGTGGTTGGTTCACAGCGCTCTCTCTCCTTCTACCAAACAAAAGCCACCTCGTCACGATACAGCAGTAGCAGTTGATTCGCTCCCTCTCCCACCAAAAAAACACCGCTCTCTCTCTCCCTCCTCTCCGAACCGCAAGCCACCAGCCACCTCAGCACAGCAGTAGTAGCTGATTCACAGCGCTTTCTCTCTCCTTCTCCCAACCAAAAGCCACCTCATCACGGCACAGCATTAGTAGTAGTTGATTCGCTCCCTCTCCCACCCAAACAACATCGCTCTCTCTCTCCCTCCTCTCCGAACCACAAGCTACCAGCCGCCTAAGCACAACTGCAATTCTATGTAGCCGATTGACAGCGCTCTCTCTCTTTTTCCCAGCCAAAAGCCACCTCATCACAGCACAGCAGTACAAGTACAGCAGTAGTACCGGCCATCTCACAAGAACCCGGAACACGGCAAAACTTGGTTAGAACTCGGATAAGTCGATACGTGGGCTGGTGCGTGGTGGGCCGTTGTGGTCGAACAGCCCGGCCATTTTCGGGTAAGTGGGTTTACGAATGGGGCACCTCTTCAAGGTTGAGTAGCCAAAAGAGGGTATACCTGGTGGGAATGTGGCCAGCGTCGGGTGGTGGCCGGCGCTGACCAAAGAGATTGCGCCCTGAGGTCGTTGTGGTAATACAATGGTACTCTGTTTTATCCACAAACTCATCGGGTATACCTGATTTTGGCCACTGCTCTAAATTGAAAGGATAACGAAGATATCAACATAACGAGCACGCGAACAATGGAAACTCTCTTGTAAAACCGTTCTAACAGCATGAATCAGCTCTGAATAGTGATACCCGTGGGCCCCCCGTTTTCTGTCGATTTGAAAGGTTTCTAGAGATGTGTGAAAGGTAACATGCCAAACATACTAATACCCGAGTACTCGCACCCGCCGAGTATCCGAGGTTTCTAGACATATTGTGAGGGGGAACATGCCAAACATACGGGTACCCGGGTACTCGAACCCGCCGAGTACCCGGTTTTTGGTCACCCCCAAAACCCGCGGGTTTCAAGTCAAACCCGAACTCGTCACGGGTTTTGCCCATCCGGGTACCCGGGTTTCGGTCATCCGGGGTGCACCTCTACTCCAGGTACATGATATATCACAACGAGTTTCAAGGTAAAAAATGCCACTCCAATTCCAAGATAAAAAATACTACACTAATTTCAAGATAAAAAACAAAAACATAAAGCCGAAAACAAAACAAAAAATGGATTGCCAAACCTCGATTCAGAATCGAAATTCCCTCATAACTCAGAGAGATAGCCAAGCAGATACTAATTTCAAGATAGTAAAGGTATCTGTTGTTTTTTTTCCAAAGTCGAAAAAAAAATGAAAAACGGAATTCCGAAACTCGACTCAGATTCGAATAACAGTCTCAACTATATTAAGCGAGATAGCCGCTTCCACGCTATTTTCACTATAATACTAAAATCTACCTACAGCAGCACAGCAGCAGCACATGTACGTGCATACGCAATATTGTATCGTAAAATACCGGTACCAGTATACAACAGGTATAGTAATGTAGGTGGTGCGTTTTCGTACGTAGAGCAGCTATTATAGCTGCTGTAACATCAGGGGTACGCGCCCAGATAGACATACAGCAGTGGTGGGTGAAAACGTGGAAACAGTTGCAATCACTTGTTATAATATGCCTGTCGGACACTATTAATACGTATGATATCAGACTGCGTGTCGCCGAAGATACGTACGAGTATCCCTACTAATACTATACCAGGTATACAGTAGCATCAGTCACTCCGTGGGAGCACTCTATTAGGCACGCAAAGAAACGGTCACTCACATCTCCCTCACGCGACGGGAAGATACCCAGGTCGCTCGTTATTGCTGTCTCCCAAAATCCCCAAACTCTTGCATGCAATAAACAAATCACGACAATGCGGTATTTCGCACGTACACGTGTACTATGAGGCACGCGAAGAAACGGTTACTCACATCTCCACACCTATACCCTGATCACAGCAGGAGCCCGGGGGCTAGCATAGCTGCGCACCCGGCTAGATAGGTGGACTCGCAGAAGCACACGGGTAGCAAAAGACAGTGATATTATGTGTTGGTATCTCAGCAGGTATTCATGTCGCATGCATGCCTACATATCAGTAGGAAACCTGCTAGGATATCCAAGGATGGCCCAGACGCCACAACCCTTAACTCTTGGCATCAAGTCTGACCTTCTGCTATACCTTTAATACCATTTTGGGGATTACGCGAGCCTGCGACCGGCGGCCCGGACGGCCACCGGCGAAGCGCCCTGTACGTATAATACAAGGCTTTCCTACGGAGTGGTCATATGGTACGGGCGACGCAAAAAAAACTAGTTACCTCGCCAGCAGCAGAGCATCAACATACTGCACAGCAGCAACATAAACAACTGCGCTGCTGCATCTTCACCTAAAACCGAGCAGTGCGGACAAAGCGTTTAAACGAACAGGGAAACTAACAAAGTAAATAACTTGTACGTACGAACTCTCGATTTGTTTTCATCATGCTGCCGCCTGCTGGTAGAATATGTATACAGTTAGCAGTGTCGATCGATCATGTTTTAGACGTAAAACAATGTCCGGTCTATTCGACAAACCGTTCAAAAAATCGAATACAAATATTTTTGAAAAGTGTCTCCTACAACCCTATTTACTTGATTTTAGACTGCAATCACGGTTGCAGTAAATGCAATGTTTCTCCACAATACAAACGAATTGGTGGCTGTCATTCGACAGACACACGTAATCGATAAAGACCGAGGGGAACACAAATTGTAATTTTTTCTGCAGTGTTTTTTTCCGCGTATACGATTGAAAATGTTCGCGAAAACTCGATTTTGATGTTTAATCCGTATCTTTCTGTCCCTTGCGGAAGAAGTCTTCGACATAACATCAAAAGTAATACATGATTTCCCCTCCACCACGACATTGCGCACACAGAAAAGCCACCCGCGCTTGAATCCATCAAGTACTCGACAAGAAATATTGGTCACAAGTTGATACACTTTTGAGTAATTCTTCGATTATTTTTTTATCGCTTGCTCTTTTCGTATACTCGTATATGGTTCATGGTGTGATTTGGCGCTTAAATCTTGACTGAGTTGGCGCGTACGTACGAGTATATTTTTCTTGGCCGTGCTTCTTCGATGCTTGGTTTCTTGTACGAAGTAGTCCCGGGCGGTACCTTTGAACGACTTGCTTTGCCGTACGATACCATGCTGCTGCTGCTGCTGTAGGGGGTAGCATCCAGTGGTTGCGGCAGCAGTATGGGTAGTGTCTACAGCTGCAGATGTTTTTCACTGATGGGTGAAGTCGAGCCTTTCCGATTCACAACAACGATCGCCTTCGAGCGTTTATTATTAGTTTAGTGAGGAAAACACGAGACCAAATATGTTTTTCATCCTTGTAGTGTTTGATCAGTACCACTTTGTCCCAAAATATAAGGAACGTTTGGATAATACAATTAAAGAAAAAAACATTATATTTGCAGACAGACGAGTACCAGGTACCTGGTACCAGTTGGTATAAAAAATAAAACATGTTGTACCACAGCACCTACGAGTAAGTGCTCATATGCCAATCACCCTTGCCGAGAGAACCCACACGGAAAAGGGGTGAGTCAACCCCGCAGTGACGGCGAGATGTAAGATGTATATACAACACGCAACCGATGCGATGCGCAAAGATGGGAGTATCCTGTGCAGCAGTAGCAGCGGCAGCAAAAGCAGCTGCGGGTTCCTCAGCCCAGCGCTATCGCCGGCTGCACCAGCAGCGCTACTGCGGGTTGTGCCATCCAGGTTTGCCCGCAAGGCAGCAGTAGCAGCGGGGTGGTCACCTCCGGCTTCAATCGTGTCCAGCAAGGGATCCACTGGCCTTCTATCGGCCATCGCGCAGGAGCTTGCACGAGACAACTCTGTGCTCCGCCGATGCTAACTCCTCTGTGGAACGCTGCTACTCTGAGTGGTGCCGAGCAACACTTCCTCGGTGCTTGTTCACCCTTTTTGTTTTTAACAATTTGCTGCTCGTGCTTGTACGCCACTCTGCTGCTGCGTCGATCATAACACGGCACATCTTTGTCTTTTTTGTTTGAAAGGTAGCATCATTGAATAGTTTTTTGGGGCAATTTGCCCTGTTCGGATTGGTTAATTTTCTAAAGATTTGTTTTCCCAGATATCGATCATGGGACATTTCCTTGCCTTTTTTTACGTCTAAAATGAATCGATCGACACAGCTAACAGTACATTAGTACGTACTGCTGTTTTCCACGTAGATAAGAGAATATGCCAGCCCCGAAGAAAGGCGTGGGCTTTGGGCCTTATTCCAGTATTTTTGTGAACTGAACTGTACCACGGTCCCTGGTATACCTGTACTGCTGTACGAGTAGCCTAATAAAAGAACAACGGAAAACTTGCACGGATGCACAGGTTTCTGGCTGGTGACTTGTGTCGACCGTGCAGGCGTGCGGTGTTTGCTTTCTGGTAGGCTCAACCGGACGAAAACTATCAATCTCTCCTGATCTGTCTCTATAAAAATCTCGATATCTCCGATCTCTCTCCGATGTCGAAAAATAGTTGTTTCCTGGTTTGGATGTAGAACATACCACGCGGCGGGCAATCTCTAGCCCCCTAGACCACGGGTCCAAATGATAACTTCGAGGCCGTCGTCTGCATGCACTGGCCTTACCCAACACGAAGCAGGTTGATCGCGCCTTGATTACATGTCGAGAGTCGAGTTCGAACGTCTGTCATCGTATGAGCTAATCTGTAGCGCGTGTTGGTGCACTGTCCGTGTAGTTGATCGCGAAGAAAGCAATTGCCCAGCGTGAAGAACTAATTGTTTAATGGATTTGTACTGCTGCGACAACGGGATGAAAAAATACCCCCCCCCCCCCCCCCCCCCAGCAGCAGCAGCAACATACGAAACAGCAGCAGCAGCAACATACGAAACAGCAGCAGCAGCAGCAAGAAAAGCACAGGAGTACATACCCAAATGGCTAGGTATCCTTATAATATTGAAAAAGTTGATTGAATGATGTCAAGTGAGGAACAAATATTGTTTGGATCTTACATTTCATGTGTCGTGCTTGAACTTAAAACTCCTCATAACGATTGCCTCGTAAATTAATTGGCGGTTCAACAACTCACAGCTGACGTATTTTTGCTAGTTTTGCTATTTAAAAAAAAGCTGCAGTAGCTGTACGTACAGCCACACACGTACAGCAGCACATATAAAAGTAGCAGCAGCAGCAGCAGCAGCAGCAAGCAGCAGCAGGCAGGCAGGCAGAGGAGAGCACCCGAGTAGGATCTCCCCCCTTGCCCCCATGTTCTTGTCTTCCTGTGATACTCTGTCTTGCGTTGTCCAGATCACAAGGTCGAGACTTTCTTGAAAGTGTACATACATTTTGCTGTCTGTCTGTCGTTGCTGAAGAAAACATAGCAGTAGGTGCCGTGCGCACGTGAGGGCAGATGCTGACAGGGCCAGCAGAAGAACAGCAGCAGCAGCAGCAGCAGGCAAGCAGGCAGAACAGCAGAGCACACAAAGACATTTCCCCTTCCCCCGGTGTTCTTGTCTTCTTGTTGTGATGTTCTGCCTACGTTGTCGGCAAAAGCTCAGTGTCTTTGTTGCTGACGAAGTAAAGTACGGACTACTACACTTGCAGTCGTGCTGCTGTCAGCGAAAGGCAAAACAAAAAGAGAACTTTATAATCAAACCTACATCAAGTATCAAACGGTAGTTCGAAGAGCTGCCTATCGAAAGTTGGGTCGTTCGTCACGAAGAAGAGATGTCTTACGGTCCACTACTAACTAACGACCGACCACCGACCCCGGTTTACGTAATGGTACGTATACAGTAGGTATTTACATTGTACGTATGCTAGTTATATGCTGAACTATGCCAGAGGGGGTCACCATCCACAGGAACGGAAGAAGTTTCCCACGAACCAACCGACCCACTCATCCACCCACCAACCCATCGAACCACCCACCGACCCATAGAGACCCATAGAACCACCCACCAACCCATCCATCCGATCAACATGTATTATTAATATAGCAGGACAGCAGTACGTAGAGCAGTATATGTGTACCCAGTTCGTACGCAGCAGTAGAATGTTCGAGAAAAACCATTTGCAAAACACGTCAACCATCAGTATAGCAACGGGCCCATCCAACTACCCACCCACCGGGAGCGCCTATTTGTAACCCGCGGGTTGCAAAACATACCTTGTAACCCCTAGCTGAAAACTCCGAGAGGCACACCCTGATATTAACTCTAACCCTAGCCCTATAATCCCATACACCACCTGTACTCCCTACCTCCGCCCCTGACCCCGAATCATGCCCTCGGATAGACACATATGTCATAATGATCCTTATATTGAATACGGCACGTCGGCTGTGCGTCCGACCGATTGAGTGGTTCGTACTCAGGTTGGGATCTGCAGCTATGTGTTATGCAGCTATCTGTAGGGGGTATAGGCGGTGTTTACGGTTAGGGTAGGGTTAGGGAGTGCCTCTCGGCTTTTTCAGCTAGGGGTTACAAACTATATTTCCAACCGCGGGTCACAAATAGAGGCTCCATCACTTACTCGCTACAGCAGTACAGCAATACGTACAGCAGCACATGCGTTGGACTTTGTTCCTGTATCGTGCTGGGATCTATTTTTTTTACGATTCTCCGCCTTCCCAGCGAGAGAGCGGCCCGTCCCTGGGACATTGGCGTCAGTTATTTCGCCGTGGTCCCCGAACGACGCTGCGGGGGGCGGGCGTAGCGCCGTCGCGGTGCTGCTGGCGGTCTGGTGGCGCACGGAAGAGCCGGTGTCCCGCGGGGCATGTTCAAACCGGAAAAAAAACTGTGAAGATCCAAATGACGACGACTACTACTACTACTACTATTAATACTACGGCGACGTAAACGCATTCCATAGGAAGGATTTTGATATGGTAAATTCATTGCGCTGCGTTGGGGTGGATGCGCCTTTTTTGTGAACGTTCGTGTAGGTACGTGAACCACATGCCTGGTACTTCGTGCTTTCTACCAGGTATGATATACAAGCGCAAACATCGGCACGTTTCGCGTGCGTTTTTGTTTCATATTGGGCTGCGTCAAGCGTAGGTGGTACATGGTGATCCATGTGAATACACCACTACTTCATAATTAATAAGGAGGTCGTTTAGATCAGGTTGAATGAATTTGCTGAACCTTCCTGCCCCCATTACTCGTATTGGTGAGGTCAGCCAGCTTCACGAACTCCAACCCACAGAGGGCATACCAGGAGTTGGAGTTTCCACACGGTGCGGGGTGGTCAAAATGCCCGATTCAACAGTTTTCAGACCCGGTGTGTCCGAGTTTTAACACGAAAGGGTTCATTTGCGGGCATGGCAACTTATCCGGGTAGCACTGGCACCACGAAACTACACAGCCAATCAGTGGTAGAGCCATGAACGATGAGGTCTTCGCACCGTGCGAGGCGATATCGACCATGGGAGGGGCGCCATTTTCGTCGCCGGTTTGTCGGAATTGAAAATGTATGGAAATTTTCATTATGCAGGGATGTCATTCTGTCCTCCACGGTCGGCGCTGACTCCAAGAATCTCAGCTAGTCAGTGATAGCCAGTGGGGTTGAACATTCCATACCGTGTGGGGCAGCATCGACCTGGGGGGTCACCATTTCGTTCTAGGCTTGTCAGGGTGGTAGATGTGTGGAATAATTTATAATTTGGGGATGGGGCTTTAGTCATCTCGGATGGCGCTGGCTCCACGGAATTCAACCGATCGGTGATGGAGCCAGTCGGGTTGGGGTTTCCACAAACCGTGCGGGGCGGTATCGGCCCGGGGGCGCGTCATTTTCGTTCCCGGTTCAGTGTAGTTGTAAGTGCGTGGAAGTGTTTATGCTGCAGGGATGGTATTATATCTTCCCCGGTCGGCGCCGGCTCCATAATCTCAGCCTGTCAGTAGTAGAGCCAGTGGGTTTGGGATTTCCATACCGTGCAAAGCGGTATCGACCTGGGGGATCACTGCTTCCGTGCCTAGTTTGTCGGAGATGTAGATTAGTGGAAGGATTTATGATGCGGGGATGGGAACTTATTCTCCCCGGGTATGGCGGAACTCCACGGCCCCCAGCCAATCAATGATCCACCAGTGGAAATGCCGCTTCGACGCCGTGCGACGTGGTGTTGACGCGGGGCATCGCCGTTTTCGTCCCCGGGTATTCGGAGTTGTAGACGTATTGAATAAAATATGATCTAGGGATGCCACCCTATACTCATCGGGTGCCGCTGGCTCCACGAACCCAAGTCAATCAGCAATCAGCAATCAGCAATCAGCCAGTGTCGTTATGATTTCCACACCGTGCGGGGCGGTATCGACCCGGCTGGTCGGCATTTTCGCCTTCCGTTTGCTGGAACTGAAAATATATGGAAATGTCCATGATGCGGGGATAACGCCCTATGCTCGCCGGGTGGCAACGGCTCCACGAACCTCAGCCAATCAGTGATAAACATCCACTGGGGGTGCGGTTTGGAAACCGTGCGGAGCAGTACCGAACCGGGAGACCAACGTCTTATTCCTCGACTTGTCGGGTATGTACATGTATGGAAGCATTCATGATCCGGAGATGGGTCATTATCCTCGCCGGCCGCGGCGGAGCCTCAATGCTTCCCCAGCCAATCAGCGATCAGTGAACGGGGTTGGGCGTGCGGGGCAGTATCGACCCGAGGGGTCACCGTCTTCGCTCCCTGGTCGTTGGAATTGTAGATGTTTTGATTGTAATTATAATCCGGAGATGTCACCCTATGCCAACCTGGTGCCTCTGGGTCCTCCAATCCCAGCTAATCAGTGATTAAGCCAGAGGGGTTAGGGTTTCAACAACGTGCGGGGCGTGATCGATCGGGGGGTCGCCATTTTCCACTCCGGTTTGTTGAAGATGTGAACGTATGGGAGTGATTATGATGCGGGGATAACACCCTATCCTCCCAACTACACCTGGCTACAAGAACGTCAGCGAATCAGTGATAAAGCCAGTAGGGATAGGGTTTCCACATCGTGCGCCGAAGTTTCGATCCGGGGAATAACCGTTTTGGTCCCCCGTTTGTCGGAGTTGCATATGTATGGGAGGATCCGTTCTCCGGGGATGTGACATTGTCCTCCCCGGGTGCGGCGAGACCTCAAAAATACCCCCGGAAAATCAGCGCTAAGCCAGTGCGGTAGGGTTTTCCACGCCGTGCGCGGCGATATCGACCAAGACGATCGCCATTTTCGCCAAAGGGTTGTCACAATTGTATAACCCGTGCAGCCGAAAATCTCCAAAAGAAAAACAGCAACCAAGTACCCTCGTTTCCTTGTCGCACGGTGTGTTTGGTGAAATCAAAACAACACTGGAAAGCTCATCCAAACGCGGGGAGGTTCGGATATTTAATTTTTTGTTTCGAATCTTGATCGCGCGTCCGTATCTTCGATAAGCGGTAAAAGTTCAACTCGTTTCGTCTGGTGGGTGCAGATTCCTGGAGCACCATATTACGACGGGACACGACAGACCTTAGAACTTGCCAAGCCCGTAATGTAATCGATAAAAAAAAACAAAAACACAAATATCTTGGCCACAAACCTAACCTGAGACAACTTTTAGTTTCGTTTCGAAACGGAGCTCATACTTCGGGATTTTCGAACTAAAGGGCGGAAAACCCATGCTCTCATCCGTGCCCGGCCTTCGGCTCTTTATTTTTTCTTGGTATTGATGGGGATGTCACCCTATGCTGCCTGGGTGCCGCCGGCTCCTCGAACCCCAGCCAATCAGTGATAAAGGCAGTAGGGATGGGGTTTCCACATCGCAAGCGGCAGTTTTGACATGGGGAATCCCCGTTTTGGACTCCTGTTTGTCGGATTTGAGTATGTATGAAAGGATCCACGATTCGGGGATGAGACCTAATCCTTCCCGGGTGCGGCGGAACCTCAATATTACCCCAGACAATAAGCGCTCAGCCAGTGGAGATGGGGTTTCCACACCGTGCGGGGCGGTATCGACTCGGGCGATCAACTTTTTCGTCCAAGCTTTGTTGGGTTTTTAGTTGTGTGAATGGATTAAGGACTTGGGGGTGGTTCATTGTCCTCCCCGAGTGCGGCAGGAATTCAATGTTGCCCTGGCCGAACAGCGATTAGGCAGTGGGGTTTGGCTTTGTTGAAGTTGTAGTGGTACTGAACAATTTGGGATTCGAGCGTAGTAATTTATCTTTATCAGGAGAGCAAAAAATGTTTGCTAGGCCCAGCTAAATAACGATCGACCGGTGGGGTTGGGGTTTTCACACAATGCGGAGCGGTGTCAACTCAGGGAAACTCGGTTTCCGTCTCCGGGTTCTCCAAGTTTTAGATGTACGGAGGGAATAACGACCCGGAGATGGACCTCACCGTGCCCAGGTGGCGTTGGCTTTGCGTTCAAGCCCCAGCCAATCAGCTATCTGCCGGTGAGGCTGAACTTTTCACACCGTGCGGGGCGGTATCGACAAGGGGGCTCATCATTTTCCTCCCCTGGTTGTTGAATTTGTGGAGACGGAGGGATTCCTGGGACGGGGTCCAATCGTCGCCGGGTGCGGCGGGACTGGGGGGTTCCTCCGAGGGACGACTCTCCCCGCGCGCGCCGCGGGCTCTCGGTGGTTTTGATTGAAGGGCTTTGCGCCCGGAAAACGATGGATTAAAACGTAATCGGAATTAAATTACAAGGCGCATCAAAAGGCGCGCCGCGCGCCGTTTGTTTTCATATTGGGCTGCGCCAAGCGAAGTTTGTAAATGTTGATATTTGTAGAAAGTACAACTAATTAATAAAACAATATAGTTCTACGTATATGATCGGGTTGAACGAAACAATGGCGTACCCAAAGCTAGGGTTTACACACCGAAAGGGGCATTATCGACACGGAGAACCACCGTTTTCCACGGTTTGTCGGACGTGTAGCTGTGGGAGCCGTGGCCAGGAACATTTTTATCCTCCTGGGGTGGCGGAGGCATTATTTTCGAGTCGCAGCCAATCAGCAATCGGCCGGCGGGGCTGGGATTTCCACACCGTGCGAGGCGGTGTCGGCCCGGACGGCCACCATTCTCGTCCCCGGTGAGTTGGATTTCTGTACGTATGGAAAAGTGCATAACAAGGGGGTTATACTTCATACTTCCCGGTTAGGGCTGGCTACTCGAACCTCAGCGAATCAGTGAGATAATCGTTAGGGTTGGCGTTTACACACCGTGCCGGGCCACAGGCGGCATCGACTTGGGGGTACTTTGTTTTGAACCCGTTTGTCGGAGTTGTACATGTGTGAAACTATTGGTGCTCCGGGGATGGACCCTCATACTCCCCGCGGGCGGCAAAAAAACGAAGATACCCCAGCCAACCAGGAATGTACCAACGGGGTTTAGGTTTCCACAATGTGCGAGGCAGTATCGACCCAGAGGATCACCGTTGTCCCCGAGTGTTATTCGAAGGTGTACGAGTATGGAAAGATTCACAGATGCTCCGAGTACCTTGAAGCAAATTAAGGAGTATTGGAGATTAAATACTTCAGGTACTTTGTGTACTCGGAGTATTTCGGGGTTCGATACTCCGGGATACTGCTCGTACTTGGGAGTAATTCGGGTATGAACACTCTCGATACTGCTTGTACTCGGAGTATTTCGGGGTCCGATACTGCGGGCACTCCTTGTACTCCGAGTGTTTGGGGCTTCAGTACTGCTCATACTCCAAGTACTCCGAGTAGTGAGGCCGCCAAAACTCTAATACTCTACGATCGTAAGTACTCGGATTACGAAATGTACTCGATACTCGGAGTATACTCGGAGAGTGAAGTATGTTAGGAGCATAGTCGCATCATTTCAAGACTTGGCCGTCATTCCTGCCAGGTTCTGGAAGCATCTGACTGGCGTTTGTAGCATTTCCAAATTCACAGATGCTCCCATTACCTCGGAGTATAATTAGAGTATTTCCAAACAAAAAATACTTGAGGTACTTTATGTACTCGCAGTATTTCGGTATCTAATACTCTCGATACTCGGAGTACTCCGAGCAATTTATACGTTTTTTCTACGAGTACTGCTTTTATTCGGAAATAATTATTGCTCATACCCCCAGTACTCGGAGTATTTGGGCCTTCAATACTGCTCATAGTCCAAGTACTCCCGAGTATTTAGGCCACTAGTACTCTAATACTCTCAGTACTCGGAATACGAAACATACTATACTCGGAGTATTGAGTATACTCGGGGTATCTGTGGAAGGATTCATGATCCGGGGATGTCATTTTATCCTCAACTACCGCTGGCTATTTTTTCGAGCTCGACACATCCAGCCATCGGCCGGGGGGGGGGGGGGATTTCCACACGGTGCCAGGCGGTATCGACCTGGGGGGTCTCAGTTTTCGTCTCCGGGCTGCTGGAGTTGTGGGTGCATGGAGATATTGATGAATCGCGGATGGTCTCCGGGTGGTGCTGGATCAACTTTCGAGGCCGAGCTAATGAGCGATTGGCCGATGGGGTTGAAGTTTCTACACCGTGCTGGGCGGTATCAGCCCGGGGGAACTCGGTTTTCGTCCCGTGGATGTTGAAGTTGAAGGTGCATGGGGGAATTTCTGATCCTGTGCTGGAGCCCTATCGTCCCCAGGTGGCGCTGGCTTCATGTTCGAGGCCCCTCCAATTGGTTTTCGGCCGATGGGGTTGAAGCTTCACAACCATGTGCGGCGGTGTCGACCTGAGGGAACGCGGTGTTCGTCCCCGGGTTGTTGGAGTTGAATGGAGGGATTTTCGATCCGGATATGGGGTATTATTCCCCGGGTGGCGCTGGCTGTATTTTGGAGTTCCAAGCAATCAGTGATAAAACCAGTGGACTTGAGGTTTCCACAACGTGCAGGGCGGTGTCGACCCGAAGAACTCGGTGTGCGTCCTCGGGGGTTGTTGAAGTTGTGGATGTATCTAGGGACTTCTGATCCGGGACAGGACCCGATCGTTCCCAGGAGACGTTCTCTAATTTTTGAACGCCAGCCAATCAGCCATCAGCCGGTGTGGTTGGCGTTTCCACACTGTGCGGTGCGGTATCATTCCGGTGTCTTGACGGAGTTGTATATTTATGGAGAGATTCATTCTCCTCCCTATCGCCACCGGGTGGCGCTGGCTCCATTTCCGAATCCAATCAGCGATCGTCCGGTGGGGCTGGAGTTTCCACACCATGCGCAGCGGTATCGACCCGAGGTATCTCGGTTTTCGTCCCCAGGCTGTTGGGGTTGTAAAATTACGGAAGGATTTCTGATCTGGGGGTGGATGGGGCACTATTGTCCCCGGGTAAGGCGGAGCTGGGGGGTTGCTCTAAGAGGGGAACTCCCGCCGCCGTTGCCCCATTGGCCGACGGAGGGCGGGTGAATGGCCCCCGACCAATGGGCTTTATCGGGAAACGCTGGGATAAAAGCTGTCGGATATTAAATATTATATTAATTAATATATACATACAGAGCGCTTTGCTCCGCGGGCGACTTCCGCCCGCTTCGCTAGCTTACGAAGAAGAAAAGCGCACAAAATGTGAATGACGCGGACAGAGGTCAGCAATTATCATTGGAAAAAAAACTTATGACTTGCAAATACCAAGAGCCTCGTGTTCCAGGAGTACGCCGCACACATGCATCAGGCACATGAATAATATACGCCGCATAGTGTATGCATGGAAGATAATGGACGGACGAGGGAAATAAATAATGGTATCAATGGTAAGTTGGGCCGTATACGTATTAACAGTATCCCATTTTGAAATTGGAACAAATCCTTCGCATGACAGCTGCGGAGTGAACAATTACGGGTATCGTAAACATATATTTGTGCCCGGCGAGGAACCAAATTATCTAAAGCCTACCAGTCTGTTCATAAATCTAAAGTATTTTCAAGAATCTCTGAATCTAACGTAGTTTCAATGAGCGGTGATTTCGCATAACTTGCGTCTCACGGAACTCCGTTCAGTTGCTTCAATATTCTTCACTATGCTATGGGCAGCGAGGAAAGGAAAAAAACGGGGATGGATCAATGACATCCCCCCTCTAGGATACACAAATTGTTTCAAATTTTCCCACTGAGAAAATCTGAGATTTTCACAACCCCATTACGAACGCAATAATAGTACTTATTTACTCGGTTTTTATATGTATTTTTGTGATCTCCTGGCCTCCTCAAATCCGGGGTCATTTTGATGGCGACCACATCTCCACTATATGCCGCGGGATATACCGAGATGAAGAATAAGTATTTCACTTTGTTGTGTTTCCTTCAAATTGTCATGGCATTATTATTCTATGCGACGTCGGGGGGGGGCTCCACTGGGTGTATCACGCTATTCAGCAACAGTGAATATACCATATACTCGAAGTATATATGATAATGTATGGTGTAATAACACTTGGTGTGTTCGTACTCGTACGTATATTATAAAAATATATGTACTCGTACGTGCTGCTTGCTAATGCTCAAAATAAACACCTATCTGTACTCGTACATTTCGCATCAAAGGATCACAAACAAACACGCGTAACAGTCATTGTCAACCTGGAACTCGCGCATCGACGCGCCAAGAAACCAGTGATGAGTTCGAACTCTATAGTTTAGGCATAAATACCAATCTAACCTAAATTATATGAGTCAACAGCACGGGCCATGTCTCCCCACACATACCCGCGAGGCCTCGATAACCTTCTTCTGATGTCCCACCAAACAGCCACCCTTCCAAATGAGTGCCGCGTGCACGCCCATCCGTAGTTATCGCGAGAGAAACCACAACAGTAGGCCTAGTACTAGGCCTATCAGTCGGCAGCGGGCAGTGTCGTGCCGTTGGCTCGTGTGCCATTGCTCTATTAACGCACCTATATGCACATCAAGCACAAGGCACTCGAGAGTGGGCACCTCTTCCGTCGTCCTTGCCTCTCGCCAGAATAACACATACGTCCGTGGAGCCCCTACGTCGGCAGAGCCCCTACGTCGGCAGAGCCCATGACTACCAAAAGTCAATTCGGTTGGTTGACAACAAACAAATCCGCGAGGGGAAAAAAGACATACGCCACCACCAAAAACATTTTCATACCACAGAATTCCAAAAAAAATCGAAAAACAAAAGCCCTGCATCGAGTACCGAGCATCAGAGTCTTCGTTACAAGAAAAACGCAGCCATGTTGTTGCTGTGCCTTCGCTGCTTGGATGTGCGCATGATCAGGCCCGGGGCGCAGAGTAGGAGCTTGTACACAGACGCGCGAGCGTGAGCAGGTCACGCTTTTCGGGTGGCCCTTTGAGATTGGCGGCCGGCAATACGACAATGCCACCCCCCGGCGTACGTGGGGATCAAGTCGAAGGCTCCGACCTTGCTTGCTGCTGCTGCATGATACCTGGTACCTCCTATGTATGCTGGTGGTACAGCAGCAGTAGTGCACAACCATGTCTTGGGTTGCCAGGATGTACCTCGCCGATAATCTGTGAGGGCGACGACACTCTCCGTAGCAGTGCACCCCACCTCCACCCCACGTACAAAGTACTGGTGTTGTGCGTGCGGCTTGGATTGCCACACCTATAATTATTTCAGTGGCCACCAGTCGGCGACTGAGACACTGCTCATAGCTACTGCTGTACGAGTACATACATGAACACGAGGACTTGATACCACGCTGTCCCGAGATTAAGCATCGCTTCAATGAGTACACATTTTCAAAAAGCTTATATTCTAGTACAGAGCGGTATCCAAGAAGTATCGATGCGTCTCTCGCAGCCCGTAAACGTAAGGAACTGTTTATGTTCATACTCGTATATTTACTTGACCCGTCCTGATATTTGCGGACAGAGCGGTATCGTAGACATGATTACACGATAATGTCCCGTACTCGTTAGACAACAGTCAGTCTTGCTGCATTCGCATCTTAAAGCAAGGGGCAACTCGCTTCCCGTAATATAAGGCCCGACCACAGAGGCCCTTCGCTGCCGCGATGGCGCCAGGTGTGATTGTAAAAAAAGCTAGGCGTGCGGCCACGCCCGGATATGGCGTCGTCGGCCTGGTACAACGAAGACATTTTTTGTGGTTTTTGTTTTTGCCCCGATGCCCTTCATGTTTTGTTCGTTTTTCATCCCACGAATTTCTCAGGAAGAGCGCCAACTTCTGAGCACAATTTCTCGCCGGCTATCTCAAGAATCCGAGCGCGGTTTGTTTGGCCGCTTGCACCAACTCCTAGACGAGACCAAGGCATGTTTAGTTACAACAGCGATTTCAAATTGTTCTGCCCAGAGAGAAATAGACGCTAATGCCCCCAAAATCCAAGCTTTTCCGTATATTTACCCTCGATATCACGTGAAGATCAACTGCAGAAAAAACGTATCAAGCCATCCCTTCTATTCCCACCTATTACACGTGTATGTCGAACACCATCACCTGGCTTGTTTTAAGTGTCGAGTAGATCGTAATACACTGCCAACCTTCAATTAATTCTAAAACCAAGTTAAATAGGGTGGTAGCAGAGAGGAAGCACAAGAAGTTGCAGCATGTTGTTATATCGCCAAGCTTCTCTTCAATTTTCACGAATCCTGATACTCTTAGATATTGGTTCCTATCTACATTCATGATCGAGCTCGCTCACGCGGTGTATGCCTGCGTCAGGTGTGAACGAACCCGCGAAAGCAAGGTGACTGTGTCTGTTGTAGCATGTTTTCTCGTTCGTTTCGTTTTGTCTACGTACAGACATATAATAGTACGTAGAGATACGAGGTTGAAGGCACGAGCGAACCGTGCAATGTCGGGGGTAGAGATGGGCACCGGAAAGAAAAAAACGGTTTACCGCGGTTCTTGTAACCCAGCAGGCGTGCGTGACTACTCGTTTTTTTCCAAACAATAACTGGAAGTTTTAGAGGTCCGGTTGACCGGTTAACTGGTTAAACTGGATAAAAACCACCGGTTTAACCGGATAAACCGGAAAACTGGATAACCCATCTACACTACGTGAAACGTGCCAGTAAACGTGACAACGGCACATCTGGTTGATCCAACGTCTGTTGTGCCTACTCTAGAACATATCAACTACTGCAGCAATGAACAAGGAGCATTACGTGGGCGTGGGGAGAGGGAGGTAGAGTCGGTGGATCCACTGCGGCACAACCCCCTCCCCTCCCCCCTCTCCCCGCACACCCAACACTGCCCAACACTCGCACACACCACCACTGAGCGAAGAGGTGAACACATTACGAGTGTGATCGGCGTTGTCTCTTGCGGTATAATATCTTGAAGTACAAGGGGACTTCGCCGTCGGCCTAGGCCGCCGGCGAAGCTAACAAAGGAGGAATACATAAGGCCCGTAATGCAACAGGCAGTTTACGATGCCAAGGGACCGAGAGGAGCCTTATGTATGATACCTATCCAGAGTCGATTTCGGTAGTCGACACGTCGGCCCAGGCCGCCGGCGAAGCTAATCAAGGAGGAATACATAAGGCCCGTAATGCAACAGGCAGTTTACGATGCCAAGGAACCGAGAGGAGCCTTATGTATGATACCTATCCAAGAATCGATTTCGGTAGTCGACACGTCGAGGCGAAAAAACAAAAAATAAACAAATCGATACTACTGTATATATATGCATATACATGCATACCATATAAACGACGTATTGTCTTGAAACAAAATGAAATTATAATACGTACATGAATTACCACAAACATGACGGCGGGGGGTATACGGCATACGGAAAGGGAGCACGAGGCACGAAACTTTTCATCCTCACACAAACTCCATCATAAGTGGATAAACATTAAAAGAACTTGGATAGAAAATTTCAAAATTTAATTCTAAAATTCATCACGGCGGGGGGTAAGAGCACGGAACGCGAGGCACGAGCTTCGAGAACTCAGGTTTTCCTATATGAAAATGGAGCGCGAGGCACGAGCGTCGAGAACTCACGAGCGTCGAGAACTGACGTTTTTCTGAGCTCATCTAATTATAATAATATGGTATTTGCACTATGAAATGTGTTGAGCATTTAAACGGTTGGAGCATTTTCGAAGTGCAGTTTGTTTTCGATTTAATTTGTCACAGTAACTTTCCAGTTCAACTCGCGGGAGCGTTCACACTCAACGGCCTTCCGGACAAAAGCCTTGTTCACAGCTATTAATAGGTGCTTTGCCCCTTGTACACCCCTTCTACCCACCGACTCGTGCCTTCGTTTACAGTATGCGGGTCAGGAAGTTTTCTATTTTGCAGAAGGTGTAAGTAATGTCAGGTAGACTAACGAGCAGGGCGACTGTTGCTTGTACTCGTCGCACGACGCGATAACCCTGATGGTGGTTTGTGCAGTTTCGGGAGCATGCGGTGTGCGGGTCTGGTTGTAGTGGTTTCGCTGACAATCGACGTGACGCTTTTCCAAGTAATAGTACCAGGCAGTCCAACATATACGAAGTATATAGATATACCACCGTTTCAGAATGATCACAGACCTATATCCTTCACGAAATCGTATAACACCAGCAACACATACATACGACAACGATCGGAGCCCTCACTAAACCATAAAACACCAGCAACGTATGATATGCAATCTTATCGGGACAACGAACATACTGCAAAATATAATACTGCTAATATAATAAAATCGTCTGATTGACCACTATTTACTTGTGTCAAACATTTCAACCCAAAAAAACCCTGAAAATTCATACTAGATTTTAACATACCTCCTGCCAACATGGTTGATTGGTTCACACCCCTGTCTCTATGTGTCTTCCCCCCCCCCTCCCTTTAACAGTTAACCCTTTTTTAACCCCTACCTACTAATTGCCATTAAAGATACCTTATAGGTACAAATAAATAATGCACACTATTAAAAACCCAAATCACTAATTAATTAAAGGGCAGCGGCCAAAAAAAGGTATACCTGGTCCGTTTGCGGCCAAAAACAGGTACATACTTAAAATCAAGTAAAAAACGCACTCCACGTGCTTTGCCATTGGTCCAAAACTCGTTGTACCGGTTTTTGCCTCTTTAAATGCCAGGTATACCTGATTTTGTCTACTCTGCTTGACTTTCACCTTTTTTTTTGTCGTTTTTAAGCCAACCAGAGGCCCTTCATAGTTCCACCCTATGCCCCCTATACAAAAGCCAACGTACGCGGAGACCCCCTTCTCCCTTCGCACCTCGCACTACACGCCACTCGAGCGACACACACATATCTGCCTGCACACCTCCGCCGAAATAATACGAGATAGAAGGCTCCCCTTCGGGATTGTGGTTGACTTGGAATACCAGGGGTGTCGCAAGCTGAGAAGGGAGAACACAGCAGCAGGCGTTCGTTCCTCGTACTATTAATAGCAGCTACTCGTATACGTAGCCACCGGGCGAGCACGAACATGAAAAAACTCTACTTTGCGTTGCAAGGAACGGCAGGTTCGTGGGGTGCGTTTTAAACTTGATTTTAGTATGTACCTGTTTTTGGCCCCGAACGGACCAGGTGTACCTGTTTTTGGCCGCTGCCCTTAATTAACATCCATCCAGGTGCTTTTAAGTTTTCTCCATAACCTGTCCTCACACACCTCTTCTGCAAAATATAATACTGCTATTATAGTAAAAGCGTCTGATTAACCACTATTTACTTGTTACAAACAATTTTCCCCCCCAAAAAAGCCCTGAAAGTTCAAACTAGATTTTAACATACCTACTGTCAACATGGTTGATTGGTTCACACCCTTGTCTGTATGCCCCCCCCCCTTTAACAGTTATAAAGGATAAAACGTTGTTGTTGTTCCTACAAATTGCCAGTAAAGATACCTTATAGGTACAAATAAAAAATGCACACTATCAAAATCCAAATCACTAATTAATTAAAAATTCATCCAGGTGCTTTTAAGTTTTACTCCATAACCTGTCCTCACACGCCTCTTCTTATATACCATACATGGCTACAAATAGTAGAACCACTCTATCACGTAAACTCGTCGGAACACTATAGTATACCTGGTACGTTTATTTCAAAATATTTAATTTTAATTTTAATTTAATTTTAATTATTTCTTCCCCCACAAACAGACACACACTTCCTGAATTCTACAGCCTCAGGTTGTGTCCCTCATACGGGATGTACATCCTACATGAGGACATATAACATCCGTAAGTACGCGCGATCAAAGTATTACACTCAGCTAGCAAAGATGAACTTCGACGAACTCCTCGAGCTCACAGCTGTTGTTTTTTTAATTTTTTAATATATATACGTTCCTTGACGCTCGCTGGGGTGCTTCGGGGCCTCTTGGGCTCTCACTTCGCTTCAGACCGGAGTCACACTCGGGACCCGTTTCGACGGCCTCGCGTTGGCTTTCTCGCCCGCTCTTCTCGAGGGTCGCGTCCCTCATCCTCCGCCCGGCACTTTTCGCCCGGTCGCACTCTCGAGTCAAGCGCCGCCGCCGAGCACGGCGATCTTCAATCCGTGGGCTCTTACGGGACGGCGGGACATCGAGACTTTTCCTTTGAGGCAGAAAGGTTCTGTGCGGGACGTCGAGGTTATTTCTCTGAGGCAGTAAGATTATTTCGTGATTGTTTCTTGGAGATCCGAGATATAGCGAGGTTCTACGTACGTTCTTCTTCTGTGGATCTGTTTGGTGTTTGGTTCCAGCAGCATATCGTTTTTTTACCTGCCGGGAGCTTCGATATACATACATCGTACGTCGTAGCTCTTTCCTTTGATAGCTCGGTCTCGCGAAAGTGACCGTTTACTCTCGACTACCTCCCTGGGCAGGTCGTCTTTAGCCCATTCCATCTCCTCCGCCTTACCTCGTGGGAATACGAGTGAGGACACAAGTACAATACGATAACATTCATTTCGGCTGAACACTGTACTCTGTGTACTACTCGTACAACAGCAGCACAGTAGTATTACAAGTAACTGGTCGTAATGGTACTGCCGTAGTACTACAGCGAAGTAGTATGATTATTAATAGTATCCACCGTACATGTAGGTACAGGAACTACAGCAGCAAGCAGCAGAGGTTTGGACATACAAAAAACTCGGTTTAATAGCTACGAGCAATATTTTTATCTGGCGAATTATCAAATTGCAAAATGATATTTTAGGTGAGGTGCTCAACGACCGACTCCGGATTGAATCGCATGAGTTCGAATCCCACAACCACTCTTTTGTTTTTGGTTTTGTTTTGTCTCGGGATCTGATTATTGTTATTACCTGTGGTACTCATTATGTATGTGTTCCTACCCGCTGTTGACAACGATCTTACACGGTTATAATCATATCATACGCTTTTTTAATCTGTTTCTTGAATATGTTCTGCCGGGTTTCAACCGGCTTTGCCGTACCCTTGAGGGTATGTTTCTTTGTAGATTGAGTCGAAAACAAAGTCGACGGCATTCTGGACCGAAGTATGTTTTGCCTATAAATTTGTATGTACTTCTTGAGATGCTCAGGCTGAGCACCGACGCCTTGCCGTGGCAGGCGCCCTGGGTATATGTTTGTTTTACTTTTTTTTGTACCGTAATTCATTTGGGTTTGTCAAGCTGAGCAACAACCCTGTTTTTTATATATTACGCTTTGTCTTATTTCTGGTCTCCGCGACCATTAAGGCCTTGCCCCGGCAGGCGCTCAGGATATAGTTTCTACTGCATTTTTTTATTCAGTTCGGTTTCTCAGGCGGAGCCACAATCCTCTTTTTTCGTTTATAATTCGCTTTAGTTTTCATCTCCGCGACCACTAACGCCTTGACCCGCCAGGCCCTCGAAATATGTGTTTTGTCTCTTTTTCAAATAATGCGTTCGGCTGTCTCAGGCAACAACCCTGCTTTTTCAATATCATTGTTTTGCGTTATTTTAGGTCTCCGCGACTATTGACACCTTGCCCCGCCAGGCGCTCAGGCAATATGCTCTGGCAATTTTTTCACGTAATGCATTTTTTGGTTTTATCCTTACTTTTAATAAAGGTCTCTGCAACCATTGACGCCTTATTATAGGGTCGTTTTTTTTCCAAAAATTCCAAATTATTTGTTTGCGCAATTTTTAGGACTTCCATTTTTTACATAAATAATTTCCAAATGTTGGAATGCAAAGCCTTCAAAAAAAATTGCCCTCTGTTAAAATTCCAAATTTTCAAATAAATCCTGTTTTTTCATAATTTTCCGGGGTTTTTTTCTTCTTTTTTGAATTTTTGGAAACAAGGTGCTCTATAAGAACGACCCTTACCCCAGAAGGCGCTAATATTTACAGCGCTTTAGTCATCTGATTCATTATCGTACATTTGGCATTACCTTGATCTGTCACACTACATATGTGTTTACGTAGATTTCTTAACAACACAGATCTCCGTCATGAACGAGCGCCACGTCGTACGACAACGAGGTAAAATTTCCTACCCGGAGCATGGGTGCCGGCGAATGCACCCATGCGGAGCCTTATATGTATACCTATGTTTGTGAAATTTTCGCAACTTTTCTCTTCGCGCGAGCGCTTTTCGGCAAAACGCTAAGTACTCCGACACGGGAGGCCCGGTCGGACACATTGGTCGAGGTTAGAGCTCGATCCGAGCTCTGTGGCTTGCGTGGCGAGCGCTCAAAGCTTTTTTTCCCGCGGGAGTAGATGAGACGATTCCCCTGGTTCTCTGCATGAGGCCTTCTTTTGCCAGTAAATAATATTGTTCTGTTTTTCGTTATTTGCCCTTTCGCGAGCTCGTGATGAGCACAGGATAGCCCAAACATATGTACCAGTATACCACAGGTAAAAAAAAAACCATGCAGGAAGCACAACGTTACAAGTCCGCAGCATAAGCACCAGCAGGTAACACCGTGCGTGTGTGACACGCTCATGTGCGATGTACTGCTGTGACCAGCTGTGATGATCGGAGCCTGATGCGGTCCGTACTCCACCATCTACATTTCTGTTCTGCTACTGCTGTTGTGTGTGAAAGATCCGAACTCACTCTGGCCGCAATTATAAGGACCGATTTGATTGAATTGTAGTATCTCAACTGTATTTATTTTCCCAATTTGTTACATGTTTTTTCCCCGAATCTCACCTCGGGAATTCACGATGAGAGACTTCACAACATTACGAGACAACATGCAAATTAAGCAACACAAACAACGTTACAACACCGCCTATATAGCATGAGCATCACAAGCAGCAGCGGGCTACACCACGCGGCGTGTGGCAGGTCCGCCGTGTACTGCTGTGGCTATTCATAGTTGCTTTATCAGAGGCTTGCACCCGTCATCAGTCATCACCAATTTCCACCTTATCTCGTCTCTGCTGCTATGCTGTGCATGATGTGTGTATGTACGGCGTGTTGTGCATCTGTCGTGTGCCGTAAAAAATAATGCACGGTATGAAACTGGATCTTTTGGGTTTTGGTCAAATGGTTTCGGTGCTCGACTTTGAATCCGAAGGCGTGAGTTCGATCCTCGGCGAGATGTTTTTTTTTCCGTTTCCCCCCTTTTTTATTACGTAGTATGTACGTACCAAGACACCACAGACAACCGACAAAACACGAGCACTGCAGTGCTACAACCAGCAGGCTACACAACGCTATACACGCCTGCCGTCCGCCAGCACAAAAGAAAGCAAGATCAGACGATTTCGGTAGTTTGTCCGCGTTGTATTGCTGATGTGGGTCCCTACTACTGTAGCTACTTTTTATATCGGTACATTTTTTTATCGGACTTTGTCATCTGTAGAGCAGAAGGTCTCTGCTGCAGTGTGGTACATGCATGCATGCTGCCACACGTACAACAACCCTACTGGTTACTGCTGCTGCTGTGGCGATTTTCGTGAGCAGTCGAAAGCACAGCAGATCTACGATCGACAGGGTAAGGCGCTGCATATACATATTAGAAAAATTATACTGGTATATATATACTACCGGGTTATACATAAATAACGAAGCGAATTAATGAGAAAAAAACGACCCCTGCCAACATAAAGCAGTGCGATATCTATCCATCTCGTTAGATCGTACTCCGAATAACGAGTTGATAATAATAGTACGAGGTTAACGGTGCACGCCGCACCTTCTAGCTACGCACACCAAACCAAGGTATTTTCGACCAGACACAATAAGTAGGTGAGCTTCGATCCCCACACTGAAAAACTATAATTTTCGGCCCGCACACTATGAATATAATAACAGTCAAGTCAAGTTGGACCTCCCGAACAAAAACCAAGTCCATTTCGATCCCCGACACAAAATCAAGTCAATTTTGAACCTAACACTAAAATCGGGTCAATTTCGATCCCAATTCTAAACCCAAGATATGTTCGATGCCCCGACAATAAAAACGAGTGTTTTTCGGCCCTGACTAAAAACAAAAAAAAGTCAACTTCCAGCCAGACACTAAAACCAAGTCATTTTCTTCCATGGCACTCGAAACCAAATCAAATTCGACCCCCGGCACAAAAATCAAGCCAATTACGATCTCAACACAAAAATCAATTAAATTTCAATCCCCCACACAAAAATCAAGTTTTTTTCGACCCAACACTAAAATCAAGTCAATCTCGATCCCTATTTTAAAACCAAGTCAATCTCAATGCCTTATCACTAAAAACCAAGTCAGTTTCAACCACCAACACTCAAACTTAGTATTTTAATTTCCCTGTATGTTTTATCCCAAAGTGCAGGTGCTGTTCAACGTTGTACGTACTATGTTATACCAGGTATGCGCATGATACCATATCGCACGCTGTAGTAGGTTTTCAATTCGTTCTTGCGCCACTTCCCTAGGCACGTTCCGGAGGGGAACCTTGTATCTATCTATATTATTAAATGCTGCTATTCTGTATGTCTGTAATTTAGCAGCGCTATCCAGAGCGGTTCAACCCCACCTTGCCCCATGGGTAGGGAGGCTGGGTGCCACAACCCGCAGAACACTGGGTCCCACGCCGCGCCAAGCCGTGGCCGTGGTGCAATCCCGATGAAGTTCTGGCAGCCATCTAGCCAGCCCACCTGCTGACTAACAATTTTTTAATTACTATTCTGGCAGCTGATTGGTTGCCCAAATCCATGTCAGTGGCTGCTGACTTTCTAAAACATCGGTGCTGAGAAGAGCCACCGAGGTTCCGCCATACCCGGGGCGCATAGGATCCCATCCCCGGATTATAAATCCCTCCATATCTCTACAACTCTGACCAACCGGGGACAAAAACAGGGTTTTCCCGGGTCGACACTGCCCCGCACGGTATGGAAACCCCACCCCCATCAGTTGACCACTGATTGCTTGAGGCTCAGGGAGCCAGCGGCACCCGGGGACGATAAAGTCCCCTCTCCGGATCAGATATCCTTCCATACATATACAACTCCAACGACCCGGAGACGCAAACAGACATCACCCGGATCGATACCGCCTCACAAGGTGTGGAAACCCCAATACCACGGGAATACTTACGGTTGCCTGACCCTCATAAAGCCAGCGTGCGGCAGTAGTTGCCCCTCGGGGCAACGTCGAAGTCCCGCCGCACCCGGTAATGAGAACGTCCCATCCCCGGGTCATGAATCCTTCCATACATCTACAACTCCAACAACCGGGGGACGAAAACAAACATCTCCCGGATCAATACCGCCCCGCAAGGTGTGGAAACCCCACCACCACTGGCTGATTGCTGATTCGGCTGGGGCGCTGAAGTTCATAGAGCCAGCAAGCAGCGAGGGTTGCCCCTTAGGGCTAAAGCGAGGTCCCGCCTCACCCGGGGATGATATGATCACATCCCCGGGCCAGCAATACTTCCATATATTCACAACTCCAAAGACCCGGAGACGCAAACGGACATCCCCCGGGTCGATACCGCCTCAAAAGGTATGGAAACACCAGTACCACGGGCTACTTTACGGTTGCCTGACCATCATAAAGCCAGCGTGCGGCGAGAGTTGCCCCTCGGGGCAACGTCGAAGTCCCGCCGCACCTGTGGATGATATTGTCTACCCCCCGGGTCATAAACGCTTCCATACATCTACAACTCCAACAACCCGAGGACGAAAACGTACATCTCTCGGGTCGATACCGCCCCGCAAGGTGTGGAAACCCCACCACCACTGGCTGATTGCTAATTTTACTGGGGCGCTGAAGTTGATGGAGCCAGCACGCAGCGAGGGTTGCCCCTTGGGGCAACAGCGACGTCCCGCCGCACGCGGGGATGATATGATCACATCCTCGGGTCATAAGTCCTTCCTTACATCTACAACTCCAAAGACCCGGGGACACAAACGGACACCCCCCGGGTCGATACCACCTCACAAGGTGTGGAAACCCCAATACCATGGGCACATTTTCGGTTGCCTGGCCCTCATTGAGCCAGCGTGCGGCGAGAGTTGCCCCTCGGTCTCGGGGCAACGTCGAAGTCCCGCCGCACCCGGGGATGATAACTTCCCATCCCCAGGTCGTACATCCTGCCATAAATCTACAAATCCAACAAGCCGGGGAAGAAAATGGCATCCCCCGGCTCGATACCGCCCCGCAAATCCTACCACCATTGGCTGATCGCTGATTTATCTAAGGCGCTGGAGCCGAGAGATCCAGCACGCAGCGAGGGTTACCCCTCGGGGCAACGGCGAGGCAGGGGATGATATAATCCCACCCCCGGGTCATAAGCCCTTGCAAACATTTACAACTCAACGACCCGGGGACGAAGCAAACACCCCCCGGGTCGATACCGCCCCACAAGGTGTGGAAAACCCGATCCCACGGGCTAATTTTCGGTTGCCTGGCCCTCATAGAGCCAACGTGCGGCGAGAGTTTCCCCCCGGGGCAACGTCGAAGCCCCACCGCACCCGGGGATGATAACGTCCCATCCCCGGGTCATAATTCCTTCCATATATCTACCACTCCAACAACCCGGGGACGAAAACTGAAATCCCCGGGGTCGAGACCGCCCCACAAGGTGTGGAAACCCCAACCCCACGGGCTGGTTTACGGTTGGCTGTCTATCATGGAGCCAGCGCGCGGCGCGAGTTGCCCCCCGGGGCAACGGCGAGGTCCCACCACACCCGGGGATGATAATGTCGCATTCCCGGATCAGAAATCCTTGCGGATAACTACAACTCCAGTAACCCGGGGACGAAAACAGACACCCCCTGGGTCGATACCGCCCCGCATGGTGGTTATTATATTCCAGTTCAGAGTGGTACATCACAGCACACTGTTAATGCGAGTACTATGGGCAACGCACAGCTAGCGCCACGGGCGGAGCCGTGGCCGTACCGCTACTATATATAAATATATCCGGTTGATCAACATCACTACGAGCTGATTCCACGAAAAGGCGTAAAATTCCACCTTCGGCAAATAACAAACAGAATACACTGTTTTTTGCAACACTAAATATATCTACACGACCGCATGAACAAGGGGAACACATCGGTGAAGCGATTTTTGTAGTGCGAGTTGTAGTTCGCGAGATATGGACTTTGTTGTACTACTTAGGGAGGCGCTATTTCACGGAGGGATGATATTCCTATAGTAAAATCAATATACTTTGAAATCAGGCCATCATCAACAAGAGGAAGACGTTCGTGACTCTTTTTTATTTGCAAGCCGCGAGGGGCTGTTATAAGAAACGCCTCCCAAAGTGCTAGAACAATGTATGGAGCAATTTTGGCACCTTAGGCGACTATTTACTCCTCACGGGAATCGTTTTTGCGCTTTGGTGTTTGAGATTTGTAACACGAACATATGACACGGATGTGCGCAACAGCATTACGAAACAACTAGCGGCTGGCCTTTTTATACAAAAATAAATACATGTGCATGAGGAACGGTCAAAGTTGCCAAAAAATCAGAAAATATGGAAAAGTTTACCTAAAAAACGAAAAAAGAAAAAAGAAAAAAAGGCCAGTCATACGTTTTGTTTTCTTGTTGTGACGCACATCCCTGCCAAGTTTCGTTTTCCAACTCTCGGAAACCAAAGCACAAAGTTGCGAAGGGGTAAAGCTCTGGCTGCCTCTGGAACCAGCTCGTATTCCATCTCGAAGAGGCACAGTTGCGAACAGAACCAATATCCACACACTTGTGTGATGAGGCATCTGTTGTTATTATATATTTTCCCGACCACTGGCTCCACGCTACGTAGCCTCTTCAAGTCCCTTGGCCTTTTGCATCGCAGCGTGCATTGCTTTATGTTTATTTGTGTTTTCCTTCAAGCTTCCGTCTTTTGGATTTCGTTTTACTTCGGCACCTTCACGCCACGGTTAGCTTACATGGCTTTCGTCTTCATCGTAACCCGCTTGCTGTGGGCATATCGAAGCCGTTTATTCTTGTATGGCGTGTTTGTCTCACGTGAGGCGTTGAGGCCTCATTACGAGGCGGGGAAGATTTATGTCCTCACTTATTAGTTTCGAATAGCCGCAACTTCGACCCCCTTATGATTTCTGGGATGATGTGATGATTTGATCGTCGTGGGGTCTACATGTGCGACTATTCAGAGTGGGCTAATGTGATGGTATCACGTAACTATAAGGAGGTGCGATCAGAATTATTACGAGTATATATAGACAAATGCGTACGACCGCGTATGATATCACGTAACGTGCTACTGTAGAAACGGGAACGTCTCCGTGGATCGTACATGTATGAAGATACACGCATAGTGGGATCAGCCTGGTACTTGGCTGAACCCTACCTTCGTGCTCCGTTCTCGTACCCTATCGAGGTCTACCATGAGATAGGCAACAATAATAACTTCACCAAGGAGAAGCGTGCCCTGGCCAGCATCGACATTCCTGTGTCCTCTGATGAGGGTCGTACCTTCACACTTGGGGAGTTCGCAACAAGGATACAAAAAAAAAAAAAATACCTATGGTTTTCAATATTACGGATGATTTACCGCATCAAAACCGGCTACGACGTAGAACGTTTTTTGTATTATTTTGAGAATAACGTCTCCTATCCGGTTTTCGGTTTTTCGAATATGCCATCCGGTGCCCATCTCTAGTCGAGGGCAGATATAGGGTGAAGTCGGGAGGGCGCACGGGAGGGCATAGGGAGCGAACGCAGAGCCGGTTAGACGGCGCGAACGAGCGAAGCGACGGTCCGACCAAACGGAGCGCGTTGCATTGCCGTTTAGGTCGTTTTTTTCAAGATAGACGTGCCGCCAAGCGCGGAGCCTAACGATGTGGAATCCTTGTCACAAGCATGTCTTAAGAATGTTTTAGGCACCAGCCAAAAACAGATGCCCGGTACTTACTAAAGGGCTATGATCGGTCATAGCTCATAGCCTGGTGCGTACAAAGCACTATATACGTGCATATCATAATCATACATACGATTTGTACTCTTACTCGTACTTGAAATTCCCTTCGGACTTCGCGAATTCTTGTGTTTTCTGCATTTTTTTTATGTTTTTTTCCAAAACAAAAAAAAAAATCGTGTTCCATTTTTTCGTCTTGTCTTTTTCTCGTCTCTTCATATTTTTAGCAAAACACTAATCGGTCTCCAGTTGTCATTTACCTCAACAAGTACCTCGACCAAACCTTGATATAGTGTGTCAATTGCCTGATTCGTGAATTGGGGCCCGGTTCTTTTTTTGGTATTTGTTTTGGTCCGCTATACCGGCTCCACCCTGGCATAGTTCGGCGTACCACTATTTAGTACATTCTGAAACGAGATGCACAGCCGGCAGGTACACGAGCACACATACAACTTCGTATCTATGTACAAGGAGAGTGCACGTATGTAAGAGCGAGTAAGAGCACGCGTTATTTAAAATGTTGATCTACTGTTGTACGGCACCGGTGCAGTCGCAGGGTCAACAGCAGTTCGAAGAGCAGTGTGTCTCAAACTTCTGCTTGCAGCACAAGCACACACGCAAACGAATGATTTCCTCGGATGGATTATTATTATTCCACTTATTTTATGTCGCTCTGCAGCAAAATGTACTATTAATATTGCACTTGGTTTGTTTTAATATTCCGTACAGCAAGTCGCTGCAGTGTGCGGCTTTTCAATTTCAGAATATTAAAAAATACGTCAGCTGTGAGTTCTCCCGATCAAATGTACCAGGGGCATGAATTAACGAGCATGTTCGTATATACCATCACGTATAGCTTCGCAAACAGGTACAGCAGTACGCTCGAGCGTTATACGAGTACGAGCACATACTGTATCTTCGAGTATGTAAGGGAACGAGTACGCACGCTCTGCCATGCAGGGCTGCTGCTGTTCTGTGCATTTCTACCTTTTATGGTATTGTATGATATTTTTCGAGTACACCTTATCATCTTGCTTTTCTTGAGTTTCGTTTGACAACTGTTTTCGAATCTTGTAACACCCGGATGTTGGATTTTTTATGTGATAAATATCCCAGTTTTTTTGTTAAAGTTGGGCGCATGTATTTACCACGTGAACAGGTGAGTACATTAAAAAATGTACGAATACGAGGCTGTTTATATTAGCTGCAGCCCGAGCACGAGACCGTAAGACCATCTATTATGGAAAATTATTTTTGGGCCCTCAGAACTGAGATTGTAGGTCGAAGATACGTGATTTACTCGGCGGGACGGCCCAAAACACTCGTGAGGATGCTCCCCGTCGTTTTCCGAGAGTTTCTGACGTACTTTTCCGTTTCTCCAGGGTCGCAGTTCGACTGGTCGTTCAATTTGCCTGTTCTGACGATCTGTTTGAGCCAAAATCATCAAAATCATCAAATATCCACTATTTTTGGCCTCAGTTTTGACCAACAATACATCTTTCTGAAAATGGATTGATTACTCCAAAAATCAAACTGGGACCCTGGAGAAACGGAGAAGTGCCCCAGAAAGCACTCGGAATTCTACCGTGTGGGCCTTAAGGGGGGTATCGGTGTTTCTGGCTATCCAGCGGAGTAAAACGGGAATATTGGGCCTAGAATTTCCTATGTATAATCAACGGGCTAAGTTTTTATTTATTTCCAAAGTAACAATCACTGCGTTCAGTGGCCATTTTAGCGCCAATTCCTCTTTCGATTCGCCTCGAAACGGAACAGGATCATCGTGGTTTTCACACTGTTGTACTCTTTCGTGTTTTTCATGCGCTGATTTCCAATGAATGACAACGCACTTAACGCCAACGTGTTGCAATCATGCCTGCTTTCTTTGTTGTAAACCTTTATCTCCTGATGAATTATGGGTTTCGTACTATACTCTTGGCAGCCCTTTCAATTTATTATATGTATATGTCGGATGGAACAATTCCAACTCCTTCCCCGCCCTACCCCAAGAATGGGTGCCGGCGAGCACCCATGCGGAGCTCTTGCATTACAAGCAAACAACAACCTCTTTCGTCCATGAATTAGTAATTAATTAACACAAATCAATCGAATGAAAAAATACACTTGCGTAATGCGTACCAGGTACGAAATACCAAGAAACAACCCCACGATGAAATACATTTTTCCCAACAACTAATGCAAAAACGGCCACCTGTCGTTGTAAGGAGGGGGTGCCCGTCTTCCGGCCCCGGTCTTGGCTGTATGCTTCTCCCTTCTCGCCCGGAACTCCTCCTTCGGCAATCTGAGCATGTTCAAGATTGTGTCGTTTGTCTGAGTGTTTGGCCTTTCTCCCTCCGCCAAGTCCTGCAGAGAAAAAAATAATAAAGTAGGGCAAAATGACACATATCTACCAATATACAGTATAAAAACAAGGGCTCCCCATGGATGCCGGCATTACCCGGCACCCATGCTTCCGATAGGAAACTCTACCTATGGGTACTACCAAGAACTCGTTTTCGAGTCTTCCTCAGGTACACATCGCCAGTCATATTTCTCCCGGCCTCTTTTATGATGTTCCCTTTCGTAGTCTCAGTTATCACTAGTAATAGCTCATTTCCGATATCCCTTCTTTGCTAAGTTTCATTTATGACGCACGGCGCTCGCTCATATATTTCGATACCTGATACAGGTACAGGATCAAGCCAATGCCAATTGTTGCAGGAATAAAGTAAAGCATTTACAGTCCTGTAGAAAGTGTTGATAATCAGTGCTAAAAGCCTCATTTCTGCCTATTCTTCCGACATTCACATGTCTTGTTTACCTCGCGCTTATTAATGATATCCCCTCACGAGTATTAGTCTGAGCCATGACAAGCTAAAGTCTGATAGATACCTGTTGTATCAGTCGGCCCACATTCACTACAGTTCGTATCTTTCAAGATCCACAGCTAAGCTGAACATCTGGGGTCCTGTTCGCCCGCGACCAATAACTTGTCTGATCCAGTACCTGGCCTCTCCTCTCTTTCATGCCAGGTATACTTGCATTTTGCGTCGCAAATCATACCAACGAGCAGATTACACCTGGTTATGATGTTATGATATTTACAAAACCGATAATCTAAACAAGTGACCGTGTTTTGTTTTGTACTATATGAGGTCACCATTTGTAAAAAGTAGCTTCGGAAAACGAAGGACCGTGTGGACCTCGGGCTCGCTCCTTCCCTCGAGAAGGCGTGCGTAGACGGCCCGCGACGGGAGAGGGAAAAGAGCGAGCAGTAGTGGACTCAAGAAACACCATATCAAGCGAACAAGCAGCACGAATAGTACCTGAGAGTCATGATGGATTGAAAAAACCCGACAACTAAACTACCAGGTATGCAACAATTTTCTATTATTTAGTACTTTTACTCGTCAAGCTGGTGTAACACAGGCTAAAGATAGATAACGCCAAGTATGGCATATACGGATACGGGTGGGTGCGTTCACGAATCCCGGGCTCGCCTCTTTCCTCCAAAAGATGCGCGTAGACAAAGAAAACGACCGTTGCCGGAATAATACGGACATGAAGCGTCGTATGTGATTCTTACAATTTCTAACGATTTTGCCGAATGCCAGGTGAATACCGAAGAACGTACATACCCAGCCACAGTAGCAATACGGAACCAATACATCCAGCAGCGAAAAATAGAACCTTCCTAACTCGACAAAAAACTTCAATGTTTCACCATCTCCCCAAGACCCTACGGAACTAGTGCAGTTCAGGGTCGCCGTGCTCGGCGATAGCATGTGATCGCCAGAGAGCAAGTGTGGGAATAGACACGGCCTGTGCCGGAGAGCGTCACCCGCGAGGGAACGGACATGAAAGCGATGGCGACAAGACCGGAGGCGAACAGATTCCGGTCTCTGGCCGAGACAATAGGCGGAACTTTCGAGATTTCCACTGCTGTTTCACGTCTCGATATTTTATACATATACGTATACCTATATGAGTATACCGACCAAGACTCCGCCCGTAAGGCTCGTCTTGGGTTGCCAATAGTAAAATCTAAATACGTGATGTGGTAATACCCGTAGTGTGCTGTAATGTGAGACTCTGAACGATAATGTAAAGACCACCGCGCAGGGTGGTATCGACCCCTGGGGGGTGTTCGCTTTTGTGGCCGCTGGGTTGTTGGAGTTGAACATGTATGGAAGGACTTACGACCCGGACATGGGGCCCTACCATCCCCGGATAAGGCAGGACGTGGACCATGAGCCTCAGTCAAACCTGAAATCAGCCAGTGGGGTTGGGATTTCCAAACTTCTCAAGGCGGTATCGACCTGGCGGGTGCCTGTTTTCCTGCCCGGGTTGTTGGAGTTGTAGATGTATAAAAATATGCTTAGTTCAGGTATGATAAGAGTTGTAAATGCATCAAAGGATGTAAAGTTCAGGTATAGGGCCTTACCCGTCCCCGGGTGTGGCGGGATCTCGACATTGTCCCGAGGGGAAACTCTCGCCGCGCGCTGGCTCCATGATGAGCCCAAACCAAGTCAGAAAGCAGACAGTTAGCAGTGTCGACCGATTCGTTTTGGACGTAAAAAAAGACGAGGGAATATCCCATGATCGATATCTCGGAAAAACTTTATTTTGAAAATCATAATACGAACAGGGCAAATTGCCCCCAAAAACTATTCAATGATGCTGCCTTTCAAGCAAGAAAGACAAACATGTGCCGTGTTATGATCGACGCAGCAGCAGAGTGGCGTAAAAGCACGAGCAGCAAATTGTTTAAAACAAAAAAGGTAAACAAGCACCGAGGAAGTGTTGCTCGGCACCACTCAGACTAGCAGCGTTCCACAGGGAGGAGTTAGCATCGGCAGAGCACCGAGTTGTCTCGTGCAAGCTCCTGCGCGATGGCCGACAGAAGGCCAGTGGATCCCTTGCTGGACACGCTTGAAGCCGGAGGTGGTCACCCCGCTGCTGCTGCTGCTGACTTGAAAGCGAAGATGGATGGCACAGCCGGCAGTAGCGCTGCTGGTGCAGCCGGCGATAGCGCTGGGCTGAGGAATCCGCAGCTGCTTCTGCTACTGCTGCACAGGATACTCCCCTCTTTGCGCATCGCATCGGCTGCGTATTGTACATCTTGCATCTCGCCGTCACTGCGGGGTTGACTCACCCCTTTTTCGTGTGGGTTCTCTCGGCAAGGGTGATTGGCATATGAGCACTTACTTGCAGGTGCTGTGGTACAACATTTTTTATATTTTGTACCAACTGGTACCAGGTACCTGGTACTCGTCTGTCTGCAAATAAAATGTTTTTTTCTTTAATTGTATTATCCAAACGTTCCTGATATTTTGGGACAAAGTGGTACTATCGAACACTGCAATGATGAAAAAATATTTGGTCTCGTGTTTTCCTCACTAAAATGATAATAAACGGTCGAAGGCGATCGTAATTGTTAATCGGAAAGGCTCGAATTCACCCATCGGTGAAAAAACATCTGCTGCTGCAGACACTACCCATACAGTTGTAATGCCACTACCACTTGATGCTACCTACGCCCTACAGCAGCAGGAGCCGCATGGTATCGTACGGCAAAGCAAGCCGTGCAAAGGTACCGCCCGGGACTACTTCGTACCAGAAACCAAACATCGAAGAAGCACGGCCAAGCAAAAAATACTAGTACGTACGCGCCAACTCAGCCAAGATGTCAGCGCCAAATCACACCATGAACCATACACGAAGAGAGCAAGCGATGAAGAAGAAAAAAGTAAGTCGTGCTTTCCGAAGAATTACTCGAAAGTGGGACAGCTTTTGTGATGGATTTCTTGTCGGCTACTTGATGGAGAATTTAGCGCGGGTGGCTTTGGTGTGTGCGCAATGTCCTAGCGGAGGGGAAATCGTGTATTGATACGAATTGAACATCAAAATCGAGTTTTCCTGCACATTTTAAATCAAATACGCGGAAAAAAACAAATATTTAATACCCTCGGTCTCCATCGATTACATGTGTCTGTGAAATGACAACATTCAATTCGTTTGCAGTCTGGAGAAAAAAAGCATTTACTGCAACCCGTTATTGCATTCTAAAAAGAAGTAAATAGGGTTGTGGCGGACAATTTTGAAAAAAAAAAAACGTTTTTTTTAACGGTTTGTCGAATAGACCGGACATTGTTTTACGTCTAAAACGAATCGATCGACACTGCTAACAATGGGGCCGGAATTGCCACACCTTGCGGGGCGGTATCGACCCGGGGGGTGTCCGTTTCGTCCCCGGGTCGTAGGAGTTGTAGATGAAGAGTAGGATTTATGATCGGGGGATGATAAATTATGGTCCTCAGGTACAGCAAGACCTCGACATTGCCAAAGGGGCAACTATCGCTGGGCGCTGGCCCCATGAGCCCTAGCCAATCACAAATCAACCAGTGGCACCTTGCGGGGCACTATCTACCGGGGGACAATTTCAGCTTTCGTCCCCAGGTTGTTGAAGTTGTAGATGTAGGAAAGTATTTATGATCCAGGGATAGGACATTATTATCCCGGGTGCGGCGGGACCTTGACCTTGTCCCGGGGGGTAACCCTCGCCAAGCGGTGACTCCATGAGCCTCAGTCACTCAGAAATTAGTCAGTGGGGTGGGCCTTCCAAACCTTGCGTGGTATCGACTGCACGTTTTCGTCCCCAGGTTATTGGGTTTGCATTTCTGCTCCCGCGCTTCCATGTTAGGTCAGATCTTATGCAATATTATTTTTGTGATTGAAAACGGAACGAAGTCAGATTTTTCACCGGCAACAAATACCACCACATCGTTATTCGGTATGCCATCTTATCGTGATTTTGGTTTTATTTCATGGGGGGACCAAGAAAATCAGAACAAAACTGAGATTTTAAACTCCACGACACGAACGAGTGATCTACGCCGGGTTGGGCGATCAACCTTCACCACCAGGTCTTCGAAGACAGGGAGCAGACTGGGAACCTCCTGCGGAGCTGCGTAAGGGCTTGTCTAGTCGCTGTGGGCCAGCAAGGAGCTCTCGCTCTCACGGAGCATGAGCTGCTGTAGCGGTCGTAGTCAGAAAAAAAGCCGTTAGATTGTTTTGATGATTTGTTTTGCCCATGGCGCAGCTGCTGCTGGTCGGCCACAACACATGCGATGGTGGCCGAGGTGCTGATGATGTCCCTCTCCCCGGTGGTTGATGCCCGAGTGCTGAGTCCCAGCTGTGTACAAGAGTAGCCAAGCACGTAGCACCGTGATCGGTCGTGAGCCCACAGTCTATATATAACCCATAAAACATTGTATAATGCCTCCGAGGTCTCGTGCAAAAGCGTTTTCAATCACTTTCTGAAATATCACCAAGTGGTTGAAAAAGGCCGCCGAAAAAAAACCGTTTGGTCAAATTTTACCATCGATAAAATTAAGGAGGAACTTTTTTTCCACCAAACAGGCTCCATAAGACGCGATTTTGACCAAACCTGAAAGTATTTGGGACCAGATACCCCAAAACCTCCGTAAAGATAAATATAATCACCAAAATAATACTGCATAAGATCTGGTCTTACACCAACCAGCAGGATTAACGAATGCGGAGGAAGCTCCTACGGTCGTCGTTGTCCTGCATTCGATATTGCACTACGGTACACAAGAGACGCAGGATGCTTCCACGTAGTGCAGTAGCCTTTACCATGTTCTTGACCCACAAATCGTACCAGATGGAAATACCAAATATACTACGGTTTTTGTGTTTGTCGGCACAATGTTTTTCAGATTGTCCAACAGGAGCGGCGAAGCCACGCTCGGGTCGAGCCTTAGCCTGAACTACGAGGAATTGGGTTAGGTTGGGCAGACGCCTTCTCGTCATTAGGGTGAAAATAAAACCCATCTAATTACACGTAAAACCAGCAAGAAAGCGTAATATATTTGGCACTTTATCTGGGACGATTTGTGGGTTAAAGACCGGTGACGGCGCCTCGCCTAGTGGGTCACGCGGGCACCCACCTCGAACGTCGCACGCGCCTTTCTTCACTGGTCTGTGAAAGCATTTATGGCAGGATCAGCATCGGGCGAGTTTTATTTCGCCCAGGAAAATTCACAAATTAGGCTGCATGTGAAAACGTCATAAAATTGAAAAGCAAACAGACTGCCTTATGATACAAGTACGTGCCTAGCAACGAGCACATCTAAGCTATGGTACGACGATGCCACGTATAATTTAATTGGCGTAGGCACGACTGTGAGTAGTCTCAAGGCCTCGCACCCACCATTCTACTGTACAGTAGCTGTATCATACCCATCTGTATACGCAGCTCCGTGGTACGTTTAGTCTGTTAATACCTGCAGCTCTGCGTAGGGTGTACTGGTAGCGTATTTTCAGTATTCCTCTTCTCAACCCAACTTAACCACGGGAAGTTTCTCGGTGTACCACTTGGCGATATTGTCGCATTTACGGCCTCCATTTGGCTACGTACTCAAACATTGCAGGGAATGCGCGCGGAGAAGCAGGCGGGCGTCAGCCCGCCACGACGAAGCCTGATTGTATACGTATACAAGCACAAAATTTGGTGTGCTTCGCGAGCCTTATTGTTTCTTATAGGGCTGCGCATAGCGAGGGTTTTAGAGTGTGATCCTGTCAGATAATACGCTTCAACAGATTACCTACACGCGTTGATGCCCATTGGCGTAGGTTGCACTGCACTTAGATCAAATTGCACCGCATATTTGTGTAACGTATATTGTTAGATCGTACGTACGAGTGAACGTCTTCTTGGTCGCATATCGACCTCAATTCTTCGTCCGTCTACCCTGAGATTGCGACGCGCATTGTCTACCTTTCCTTGGTTGGAACGAATAGCTCTTCCTAGCGACTCTACTGCATTTGCACAGGACGAGTGACGAGCAGGTATATCATCAAGTTCATTCATCGTGAGTGCAGTTCAGTAAAAGAATCAAGCATTGTGAAATTGGTTCTCCTGTTAAAACTGCAGCTGTGGTATCATCCACGTACACGCAGACGCCTGTTCTACTGTAGCACTCGGATCCGTCCGTGCTGGCTGCTACACGCCGGTAGCATACAGGTCTACATAATACCGACAGACCCATGTGGGATGTACAAACCACTTCATGAAACAAAAATACATAGTTATGTCTATTAGATCGGATATAACGAACTTGGTGTACCTTGTTGGACCCATTAGTGAGGAACGCCGGCTTCACGACCTTAAGTCCACCAATGGCGTACACGGAGCTGGGACTTGCACACCGTAAATGGCGTTAACGCCTCGAGGGGAAAACAGTTTTCGTTCCCGGTTTGTTGGAGTCGTGGATTAGGGATCCAGCGACGGGACCATTTAAATCGTACCCGGGTGGCGTTGGCTTCATTTTCGAGCCCGAGGCAATCAGGGATCGACCGGCGGGGGTGGTGTTTCCACCCCGTGCGAGGTCGTGTCGACCCTGGGGGTCAACATTTGCGTGCCCGGTGTGTTGGATTGGTAGTTAAATTGAAGTGTTTATAATGCGGGGATGACACTTTATCCCGCCAGGGTGGCGCTGGCTCCCCGAGCATCAGGCAATCAGTGACAGACCCAGTGGGGTTGGGATTTCCACACCGTGCGGAGCCGCACGGGCGAACATGTTTTTGTCCCCGGTTAGTCGGAGTTGTAGAAATGTAAATATATTAGAGGATTGATCATCCGGGAATGGGACATCATCCCCGCGTGCAACGGAACCTCAAAGCTACCCCCGCCAATCAGTGATAGAGGCAGTGAGAGGGTTTTCCACACCGTGCGGGGCGGCATCGAACCGAGGAATGTCTGTTTTCGTCTCTGGCCTGTTAGAGTTGTGAATGCATAGAAGGGTTTCTGGAGCGCGGATGGGGGCCTATCGTCCCCAGGTGGCGCTCGCTTTGTTGTCTAGCCCCAGTCAATGGGGATAGTGTGCCCACCCAATGCGGAGCAGTGTAGACCCAGGGGAACTTGGTGTTCGTCCCCGTGCTGTCGGAGTTGTACATATGTGGAGGGATTTCCGATCCAGGCATGGGACCCTGCCGTCCCCAGATGGTGCTGGTTTTACTTAGGAGCCCCAGCCAAGCAGCGATCGTCCGGTAGGGCTGGCGTTTCTACACCGTGCCAGGCGGCATAGGCTCGGTGGATCATTGTTTTGGGATTTCAACACCAGACGGGGCGGCATCGACCTGGCGGGGCTCGATTTTCCTCCCCGTGTCGTCGTACTCGAAGATGTATGGAGGGGGTTATGATCCAGGGAAGGAATCCGATCGGCCCCGGATGGCACTGGGTTTATTTTCAAACCCTAGCCAATCAGCGAACGGCCGGTGAGTTCTGGGTTTCCACACCGTGCGGGGTGGTGTCGATACGGGGGAATCCGTTTTCGTCCGTGTGTTGTCGGAGTTGTAGATGTATAGAGGGATTTCCTATGCCGTGATGTGACTCCATTGTCCCCTTTTCGCCGAGGGCGGGTGGGCGGCGGGGGGCTCGACCGGTGGGCTTCGGGATCGTGAAACGTTGGATTAAAACGTAATCCTTACCTGGTACATGTGGTTTAATAGTGGTGTGCTCGCATGAGGCGGTCAATATTATAACCTCTTTGGGGGGAGGCACCATCCGCGCCCAGCCCCAGTAACAAAGCCTGTTGTACTACGTGCTGCATCCTAGACAATATTCCGAAGGCGAGTTCGGTAGGGTACACCGGTACCGGGGGTAAATTGTTTGCGCGTGCCGAACTTACCGAAGCGTCGGGTACCGGTATTGCAAAAGTACCGAACTTTCCGAAGTGTCCGGTACCGGTATTAAAAAAAATACCGAACTTAACCAAGTGTCGGGTACCGGTATTGAAAAAGTCCCGAACTTACCAAAGTGTTCGGTAGGGTATTAGGCACACTACCGAGAAAATACCGGTACCCCCGGTATTGTGGACAAGGGTATACCGGTACTCGGGGTGCATTTAGGTGAGCGTACCGAACTTGCCGAAGTGTCAGGTACCGGTATTGGAAAAATACCGAACTTACCGAAGTGTCGGATACCGGTATTGGAAAAATACCGAACTTACCGAAGTGTCGGATACCGGTGTTGGAAAAATACCAAACTTACCGAAGTGTCGGATACCGGTATTGGAAACATACCGAACTTACCGAGTGTCATGTACCGGTACTTACCGAGGAAATACCCCCGGTATATTTCGGTACGTACCCTTACCAAACATACCCTGAAAAAATGTTCACATGTAGCAACAGCACACAGATGGCGGCGCCAATGACGGAGAAAATGGCAATGATGTCGCCGCCATACCCAACCACGTAGCAATCGGAAGCACGGTTAGCCGCAGCATCAGCCCCAGCAAGAGCAACAACAAAACACAGCAGCAGAGGGACAGAAGCAGCAGCTCTTACTTGGGCAATGCGCTGCTGCTGTGGGCTCTACCGTGTATTTGATGCAGTCCATGCGTGCCACTGCCATCGAGTGCTACGCTTGAAGCCCGTTCTATACCCCAATCTCCCAACGTCGACGCTCGGCATACAGTTTAGACCATGCGCAACCTCGCGTAGTGCTGCTGCAGATGCTGCTGGTACATCACTGTTTGAATACCATGAGAGCAGCGATTGATTCGAGATGTTGCGTTGAAGTCCGTAAATAGGATGCATGATACAAGTACTTTCTCAGGTGAGCAGTCGGAGCTTCTCCCACTACACGAAGCTGGAGTCGCCTTTACCGCAATTCTGATTTATATCAAAGCTGCGTAGAGCGCGCCATAGCACCGCCTCGGCGACGCCTCGAACCCCATCGGCGCGACTTGGTGATAATATGTATAGTTATGTTTGTGAATTTTTCGCCCTTTTCGCAACTTTTCTCTTTGCGCAAGCGCTTTTCGGCAAAATGCTAAGCACCCCGACACGGAAGGCCCGGCCGGACACATTGGGCAAGGTTTGGGCTCGATCCGAGCTCTGTGGCTCGCATGGCGGGCACTCAAAGTTTTTTTTCTCGCGGGAGTGGATGAGACATTTTCCCGGGTTTCTTCGCGTGAGGCCCTGTTTTTGTTCAGTCGTGCGTTTTTTGTGCGTTTCTTGCGGAGAGCACGGGGAGCACACACGAACAGCAGCAGCGCAGACAGCGTGTTACAAACAGTGCAACCTCAATGTTACAACCCTGCCGCCCAGCAGCAGCAGCAGCAGGCGTTACACCATGCATGCGCGTGCCTCAGATCCGTGCTGTACCGTGACGAATTGCTTTTGTCGAAGCCTGCTATTTTACGAGTCATGGTATCATACCTGCATATCGATGCTCATGTACGAATCTCTCCGCTGTCCCGAAATGTAAGAAACTTTTTTTTTATAAAACTATATATAAATTGTCGTTACTTTTCCGGACAGAGTGATACAACACTGTGCACCTCGAAGGCAGATCTGTGATGTGCTCTGTTGTTGCTACGTACGAGTAGTTACTTTCAAGAGCCAGCAATCCGTCACCAAACGACACCACCACTCTTCTGCCCGCTGCTGTTGTTGATGGGCTCCATGTGTCATGCGTACGTGTCAGAATAAAGCCCATCTGCGCTGTAGTGCTGTGGCTAGCTGTGTCTATCGGAGCCTACCGTACATAATACACACCATCTATCTACCCTTTTGTTCTGCTGCTGTGTGTGACAGAGCCACGCCTACTCTGACCGAAAATGAATGAGCGCTTTTGAATACCACGATACATCGAACAACATGCAACGAGCACAAGCAACGCCACAGCCCCGGCTAGAAGCACAAGCAGCAGACGTGCCTGTGGCGGATCCACCGTATACTGCTGTGGCTACTAATTAGTGGTTGCTGCATCGCAGGCTCGCATCCGTCATCAGGCACCACCACCTCTCTCTTCTGCTGTTGTTGCTTGCTGCTGTGCTTGCATCATGTATGTGCGGCCTGTCGTGTGTCTGACGCGGGCCGCGACAAATAATCGTGTAGCAGTAGACATTGAAAATGTATCTTAAAAAATATTGGCAAACGGTCACCATGCACGATTTTATACTTGAAGGCTTCAGTTCGATCCTTGGCGATGACTATGATACTTTTTTTTTTATTGTACGCAACCCAGACCCCCATAATATAACACAGGAAACACACAAAAACCAAGTGGATTTCTTAGGCAGGTGTGGTCGACAGTTCCAGCCCCTTCTTTGGTGCATCCTTTTCTACTTCTTCTGCAAATACTTGAATTATCGCACCCCTACTTTACGAGTACTGTGTTCCATGTGTCACGTGTGCGTGCGTGTGCGGTGTGTGCCGTGTCATGCGTGGGTGTGCAGCGTGTCACGCTTTTGGAGTATTTTCAAACGCTTTTTTTGTCGGGAGTCCTCTCTCTCGGTTTTGTGCGGGATACGTAGACCTTTCGTTACCTTCAGCGCCACAACAATTAAATATGTTATGAGTATGATATTATTTTGACAAATGCGTTTGGCGGGATCATTCATAAATCTCTAAGAACGATCGAGTCAATAGTAACGGTTCCACCATATTTCCGAGTGTGTTTTATCTCCAAAAATGCAAGTGTTGTAGTTCTAAAAAGATCTACCAGGTACTTCTTTGTTTGAACCTCAATATGAGGATATTTCGTAACATATAAAATATACGGTATGCATGTGCTATTAATACGTATATAATATGATATGCGTATGATACAATATCGCTTGCTGTTGTTTCAATAATGATAGTAGCTTTTTGATTCGCCCTTGCGCCACTCCCCCAGGCACGTCCCGGAGGGGAACCTTGTATCATCTATCCTTTCGCTCCGTACTGTCCGCGATTGTTATGTTGTGTCTGCAGCCGTTCATGGTGGGTGTGACATGATGAGTGCGTTGCACTCCAGAGCCAAGAACCAGATGGATACATGAATGTAGAGAAGACTGTTGCTGCTGCCACAAATAAATACCAGGTACCTTGTATAATGTCATAATGTGTGTCTGTACTGCATACATACCCGATTCCCCGGTATCGAGGCCGCACCGATCACCGCCGGTATTGTCGTCGAGGGTATAACGGTACCCGGGGTATGTGCGGGTAGGCGTACCGAACTTACCGAAGTGTCGGGTACCGGTATTGGAAAAGTACCGAACTTACCGAAGTGTCGGGTACCGGTATGGAAACAATACCGAACTTACCGAAGTGTCGAGTACCGGTATGGAAACAATACCGAACTTACCGAAGTGTCGGGTACCGGTATTGAAAAAGTACCGAACTTACCGAAGTGTTCGGTAGGGTATCGAGCCCGATACCGAACAAATACCGGTACCCCCGGTATTGCGGTCGAGGGTATACCGGTACCTGGGGTATATTTGGGCGGGCGTACCGAACATACCGAAGTATCGGGTACCGGTATTGGAAAAATACCGAACTTACCGAAGTGTCGGGTACCGGTATTGAAAAAATACCGAACTTACCGAAGTGTCGGGTACCGGTATCGAGACCATACCGAACTTACCAAAGTGTCGGGTACCGGTATTTACCGAGAAAAGACCCCCGGTACAATTCGGTACGTACCCTACCGAACATACCTTTGCGTTCATAATTTCGACAAAAGTCCCTCATAAACAAATAAGAAGTAGCACAACAAGCAGTAGGTACACAGCTGCAGTACAGCAAAAGCAACATAGCAGTGAAGTCGAAAGTGAGGTGACGAGGAGAGTGACATAGCAGGGCAATGTAAGAGTCGTCAAAGGATATTGGATACTCGCGAATGGGCATAAAACAGTGTCAATTGAAGCGCTAGCGACGGCTAAAACAGTGTACATTGAAGCGCTGGGTAGCCCCGTCGCACAAGTGACGCATAATTTAATGTGATGACGAGACGTATTCTACGACCACACAGCTGAAGCCGAGTTATCACATGAAAGGACACGCTACTACAGCTACTACTAGTACAACAGTGCTGTTCGGCGTTTCAATCAAATGTTAGGGAATCGACTTGTCTCACGGACGTACAACATACACCACACGGTTTGTCGCACGCATGGTAATGCCCCCCCCTTTCAATGCACCCCGTCCTGACGAGAGGTGTTGTATGCACACAGCTCGAGCTGAGTCGTCACATGAAAGGATACGCTACCCGTACTGTTCCACGTTTCAATAACAGGATACCGGATTGACTGCTCCCGCCAGCGTACAACATACCCCACACGGCCGTTCCAACGTATGCTAACTGGTAGCCACGAAGCCTGTAGGCCCGGATGTCGAGGGTTCGATTCTCCCCATGGAGGTTTTTATTCTCAAATGACACCGTCTGTCGAGAGCGCATATTATAGCCATTATAGCGTGGGTAAGCAAAATTCGACGAGAGTTGACGAGGGAAGAAAGTGCTGAAATCTTCTCGCGATAAAAATGCAAGGCAAGAACCGTAGTGGGGGAGGAGGGAGAGGAGCCTACTTTGTGACCCCGGATCTGAGTTACGACTAGGGAGGGAGAAAGACGGAAGTGCGAAGAAAATAAATGGGATGGAAAAAAAAAAAAAAAAAAAAACTAACTGCCCCGCCTGTCCACGCACCCCGTCCTCCTTGCCGAGGTCACGCGATCCCCTATGACTTGCGACTTAAAACGCACCTTCGTCCTCGTTCAAGCGGCGTATTGAATAGCTTTCAAACGGCTTAGACTACAACGCAGGCACGGTGACGAATGGTTTGAAGCTCATGGCGTATGCCAAGAACTGAGCGGAGGACCAATGCGACGCTGGTGTGTGGGGGTGTGAAATGCTTCTTGTGTGTGCAAGCACCGCGAGGTGTGCAAGGAAAGAAAAAAACGCCCCCGACGCTCGTACGCCTCGACCAACGATAACGGTATCATGGCCGATGGTCGAGAACACAACAGGCATCTTGGTGCCGATTCCGATTGAAAGCGTAGCAAACGCCAGGAGCAGAGAGGATGCGGGCGCCGCTGGGTTGAACACCAGCAGAATCATACCGAGTTTTCTCTTACAAGCAATTCGAGCAAAGAAGGCCATTTGCTTCAAGTTTCAGTAAATCGATAGCCGGAAGGGAAAGTCTAAGGGTTAGACTCTTAGCAATAGGCAAGAAACACAACGTTTCCGGGAAGTTGGGGAAGTGATTACGACAGCCCTGATGATCGGGGTATAGTTAACAGTTAACACATTGTCGGTGAAGAACTCAACTGACGGTGCTAGGAGAGTACACATGCAAGCTGTGACAACAACCATGTGAGGGAAGCGTGACGTCCGAAGATCAGGAACAACGTAGGTACAAACGTAGTTAAATGAAGAAGAAAACAGACGATCTACGGTAAGAGTATTGTACTCTCGCTGCAAGCAGAACATGCACATTTATCACTACCCGTGTTTGTGTTTCGTAGATGTAAAAACTGGTACTCGAATACAGTACTCATTCGTATTCGTACACAGAGGCGCTCGAACTCGTTGTTACCAGTACTGTGTGAGAACAGAAGTCTCATTGCAAACACTTACTTGTAATTACGAGCGAACGCGAGTTTCCCCTAATTCACCCGGCGCCTATTTTAATAGGGGGTCGTTTTGAAGTCACTGCAACACGCTTTCCGTTGGATTTCCATCCGTCGTGCGTCCGTGAGACCAACATCTCAAATTTGTGGGAAAACACGAATGGCATTCCGATGAAATTGGGTTAGCCCCTTAGGAAATGGTTCCACGAAACACCAGTTCCAAAAAGATACAACCACAAAACAAATGTTTCCACCCACAAATATTTACGTCTGTACGAGTTTAACGAGTACTATACTGGTATACCTCGTACTGTAGTGCTGTACTTGTATACCTGGTACATCAGTATCAAGTATTGGAGCTTGAATTCTCGGACTATTAATAAATCATGACGATGAAACAACAACAGCACTCCTTTATCCACACGAGACAACAACGACAGTAATATTGCTTCGTCCACTTTATAACAACCATCCCCCGGCGCACACAAACCTAAGTGACGAATATCACGCTGCGCGAGTTCCAAGCGGCAACTATACTATCTTGACAGTACTGTTGAGAAAATCCATGAAAAGACAGTACCTGGTAATGTGGAAGGCGGCGTAGAACGGCGTTTTGCTTGTTCTAGGAGCGGCGGGCGATGGGCCTATGCGTTTTTTAGGGTGAAAACAAGAACCATGGTGACCAGGGGACGCCTCAGTACTATTCCCAGCTTTCCATTGCAGGGGCAATGAAGACTCTATTTTTCACACGAAATTGCGTTCATTTGGACCGCTGATCTACCGACGTACAAGTAAATAAGCGCTTGTTGCCCAACCTACTGTACGTTAACCACGACATCAGCCTTCTGCTAGTGGCACCGCTTCCGCGCAGTGAAGACTTGTTGTGAGTCACATTCGGGTTACTCCTACTCTTTTGAAGTGGCGCATCACTTTCCCAGTTGGCGCTGCCGCTGCACAGCTCTGCAACCGCTCTGAATCTCTGAAATGACTGTTCAAGCAATTTCGAGATACCTTTTCCGAAGCAGATGCAGCAGCAGACATGACTGAGTGGAAAGTATACCGCCTCTCACGGGAGCTTAGTTTGACGCGAGCTCTGCGTGCTGTTAGCCGTACGCCTGAGGTACTTATCGGCCACCAAAAAGAGTCCCAATGAAAGCATAATATATGTATTGTACAATAGTAAGCTGTGATAGTGGTAGATTGTCATACTAGTAGGTGCCGTCGTAGTTTTTCACTTGCCGTTAGTGTGGAGGAACGTCTGCTGCAGGCCGTGCCGGGAGCGCGCCGGGCCGTCTCGCCCCCGGGTTGGGCCGAGGGCGGGTGTTGGGGTGCGCAAGGGGCGAAATCGGCCCTCTGGTGGCGCCGCGGCTCGCGCTCGCCCGGGCAACGACGGGCGCCCCCGGCTCCCTGCGGCTACTGTTCTTTCGTTTGTGGGGTGCCGTTGTGTGGTTGATATATGAGGGCGGTTCCGGCATAAAATCGAAGACATGATCGGGTATTATATTATCGAACATCCATATTTTTTGCGGAGATACGTTCGGGTGCCCTCCCGACGACAACGATCGAGCGTTAGTACAGCCGGCGACGGGAACGGCGAGCAAAACGCGAGGCGGGCGCCGGGGGAGACAGGGTCAGAGAGGGGGGCTGGGCTCGTCCGGGCGGAGTCGGTGCCAGACTGGTGAAAAGAGGGGCGTCGCGAGTACCGGGCCGCCAGCAGCGAGCCTCCCTCGATCATTTCGATGGAGTTCGAGTATTGCCCGAAATGAGTATTACCCGGGGATATCCAGGTGGTTTTTTACTGCCATAGCACGGCCGTCGGTTCGTGTCGCACTATTTTGACTCGCAGTCGGGTCTGTCGCATATGGTTTGACTTCATTCAAGTAGGGTTTCATACGCCTGGATCACCAACAAAAAGGGTACAGGGGGCATCATGAGAGGTTCGTCGGTACCTGTCGTTTTATGAACGATGCCAGCCCTGACCGCAGCTCGCAGCAGTGTGCACGGAGCAGCTCCAGATGAAGCCAGCCTCTAACGAGTATGACAAGGGCTTGCCATCTGCAATACCAAAGTTAAAAGCGTGCCCCCGTGAACGGTGTGTGGCAAGTACTGGAGGTATTATACGACTACTTATACGTGAAAATGAGAACAAGTGCAAGCAAAACAGAGGAGGCCAACAAAGACCACGACAACATCCTTAGACCTAATGAGTTTGAGGCTGCTGGTGCTGCTTGCTGCTGTTGCCGCTGTGGTGGTGAAAACGCTGTCCCCGCGACCGAACGAGCGTCGAATAACTCCTAGAAAAGAGGCACCTGGCAAGCAAAGGGAATAAAAACACTTGCCGTACGAATAACTTCAAAGCTCGGCATCGGGGTACTCTTGCCTCTTATGGCAAATAAACGTCGGTAGAGCCCATGCCTATTAAAAGGAAAATTCCGTCGGTCGACACCAAAACTAATATGTGTTCCTTTTTGTACTTTATTCAGAAATATTTTGCTTTTGGGGCCGCCGGCCCATGCAGGGTATTGCGTGCAAAAAAACAAAATAACGAGGTTCCACTAAAAAACGTCGAAGATTTAAGATAAAACCATATCGGCTGCGGCGTCGGACACCGCTAAGGGTCTGTGTAGTCATAAATTAGTTCACTTTGGGACGGAGGAAATGTTTCTTTATTTGTGTACTTCACATAGAAACAAGGGCGACGACGGGCGAGCGGCGGAGCGAGCGGCTGCGGGGCGTGATCGACGAAGGCGGCCCTAGGCCGCCGCGGTCGACCTACTTAGCGGCGGCGGGTGCGACAGATATGGTACAGCAACAACACCAGTCTTTACGCACGATATAACCAGCAGTGGTTCAGCACCAGGGGCTTATGAATAATATACTGCTGTAGTGGTACCCTGAACTATGCCAGGGCGGGGCAGGTATAATAGCGGACAAGAGCAAAAATATCAAAGAACAACTGGGCCACGATGCACACCTTATCTATAACGAACTCCACAGATCAGGTAAATTCACACACTATATGCTGCTGCTGTAGATGGGTTATATGCAGACAAAAACAGAATGCCGGCATCGATGCAAGGCCCTAATTCAGAACTCATACGTGCAGCAGGAGCCGTCTTTCGTTTTTTATTTTTTGTTGCTCGATTTTTGTACGTCTTTTTTTTTCGGCTTGGCATTAATGTAAAAGACAATCTCACCAAGTTTTGGGTCGATTTTGATTCTGACCGAAGTTCTGAATTTTACGTTCTTTTTTTGGGATTTATTGTAAACATATATCTTTATTTTAGTGTTGAAAAAAAAATCTTGAAATTAGTGTGGGGCAAAAGTTACCTTGCAATTAGTGCGAGTAATTTTCCTTGATTTTAGTTATACGGTATACGAAGTGCAGAGTGGTCATTGTGTTATTATGTGCAGCAGTGGTACAGCAGAGCAACAGGATCATGGGATGGTGCAGCGATAGATATGGTACAGCGACACCAGTCTTGCGGTAAGATACACATATCCAGCAGTGGTCCAGCAGCAGGGAGGGGCTGATGGTATGTTGCAGCGACAGAAATGGCTCAGCCAGATACCGCTGTGTCACTAGAGGCTGGTGCAGCAGTGGTACACGTATGTGTGAGATATGTATGTACAGGCAGGTTTTCCGGCATGGCACGGTGTGTACGGCAGTAAATCGATATAGTAGTAAACCAGTAACATGGTATGGTAAATCAATGGCCAGTCGGGGAAAAATGGATTGAATAGGACAATTTTTTAACCGCGGCGCATCTGCAAAAGAAAGAAAAAAAGACAAAGAAAATTATGCATTTCCCGGCGTTTTGGACGCAGGAGGCTATAGCTTCAAAACAAAAAAGTGTGTGTTTTCCCCTTAAGGTGCCTTCAGCAACGCCGCCACCACGAGCGCTATAGTTGGATGCCCAGCATGTTAATAACCGCATTAAAAAAAACATCGAGAGCTATCCATGATATATTTCAACCCAGCTCGACGCATCGGGGTGTGTGAGATATCAAGCGAAGGGCGCGAGGAATCTTCTTCGTCGCTGCTGAAATCAACACAATACGTGCATCGTGCAAAAACTACATTAAAAAACCGATCTGGCAGAGAGAGATGCCCACTTTCGAGTGCCTCAGCTTGACGTGCATAGCTGCGCCGGGCACAGCAGAGGTACACGATATTGCCCACTGCCGAGTGGTAGGCCTAGTCGAGGCCTACCGTGTGGTTTTCTCCAGCAGCAGCGACTGGTGGCGGACGGCGTCTTCGGCGCAACACGGGCAAGGGTTACGAGCGACATTTTCCCGGCACGTGCACAATGTAGGCTGCATCCGAAGCGAGAGTCGAACAGCGGTCGAAACGGATAGACCTGGACCCGATAAGGGAATAGCTACCCGATACTTAGAGCTGGCTTGTCGATTCAGAGGCAGCGACCAGCGAATGTGTTGTCGAATCGCGTGGCAAAATCAGCACGCCGCACGATAGCGTCACTCAATACCGGGTACCCGGATCGTTCATCCGACACAGAGTATTGCTCCGATCATCGTGATCACTATCACGTGACTCTGCTGCTCACGTGTACGTTGTATGTACGTGACTGCTGTTCACTGTTGTTCGTTGGTGATGTTTACGTTGTACTTAACTCTGATGATCACTGTTTGTGCTTGTGTGTGAATATGGAAGTTTGTGGAGAGCCCACTTAAAAAAGAAATGGGCCGACACTTACAGCAGTAGCATCTGCTGCACGCTTGGTATAAGAGGCCGCATGTTTGTATACTTAAATGTCTTTATACAACGACACGTATCGTCGGCACCATGATACCGGTGTACATGATAAAGCACGACAAAGGGTGGCGGCTGTTTGAATCGTGCCTTCCTTCGCTTGAATACGCGCGGACACACCTGGCGGTGAACTTGCAGGAGACTGCTGCAAGTGAAAAATAAACAAACATGGATATATATAGTCCATCCGGGACAATAATTCCAAAGTACCCCCCGCACCTGGGTACATTTTTCTCGGGCTATGTTGGAATGTTCGAAAATCTGGAGACATCGTCATAAAGCTCAACACTGCCCGCAGCTTCTCACGATTATTGTTTTATAATATATATATATTATTTCGCCTCTTTTGTGCAAAAACGTGCAAAACAAGCCCCTGGTTCTCTGGGGGTAATACTTTTCACACTCAAATTCTGAGCACTGATTTGGGGAGCTATGGGTATAAGCGGGGGGCGATTTTTTTCGCATAAAAAAAAATAACTTTTGACGGAGATACAAGAAAAAATACGAATGTTGAAGGTCGTTTGCCCCTGGTTACTAATGTTTGAAAAATCGTGCGATGTACAAATAGAAAACGGCAAACGATTGCTCTGGTTCACACCTGGGGGCGTTTTTTTTTCTTTTCAACAAGACAAAATTGCGTGAGATATCCATCATTTTGCCGAAAATGACTGATTTTGGTCGATTTTTTCCAGTCTTCGCGAGTGTATGCGCGGATCTGAATCCCAGATACCCCACACCCCCCCCCTCTATATTGGAGGGAAGAAACCGGACCGTTGTGATCCCAGAAAATAATGAGTCAAGTTTTTTTTTAATTAGCCCCCCCCCCCACCGTCTCCGCCCGATGATATATTTATAGGTTGGGTTGGCGCCGGTTGGCAACGACGCTGTAAAACACGCCACTCGCTGCGTGAGCTAGACAACCAGGGTAACGTTTTTTTTTGTTATTTGTTTTTGGCGGTCACCAAAGCTAGCGGTCGAGTAGATCATTTGTGCGGGGTGGAGAACCTTTGTTCCGCACAAGGGGAATGGTCGTATCACGTAGTGTTAATATGGTAAGGCGTCCGCGAGGCAGTTACATAGTAAAACCCATTGCTGTCTCCGGAAGTGGCCACACCAGAAATTAAAATAACTCATTGAAGCTGTCGTCCATATGCAAGTCCGCCTCAGAGGCGGTTCTTAGCAGGATGCAGCTCACCCTCCATTCGACTCGCCCAATACCTCACGGCGTTTCGCGCTTGGTGCAAGCAATGTCTGCCTGGTTGGTGAAAACCCAACGCGCTCCGTCCCGGCATTGTAGGGATGCGAGGGTCTATGGTCATATGACTACGGCCGTGCACAACATGGGTACACCCCCACCCCCCCCTTATGGGTTGGGTTGGCGTCGCCTGGTGACGACGCTGTAAAACATGCCTCTCACTGCGTGCGCTAGACAACCAGGGTACCGTTTTTTTTCTTGTTTTTTTTTGCGGTTACCCAGGCTGGTGGTCGAGTTAGATCATTTGTGCGGGGTGGAGAACCTTTGCTCCGCACAAGGGGAATGATCGTATCACGTAGTGTGATATGGTAAGGCATTCATGAGGCAGATACATAGTGCTCCCATTGCTGTCTCAGGAAGTAGCCACACCAGACATTAAATTAACTCATTGAAGCTGTCATCCATATGCAAGTCCGCCTAACAAGCGGTTCTTAGTAGGATGCAGCTCACCCTTCAGCGATCGCCCAACACCTCACGGCGCTTCGCGCTTGGTGCTAGCAATGTCTGCCTGGTCGGTGAAAACCCGACATGCTCCGTCCCGGCATTGTAGGGATGCGAGGGTCTATGGTCATACGACTACGGCCATGCATGAAAATGAAGTACCCCCCCCCCCCCCACCAGCGAAAAAAAAAAGGGGGGGTCTCTAAAACCAAGTTAAAAAAGGAACAAAAAACGAGAAAAAAATGGTTTTCGCTCATTTCGTCCTGTGATCACAGCGATCCGGTTTGTTTTTCATTCTGACCTTCCTACGTGTGTGGTGTCGTTTTCGCTTTCTTTTTTACGCCCCTGGTCTGAAATATTTTTCGATGTTTGTCGATGCAATGTTGCATAACTACTTGAATTTAGTGTGGAAAATTATTTCATTTCTCGTTCTCAGCATCGATTCCTCTTGTCTTTGCGGTCACGAATATGGTTGTATCATTGAAAAACATGTATTTTTTTATGAGTTATGACTATAAACGTCATTGGAAATATTGTGTTGGATGGACCATACGTACTACAGCATACTGCTGCACGTGTGTGCATATATACATATATATACACATATATCCCACTCAGCTTGCAAAGATGAGTTTCGGAAAAATCCCCGATCCCACAGCTATGTTTTTTTTTCTTCTACTTTCTCAATATACATATGTAATTTTGAATCTAAAAGGGGACGAATGAAGTGGGTCCCCGAATGTTGAGAAAAGCCTCCGGACTGTACAGAGAGAGCGAGATGAACCAAGGACACGCACCCGTATCGCGATCGGCCAAAAACAGCACGGAAAAGTAAGGAGAGGGTAGGGAAGAACAGAGCCTACCAACCATATCGGACGCAGCTGCAGAGGCGGGCACCTGTGCGTTGAATCCTACTTGGGCGATGGATCGTTGGCTGGTACTAAGCTGGGGGTAGAGAACTTCCAGGGGATTTTGGGCATGCCTAAAAGTAGCAAGCTCGGCCTGTCGCGTTGGAGTCAAGCACTTGCGCGCGTGTTTAGGCGGTATAGCGGCTTCCCAACTACCCACACGGAGCCAGTCAACCAGCCGGAGGACAGACGCGGCGTGCTACTTCTGCGGGTTCGGCGTCTCGCCGCTGGAGATCCGCTGACCACCGGCATCCTGAGGACGCCAATCAGGTGGAGTCGGTTTATATTTTTTGTTTCTTGTTTCTTATATTTTTTCGGGATTGACTTCGCTTACATACGACGTACATAGCGTACTCGAGTAAACCATACTGTACCTGGTATACACTTGGGCCCACTATTCTACGTACGAGCTCAGCGATAATAAAATCGCAGCAGAAGCAGCGGCGAAGACGAACATACACCTGCAGACGCTGCAGAAACTGATATTACGGCAAAAATGCGCGTGGCATGCTTATCGGTGCCTGGTATTAAATACGTACCAGGGCTGGTACGGGTATAGACAATAGCTGGTACCTGGTACACACTTACTTGTATATACAACAACGTGCGTCCATATCGTACATACATACGCATTGTAGGATACGAAGATAGAAACTTAAGTGCACAGCAGCCCCACCCCCTACAAGTACGCCGAGATGGGTTCCCTTCGCACATTGTCTGTTCTGTATCGGCGCCAGTACCATCATAGCAGCAGTGGCAAAATAGGCAGCAGCGGTAGCAGCAACAATAATAGTATATGGCAGCAAAGAGCAGCAACAGCAGCAACAGCCTACCACACATCGCCTCGCTCGGACGTGCCGCTCGGGTGGATTTCGCTTCGCGTATGCATAAATCGGAACCGTGTATGTGTGACTTATCTTATTTGCAATACGCGTAGAAAAGCCCTCCTTTCGCATTGACGCATCATATACTAGAAATATACCGGCACGAGGTGGTATCACACACTGCTGCTGTACCTGGTACCTGGTATGATATAATACTATTATTCGAAGTATACGTATGATACGTCTACGCTGTCGTGCTGCGGTGCGATGGATTGTACCCGTGGTTCGCATCGTAGCTACGAGTACGTTTATGACATCATACATAGGACCTTGGCTCCAATCCAGATACAGTATCCAGATGTGCCAAAGATGGATACCAGAACGTATTAGTATCCTCAACGCATCACGTCTAGATGATATTGGGGGGTCCGCCTCTCATATAAACACGCTCTATTATAGACCGCGAAACATAAGATATTCATACTAATATCATACTGGCGGCATGGGCACGGCTCCGCCCGTTGCGCTAGCCCTGCGTTGCCCATACGTAGTATAATAGTATGTGTAAGTACGTACCTTTTATCAGAGGGTGCTGTGATGTACCACTTTCTGAACAGAAATGTAAGCACTACCGTGCGGGGCGGTATCGACCCAAAGGATGTCGGCTGTGTCCAGGATGCTGGAGTTGTACATGCATGGAAAGATTTATGATCCGGAGATGGGGCCTTATGATCCCCGGGGGCGGCGGGACATCGACCATGAGCCCCAGCGAAACCTGAAAACAGCCAGTAGGGTGCCCTTATGTACGATTGTATAAAATGTGTCTCCATCCCAGACTTCATCGTTGGAGCCGCGAGATAGCGACTAATAATAAAACAATAATATCGACTAGAGTTATCAATCGTCTACGAGCAACGTGAGCTCTAGCAGTACAGGTAGACCAGGATGCAGCCGGGCCGTACAACTTCTTGGATTGTGACCTAGCACTTTCATCACCCCCAATCACGCAGTGACCGTTGCCGTAATCGTCACTTCCCTATGATCAAGTTTCCCCTTGGAAGCCTTGGTTTGCCACACGAAAGTTATATATTGGAAAATGCAAAATGGGAACATGGCAGCTGCGAGATCCATTTTGTGACAAACTTGCCTTTGCAAGTTTCGTCGCGCGTTACGTACGAGCTGGTCTGTTTGAGATCCTAGCGCGATATAAGTTGAATGCCGTTTGACAGCCACGCTTGCAAACTTCGAGCTGAAGCTGGTACTCCCCGGCGGATCCCTTCGGGACCAAGAAAGACAATGTAGGAGGAGGGAGTTACGGCCGTTTCTGAATCAGTGAATAACCAAGTCAGCAGTCTAATCATCCGGAAGACAGGTGCATTAGAGAATTCCTCCAAGCATGTTTAATAACCCGGGCGCAGCAGGATATCGTGTGTTTCGACACGATTGGCGGGCGTTTTTCGATAATGTGCTCGCGACGCGTTTCTCGTGTTTTGACATCGTACGTACGAACTGATTACACATAATATTGTGCAAGTGGTATTATCCGTATTGTACGAACTATGACTATATTATTAAGAGCAACTGCCAAAATCAGGTATATGATACATGATCCATTTGAGCCAAAATCAGGTATATACTAAAATCGAGTAAAAAACGCACGCGACGAACGGTGTTTTTCAGGACTTTTTGGCTGTGATAAATAATCAAACATACTTTTGAATTTGCGCCTGAACAGCAGACTGATAGCGAATGTGTGTGTCCTCCAAACTCTTGATAAATGTATGTTATTTTCAGTACGGGTATTAATATATTTCGTATGCTTTCATTGATTTCGTGATCACACTCACTCCTACGACGTGTATTTCCGTATTCTTGTACCAGGTACTTATGTATATAGTCGTAGCCACATTAATAGTATACGAACAAAACATCGAGTTAATTCGAGACTGAACTGCTCGCTTTCCGTACCGTGTCAGCAAGTAGCAGTACGTAATACCTGGTATATTACAACAGGTCCATTGTGCTGTATGCGCGCGTATGATACGTTCTGTAGTCGTTGTGGCGGGTCGTATGTACGTAGTGTGGTGATGTCTTCGTGTCGGGCGTATAGGAGACAGTGTACGTATGGCCTCTGTTGGGCTCAAAATTCGCCAAAATCAGTTGAAAGCTAAACAAAGTAGACAAATCCATGTGTACCTGGCCATTTCATGCCAATCAGGTACGATGTGAGGCTGGGCAATGAGAGGTGTCCTAACGTGTGATTTGTACTTGGTTTTAGTGTCGTACCTGTTTTTGGCACCAAAGTGACCAGGTGTACCTGATTATGGCTAAAGCCCTCTTATTAATAGTATCAAACGGTATGTAAACATCGCGGATCACAGCACATCAAATTTATTGAATCGTGGGCAGACCTACCGAATTCTTCGTAGCGACGAGTGTCGCAGCAGACGTCTTCGTTCGCTTGTCATTGCGTTTGATCGTTACGTATTTGTGACAATGAAGGGCATGAGAGGGCAGACGGGTGAAAGCGCCGACTTACGTAGCACTCAATGCTTACCAACCCCACTGCTGTACGGCCCGCCCCATGTTGCGGTCGAAGAAGCATAAAACACGGGGCTAACGCCGAGAACGATGTCCCACGTAAGAAATTACTAACAACACGCCCACCCACGGGTTGCCGTTAACTAAGCATCGCATTATTCCAAGTACTGCCGTAGGATACGTTAAACCCCGTTCGAAACGGTCCCCACGATTGTGGGGGGACAATACTTGAAGCTATTATAGTGTAGGATACTTCACCTTACTTTTGATAAGTAAAAAGGTGAGCCCGCCGGGGTACACCCCGTACCAAAGAAAGGCGGCATCGTTCGGGACAAAAGCAGGGTTAGGGATATAGATTCCCGACAACGACAAAGAGATAACACAACCGACGTTAGTATTCGTTCGCCCCGCCGGCGAGAAGCCCGGGCGAAAGGGCGGCGGCGACATACTGTGAAGCAGCAGTAACACCCCGCAACAACAAGCGATCACAACGTGTACGGGTGAACACGACCCGAGTACGAACATAGCCCACGGTGATGGTGGTAGCAACAGGGTCCGATTCCTGATAATGGCAAGCGAGGACATCAACCACGTACAAGCGATAACAAGCGTCCACGGACGAACATGACCCCAGTACGAACAATTCCCACGGCGATAGTAGTAACACAAGGGTCTGAACCCCGACAATCACCAGCGATGCCAGCGATGACGTGCCAACACAGGCCACACATCACGGCGATATTACTGTAGTAACAACAGGATCCGGTCCCCGATAATCACAAGCGATGACAACGAGGACGTGCGAACATTGACTTCATACCTCGGCGATAGTAGTAGCAAAAGGGTTCGATCCCCGACAATCACAAGCGATGACAGCGATGACGTGCGAACATTAGCAACACATAGCGGCGATAGTATCAGGAAGGATCAGATCCCCGATAATCACAAGCGATGACGTGCCAATATTGACCACACATCGTAGCGATAGTAGGGTCCGATCCCCGACAATCACAAGCGAAGACAGAGATGACTTGCGAACATTGACCACACATGGCGCGCGGTAGGGTTCGACCTCAAGGACGACAAGGGATGACAGCGATGGCGTGCGAACATTGACCACACATCGCGGCGATAGTAGTAGGCAAAGAGTTCGACCCCCGACAATCACAACCGATGACAGCGATGACGTGCGAACATTGACCACACATCGCGGCGATAGTAGTAGGTAAATAGTTTGATCCCCGACAATCACAACCGATGACAGCGATGACGTGCCAACATTGACCACACATCGCGGCGGTAGTAGTCGAAAAATGGCCCGATCCCCGACAATCACAAGCGAGGACGTGCCAACATTGACCACACATCGTAGCGATAGTAGTAGTGAAGAGTCCGGTCCCCGACAACCACGAGCGATGACAGCGATGAAGTGCGACGTTGGACCATACATTGCACACGGTAATGTTCAACCCCGAGGACAACAAGCGATGACAGCGATGACGTGCGAACATTGACCACACATCGCGGCGATAGTAGTACCAAGAGGATCCGATCCTCGATAATCACAAGCCATAACAGCGACTGCTTTCGCTCATATCCCACGATAGCACGCAGGTTCTCGTGAACAACTCTTCGCGCGCAAGGACGGCTGCGACTCACCAGGTGCGGTGCGACAGCGAAAATTGGGTTCGACCTTCGATGATGTCAAGCGATAACAGCGATTATAACACACGGTACGAACATAGCCCACCCTGGCACCCTACACTGCGCGCGCTGATATAGCACGCAAAAACACAGCTGGAGTAGATATTTTGCGGACGGGTCACACCCCCTGATTTTTCTAGAAACGGGTGCAGCACGATACGATTGCACTGCACGACATCAGGGTTAGAACCCCGACCAACGCACCGGACGAGACAGGTCGGCGTGTACAACGCCCTCAGCACAATAATATTTTATTATGTATTTAGTTTCACACGGGGGGAACTGTTAAACGTTACTTCCGCCAGGATCAACCTCTGGACGAAAGTACGATTGCGACCTACGGTCCAGCAGCAGCAATAGGGCCCAATCCCCAACAACGGCGAGTGATAGCATCGAAATACTTTACGTTAGGCCCTAGGTCAAGTTCCGGGGCGAAATAAAGCAGCCACAGGGTGTGACCCTGGATAACAGCACGCGATAACAACGGTCGCGTGCGAGCATAGCCCCCGATAGTACCGGTAGTCCCGCCGGGCCAAATCTCCACACGCAAGGACGGCTGCGGCCTACCAGATACGGTGCCGCGGCGGAAATCGGGTTCGACCACTGGTAACGGCAAGCGATACCAGCGATCACGGCGATCATAATCTGCGCTGGAAAATTAGTCTACCGTTGTAACCCGCGACGCGCGCGCTTTCAGCGCCCGCGAATCATAGAACGAACCGAAACAAAACGTTGGCGCAGTTCCAAGCGCGCACACCTTGGTGTAATTTTAAAGTACGTCCATGAGACACATGCACGACGCGCGTGCACACTCGCACATAAACGCGTTATTTCGCTTACCGGCGCGCTCCGCATGCACTCGAGGCCACCCGCACCACAAGTTTGAATCAACGACATCTTCCGGACCAAGTATATCTCACATGTTTTATCAGCAACTGTTTCACGCAACCCCAGGTAAAAACCGTACGGATGGATATTCATTACTGATAGTGGCTCAGCCCGGAGTGTCGTTGTAACTGATTGCCCTTACGTCCGCCAAGTCTCTCGGCGGGTTCGTCTGGTCACAGTCGCATCGCAACTACGTTCGCTTTTAGAAAACTCTTGCATATGCATTAAGTAGCACACCGTTGAAAGTCGGTGTACGTGATCCTTACTAAAGCAACAATATTTGAAAATATGCACATCATACCGCATGACGCCGACGTTGGCACGCGAACCTAACGCAAAAGCATCAAGCAGTAGGAGTTACGTTCCCAGCCATCTGAGTCCGGTTCGCCGAGGAACAACGCTGGGTGGGGAAGTGCGACAAGTCAAACGTAGATTACATGCCGACTGTGGCAGACATAGAGCGAAACCCGTCAGACGGAAACCGAGCCCGCGTGCCATACGAAGTACAAATCGCACGACGCGGAAGTGAACGGAACAGATTGTACCCCAGAGAGCATTAATCTCCGCTTCGAGTTCTGGGAATATTCTGAGTGCATGTTCACACGGTAGGATACGGTAGTCGCTAGTCCCGCCAGGGTAAACCCCCATGCCAGAGGATGGCTGCGACCTACCAGGTAAGGTACAGCAGCAGTATCAGGGTTCAACCCCAACAAGGGCAAGCGATAGCATTGCAGCAGTATACGTTAATCCGCTGAGTTAAACCCCCGGGCGGAATATAGGCTGCGACACACCAGGTACCCGGTATGGTACACCAGCAGCCACAGACGTGGACCCAGATATGAGCACATGATAACAGCGATCACGTGCGAACATAACCCACGATAGTAAACGGGAGTTCCGCGGGCCGGAGTGGACGTCTCGCGGAGGAGTCAAACTCCCTGATCTCTCGTAACTAGTGCAGCATACGATCGCGCTGCAATGGCTATAACCCATATTAACGACCGGGCGATCCAAACCTTGCGGACAACGCTCCTTGGTTTGTTATCTCTATATTGATATTTTTCCACGGTAGGAAAGGTTAGTCGATTAGTTCCGCCTGGGAAAATCTCAGAGCGGAAGGACAACCGTGACCTTCTGTCCAGCAGCAACACGGTTCTAACCCCAACAAGGGCAAGCGATTGTATCGAAATAGCGTGCGGTAATCCTCTGGGTTGAATTATCGGGCGAATGAAAGGCTGCGACATACGGTACATAGGATACGGTACATAGAGCAGCAGCCACAGGGTGATTCCGGGTAACAGCACGCGATAGCAGCGATCGCAGGCAAACATGACCCACGATATTACACGCTTGTTCCGCGGGGCCAAATCTCCGCGCCCAAGGACGGCTGCAATTTACCGGGTACTGCAGTAACGGAAATCGAGTTCGACCCCCGACAACGGCACGCGATAACAGCGATCAAGGCGATCATAACTTACACTGTGCTAGTGTCCCACCGGGGTACCAATGTGAAGGGTCGGCGGGGATTAACTTTATTGTTACGTCGTTTGTTTATCCAAAAACGTGGCCGTCACGCCGGGAGAGGACACCTCGACTATTGGATCTTATGTTTCGCCCCCAGGCATGGTGGGACACGTGGTGCAACACATAGATGAGTGTACATTACGCACCGTGGTCGTTTCCTAGACGTGCACGAGTGGTAAATCCCGCGGATCAGCGGAGCGACCGTGCGCGCGCTCGTACGGCTAAAGGCAGGCAGCTTCGGGTACCCCCACCACCAGGACGAAGTGTGCGATTACGTGTACGTGCGCCACGGAATGCGCGCGATCGAGGTAGGTTTCCGAAGCGAGGGACATAATTTGACAGCGCGTAGCGGTTGCGTTACGAAGGGAGATGACGGGGGGCGAAAGGTTTACTTTCAATCTCCTGTTCGGAAAGACTTTGCGAAGTTTCCCCCAAGCAGTCGGGGTAATAAAAAACCTAGTCTGCCTCGAAATTTGCACGGTCGCGATCACTGTCGGGTACCGACTAGCGGCGGAATCGATGCAATGGCCACTCGCACAGGGGTCGGGATTTCTGTCAGCGAGCGTTCTATTAATAGAAGGCGAGAAGATGGGAGAACGGGCGCTGACGCCGGCGCAGGGGACCACCAATCCCCAGACCCATCTGCGGGCGGCTCGCATGAAGTATAAGCGATGCACTATGCACTCCTTCCGGGTGGGAGGTGCAGCGAGCCATCGTATGAACAACACAGCTATACGTCCTTAGGGAGTATGTGGGGGGGAGTCCGACACAGGCGCAATCAGAGACGTAGGGACCACAGCATCCGCGACCGCGGCGGGAGTAAAGCGTTCTTGCGAAACGGCGTTCATGGATACGGATGCGCTTCCGCTGTCCGAGCCGTTTGCAAGTTCAAATGCAGAGTTTCCACAGAACAATCGAGCTCGGGCCCACAATAAGGCAAGGTAGAAGTTTGAGTGTAATAAGGAAGATAAACCATCCGCGGGAAGGATACTAATATGCCAATGAGCTTCGGCATTGAGAGAAAGCAAAAATGATTACAAGTATGGGTGTGATCTCATGCCGCAGCAGAGAGGCCTCATTGATCCCACTCTATATACGACTAAATGCGACGACGGAATGTTGCAGGAGTATTTTTGGAATTAAAAGGGGACGAATGAAGTGGGTCCCCGAATGTTGAGAAATGCCTCCGGACTGTACAGAAAGAGCGAGATGAACCAAGCACACGCACTCGTATCGCGATCAGGCAAAAGCAGCACGAAAAAGTAGGAAGAGAGTAAGGGAAAACAGACCATCCCGCCCGCCCATCGTTGTGCGCGAGGCACGCCGACAACGACGTCAGTTTTGTAGTGTTTATTTTACCAGCGTAACTACTCTCTGCGACGAGATGCCGCGTTGACTACCGGCGAATCAACGCGGGGGTAGTAGTCCTGGGTGAGAGTCTCCGGCTGACCGCAGCAGGAAGCCTCATTGATCCCAAACTATATACGAATTAATGCGACGACGGAATGTTACCGGAGTATACATTTATATATACGTACCACAATAGGTACTAGGCACCAGCGAGGCACGTATAAAATACATATACGAGTGCACAGATAAAAATGTACAACATACTGCTGCACGTATATACATGCATATGTACAACATGAAGTGCTCGGCACCAGCGCTCCACGTACAAAATACGTATGTACATATTGTATCAATACATGTACAAAATGGCAGGCTGCTGCTCCCAGAGAGCTCGACAGCTTTTCTTAGACGTAGATTTGAGCCTTTTTCGCGATATCTCGCGATGAGGACCACCTGGCGGCACGCAGCTCCCCCATCGTGCTCGCTGACCCCTGCTCTGCCTACTCTGCCAGGGGCGGTTGCGGCGGTTCCCAACACGAGGATCACGGGGCTACGTTTGTTTTAGGATTCCATGCCTCTTTGTCACAGGCTCGCCATACGAACGTACGTCGTCTTCTCCGACAGTCCCGCGCGGGATGATTTCCCAGTGTTTTAGACCTTGCGATCGACAACAAAAAAACTGAATGCGTTTCTCATAAGCATGTCGGGATTATTTTCTTGCGATGCGGTGAACGTTGTCGGTCGACTAGTTCGGCATCGTACCCACCAACCGGCTTCGCACCGGGTAGGGCCTCTCCCGTGCGCTCGTATCACGAATAGGAGGGTGGTGGACGCTGCAACTTTCAACCATGGGCACCTTTCAAACTCGGCTTTCATACGTAGTACATCACGACTCCTTGAATCTTTGTGGAAGAGTCATGCCGGCGCTTTTTACATGATGAGAGGGCAGTCATCTAAAATATGCTTGAAGGATAATCTCATTGCATCGCCCCGTCTGGTCACTCAAGATCATGAACTACTGCTGTACCCCAACTATGGCCGAGCTCCACCAAGTTGATAACCCTGCACCCAGCGCTACGGAAGTGTATTGGACTTGAAGGCTCACTCGGCCCGATCTTCTAGCTGCTGGGAGAAATGGGTGCTCTTCACCAGCAGCAGCAAGCAGGTACGCTGCTTGGGATGCTGCTTACTGCTTGCTGTAGAAAGCAACGCTGTGCAACGGAGGCACAAAAAACCAGCCCGACTCTGCAAAGGGGAGCTGGCCGCTGCCACTGCCGTGACTTCACCCCCACTGATGCTGCCTCACGACCCGCGATGCAGCGCGGAGCACATCGCGGAGCACAACCTGGCACACACAGCAGACAGCTTTTCGTTCTGTGTTGTTCAGAACGCACGCAAGAAGAGCGAGTGACAACCGCAGCAGAAGCAACAGCGGCAGCAGCAGCAGCAGCAGCAGCGGCGTCGGCGGCGGCGCGGCGGTGGTGGAGGTGGCGGCAGTGGAGGTGGCTGGGGTCGGGCGGCGGCACAGCAGCAGCAGGAGCAGCAGGGGAAGTCAAAGCATATGTATCAACACCAGACGGAGTGATTTGATGATGCGCCGACGTTTTTTTTGTAGGCTCTTCTCTCTCCTTTTTTTGGTGCTGCTGCGACAACTGTGCGAACAAATGCTTAATGTACAGCCGCCGCCACCTCCACCGCCACTACTGGCGCTGCCGAAGGAGCTGCTCTCAAATGTTGATGCTGTGCTGTTGCTGTTGCTGCTGTTGTTGCTGCTGCTGCTGCCGTTGCTGCTGCTGTTGTCGCATACGGGTGCCTGTTCTTTAAATATTTTGTTGCTGCTGTGCTTCCGAAGCAAATCCGTGCACCCAGCTCGGTGGAAATGATTGTACACCCAGATTGTTATCGTATTAGTTTTAATGGGTACGCGTAGGGCACCAAGAACCCTAATCTCACAACACTTTACGTGGGATGACGGTTCGACGGTTTGCGTTTCGCGCTCTCGATTTAAGGTTCACGCTTCGAGCTCACGGCCTCGGTCAGCTCCTGCGGAGACCTGATTGTATTTCTGCACTTTGTGGATTGGAGCACGGGACCAAATTGGATCAAATCCGGATGGGATCAGGTCCGGGTGGGAGCAGGGTGCGAAGGGGGAGCAGGGTGTTTAACCGTACTCCCACCAGGACCTGTTCCCACCCGGATCTGATCTCATTTATCACCTTGCTCCCATCCACAAGGTGCAGAAATCGAATCAGCCCTCCGCAGGAGCCGCCGGGGGCCGTGAGCGCGGAGCGCGAACCGTATATCGAGGGCGTGAAGCTCGTACCGTCCTCCCACGTATCGGTCGTGGGATCAGGGTTTTAGGTGCACTACGAGTACGCAGTAAAACCTTACGGTACAATGTACGAGTATAATAACAATCTGGGTGGAACGTATACGTAGTTGTTTCCGGTACAGCTGGAACGTAATTGTTTGGTCGTATATAAAGTTCCACGCGTGCTTCGCTAAGTATGCTTATTTCGGTACTGTAAATGTACTGTAAATACGTCTATACCAGGTATATGCATGTGAGTCTCTCTTTATGTGTATGATATGTGTGTGTTCTTCTGTTATCATTCGCTATACTGCAGATGTTCGTCATTGTGTGTTTCTGTCCTTTCTACCCGTCGACATCCAGCACACCCACAGTGTCTGTGCCGATTCTTCATCCTAGAGAGATACCAGTTATGTGGTCACAAAACAACGACACAGAGATACTACGCTGCAATGCAGTAAGCAGCAGAGGAGACCATGCAATGCCGTACACGACAGGCACGACCTACTCTGCTAGCGACCCTGTGTGAAAGAGAAAAATCGAAAAGAAAAAGCGACAAAAGAACACTACGTCGTAAATAATAAAAAAAATGAAATAGAACAGATGAACAAAAAAACAAAAACGATAACTGAAGACAAAGAAAGAAAGTGTCGTGCTTCTCCAGGAGATGTGACATGAAAAATAATTTTAAAAAAACACACCGGCCACCTCAGGTGTTCTTGAATACAGCAGTACTGAGCTCAAAGTACTTCACCGTCACTATCTTTTCATCATAAGCACATACAAACGGACTAATGGAAGTGGTTGAAGTACTACTGCTGTAAAGCAGGATTAGAGGACACTTAATCTGAAACAAGGTACTACCAACCTAGACAGAAATTTACAAGGAAAAAAGAAATTCGGGAACCATTACAATGAAAATTTAGTAAAAAACGCACCCTCTCTCGAATCAATGAGAAACTCAGCCTGGGTTAGAATTACTGTAGTGTTTCTCATTAGGTGTCTGTGGGTGCCCTGTACTGTTATTAATTGTACACCCCTTGGCAGTGCGTAGTTGCTTTTGTGCGCCCTAAGCTTACCTATTACGCTACCTCTCCTACTCTTCGCCGTTACGAGAATTGCGCGAAGCCGCAGGCGGGCGTCAGCCCGCCGCGGCGGAGCCCCCTTTTTACAAATATATAAATATATAAAAAATACGTACTGGGCACCAGCGCTGCACGTATTCAATACATATGTATAGGTACCAAATCGACATTTTCCCGGAATACTTTCACTTTTCACCTCCGGCCGCGGGTCTTTTCTCGCGCTATCGGCTGCGAGGCACGCAGGGGGCCCGCGTGTACGCCACGGCGCAAGCGCGGGTCCCGGCCGAGGCCCGTGGGGCGTGCTCTGGGCCTTCAAAGTCGCGAATTCTGGCAAATACCTCAGGGGAGACGTTCCGACTTGACACCGCCTCGCAACTACGTGAAAACCCTGTCACACGACTGTTTTTGATGCTTCGTTTTTGACCCCGCATGAACGAAACACATAGAGCACGCACCACGCACGAGACAACAAGGACCACACCGACGTTGAACGAGGCACACATCAAGTGTCGTGCAGCAGTAGTTGGTACCATGTTGCATGCGCGTGTTCTCTCTGGGTTGTGTACAGCAGTAGCAGTTGTACGTCACGCTTGAACATTTACAGCCACATTTTATGTAAAATTGTAACTTTGTTCCAATATTTGGGAATCTACGTACTTAGAGTACACATCATAATAAATGCTTCGTTTTTGACCCCGCATGAACGAAACACATACAGTACGCACCACGCACGAGACAACAAGGACCACACCGACGTTGAACGAGGCACACATCAAGCGTCGTGCAGCAGTAGTTGGTACCATGTTGCATGCGCCTGCTCCCTCTGGGTTGTGTACAACAGTAGCAGGTGTACGTCACGCTTGAACATTTACAGCCATATTTTATGTAAAATTGTAACTTTGTTCCAATATTTGGGAATCTACGCAGAGTACACATCATAATAAACAGATCTACGTGCGAGTAGTAATTAGAGCTGAGTACGTATGTATGTACCAGCAGCAGAGTTCGAAGTATCCTATCTACCTCTCGTGACAGTTGTTTCGTTAGGAATGGCCGTCGCTACTACGTTTACAGTCTATGCCACGGTTTGCTCCAAAAATTAAACTATGAAGCATGTGCGATATATTTTCACCTTGCGACACCCCCGGGATTTCAAGTGACCAACATCCCGAAGGGGAACCTTGTACATATGTACAGCATACTGCCGTACGTACATACAGATGTACAACATGAGGTGCTGGGCCACATAAACGATTTCGTGCGGTACCACGCACCACCTGGCCAAGGCCAACGCATGGGTGGTACCCACCCTCGTCCACGCCAGCGCATGGATAGTACCCGTACCTGTTAACGCCAATACATGGATTCATTGACGTTAACGCACCACCCTCATCCAGGCCGGCGCACGGATAGTACCCCTTCCTGTCCATGCCGGGCATGGGGGGGCACGCAATGTATCCACTGCTGTCGCCAAGTTGGAACGCATGAATAGAACCCAAACACGTCTATGCCGGTGCCTGGACAGTACCCTAATTTGGAAGGCATGGATAGTACCCACCCACGTTTGGGCCGGAGTATAGATAGTAACTAAATTTGGATACTCACGTCTGTGCCGGTGCATAGATAGTTCCCCACGTCTATGCCGGTGCATATATATTAATAGTACCCCACGTCTACGCCGGTGCATAGATAGTACCCCACGTCTATGCCGGTGCATAGATAGTACCCCACGTCTATGCCGGTGCATAGATAGTATGGATATCATCTTGATGCGGGGGGACAACACGTCCGCCGTTCAGCGGGTTTCCAAATGCAAGGGGGGGAAGGAGCCCCGATCGGGGGCACTGATGCGTCTTTTGGGGTGTCTGGAAATAGGTAGTGGGTAGAACTTCGATGCGTTGCACGTCGCTGGCGTGGAGAACACTATCGCGGACGGCATATCACGATGGGCGCCGGAAGCAATCGATGGTAATATCCACACGTTCCGGTCTGACGTTGCTTGGCGCCGACAGGTACTGGGGCCAGCGGGCGTCCCGCTATGCTCCGGAGTGTTGGCAGCCAGCTCATCCGCCAGTCAGTTGCGCCTTTGTCTCACCGAGCTTATTCGTCAGGTTTCCGGTCTGGGACCCCTTTTCGGGGGGTGATAGGGGAGCTCGTGTACTTCGACCCGGCGGCCTCCGATACGGATAATTTTATAGCGTGGTGTGTGTCAGAAGGGAATCAAGCCGGTACTATTGCGAGTAAACTGTCGGCCGTATCACACTTTCATCGCGTCAACTTGCCAATGGAGTTGCCCACGTCGTCGCCGCTTATTAAACGTGCTTCGAGAGGGGATGCAAGGTCGCACGTGGTCGCAGGTACCACGAAAAGAGTTCGTCGCCCCATCTCGAGGAACACGTTGTTGGGAGGACACGACCTAGCCCCGTCGTGGGGGCCGGGCGGCCGAATTAGTTGGTTGTCGCTTGCGTTGGGCTATTTTTTTGTAGCGAGGTCGGACGAAATTTTCGCCTCACCTACCGGAGTGGCACACCCGGTGCATTGCTCAACAAGGGGAGACGTAGCGGTGTACGCGGGGGGGCGGTGGTTGACCTCGTTGCAGTGGCACCAGGCCACCAGCATCGAGGTTCGTTTTCGAGTCCATAAAGGCGACCAGGCCCAACAGGGGTCGGTTATTGTGCGTACACGCGATGACGCCTGGGGGGCGCGTTCCGGGGTAGGAGCAGGGGGCGGCGCCGTCGCTCTCACGGTGGAATTGTTGTCGGTTTATCCGACATTGCCGGAAAGCGCCCCTTTGTCGTCGTATCAGTACGGTAACGAGATTAGAGTTTGGAAATATCCGGAGGCTCTTCAGGCGCTTCGCCAGGTGGTAGCGCAAGCAGGAGATGATCCCAGCGAGGTTGGAATCCACTCTTTGCATATCGGTGCGGCCACTACGCTGGCGGCCGGGGGGGAGGGGCCGCAGAGGGTGATCCAGAGGGAGGGTAGATGGAGGTCGTCAGAGTCTTCCAAGGTATATACCCGGAACAACGCGGAGGACGCGAATATAGTGTCTCGTAGACTATCAGAGTCTGCGAAGATAGGGCAGAGGCAGCCAGGCCATGGTACTGTATGGGGCCAAACACCGTAGTATCGACGCGACGTCGGAGTTGGGGTATGTCAATGGTTTTCTACCATTGGGGGTCTCGGTCGTCCGAGACTGCGTGTGTTAGGGCCCCGGCCAGTCGACTGGGGGGGGGGACTCCCGGGTACTGGCAGTACGATAGGGGACGAGAAGCAGCGGCCGGTGCCGCGGCTCTCGTACCACGCCAGTGGACCCCCCCCCCCCGCCGACGTCGCAGAGAGTAATAATAACATGGCAATTCGAAGGGATTTTATACAAACAAGCATTCAATATTTCTAAAAAGAGAAACATTGTACAAAAAGGAACAATAGTGTTCAGTTTGTTGTCGTCCAGTGGGTGGAATTATCCTGGGCTGCTCTTTACCCGACGTTTATTTGCCATAGAGCAAGATTACAGGGAGGAGTTCACTTTAGAGTGTGCATAGCTGCGCGCGGTTATTGCCCACTGCCGAGTGGTAGGCCTAGTCGAGGCCTACCGTGTGGTTTTCTCCCGCCCACCCGCCCCCTTTCTTCTTTCGAAGGTAGGTGGAAAGGAGAGGCCATACGCGGTGTTGGTCACACCGCATATATATATACTATTGTTATTGTTTGCGAGTGACTGGTAGCGATTCCGGGGTTAACTAGCGGGGTATGTCAATCGTTTTCTACCATTGGGGGTCTCGGTCGTCTGAGACTGCGTGTGTTAGGGCCCCGGCCAGTCGGCTGGGGGGCGCTGAGGGGGGGTGGTGCTCCCGAGGTACTAATGAACCCGTGAGAGCAAGACAGCAGGGTCGTGAATGTTTTTCAGACGGTTCTTCTTTTTGACCGTACGCCATGTGGACCCCCCGCCTTTTCGCCCCCGACGTCGCAAATATTGATATTAACATGACGATTCGAAGGATATACAACAAAGCATAAAATATCAAAGTAAAGTACAAAAAGGAAGAAATATGAGTTTTGTTGTCGACCGACGGAATTATCATTTTATTAGTCATGGGCTCTATTTGCCATAAGAGGCAAGAGTACAGGAGAGACGTGCTCACTTTCGAGTGCCTCAGCTTGACGTGCGTAGCTGGGCCGGGCACAGCAGAGGTACACGGTATTGCCCACTGCCTAGTGGTACGCCTAGTCGAGGCCTACCGTGTGGTTTTCTCCCGCCCACCCTCCCCCGTTCTGCTTTCGAAGGTAGGTGGAAAGGAAAGGCCATACGCGATGTCAATGGTGTTAATGGTTTTCTACCATTGGGGGGTCTCGGTCGTCCGAGACTGTGTGTGTTAGGGCGCCGGCCAGTCGGCTGGGGGGGGGGGGGGTACTTCATTTACATGCATGGCCGTAGTCGTATGACCATAGACCCTCGCATCCCTACAATGCCGGGACGGAGCATGTCGGGTTTTCACCGACCAGGCAGACATTGCTAGCACCAAGCGCGAAGCGCCGTGAGGTGTTGGGCGAGTCGCATGAAGGGTGAGCTGCATCCTACTAAGAACCGCTTGTAAGGCGGACTTGCATCTGGATGACGGCTTCAATGAGTTAATTTATTGTCTGGTGTGGCTACCTCCTGAGACAGCAATGGGAGCACTATGTATCTGCCTCATGAATGCCTTACCATATCACACTACGTGATACGATCATCCCCCTTGTGCGGAGTTGAGGTTCCCGACCCCGCACAAATGATCTACTCGACCGCCAGCCTTGGGTAACCGCAAAAACAAAACAAGAAAAAAAACGGTACCCTGGTTGTCTAGCTCACGCAGTGAGAGGCCCGGCCGAGGCCGTCATCGCCAGGCGACGCCAACCCAACCCATAAATATATGGGACGGGGGGGGAGGGGGGGGGGGGGCTCCCGGGTACTGGAACGAGAAGCAGCGGCCGGTGTCACGGCTCTCGTACTACCCCAGTGGACCCCCCCCTCCCCCCGACGTCGCAGAGAATATCAATAACATGACAATTCGAAGAATATACAACAAAAAATCAGTCGGCGCAAAAAAGTCGTATTTCGCCCGTTTCTGGACAACATAAAAGAAAATTGAAAAGCCGGAAAATGGATGAAAAACGCAAAATTTGCTTTTTGTTTCCGTTTCATCATTGATGAACGATACCTACGCCTCGTCTGAAAGCATGGTATCATGTTGTCGGCTATGTTTATCATGAGAACAGGCAAACTTCGTCGAAATTCGGCCGAAAACGGTACAACTTAGCCGAAATCAGCCTGAATTTGCTCAAATTTGGCGCATATTAATTCTACGTGAAGCACAGCAAGGGGAGAAATACCTGGTAGGAGTTTTGTTGTCAACCAACCGAATTAAGTTTTGGTAGACATGGGCTCTGCCGACGTATGGGCTCTACTGACGTAAATACTGTTGTGGCGAGAGGCAAGGAGGACCGAAGAGGTGTTCACTCTCCTCGAGTGCGTCGTGCTTGATATGCATAGTGGTGTGAATAGAGCAAATGCACACGAGCCAACGGCACGACACTGCCCGCTGCCGACTGATAGGCCTAGCCTAGGCCTACTGTTGTGGTTTCTCTCGCGATAACTACGGATGGGCGTGCCCGCGGCATTCATTCGGAAGGATGGTTGTTTCGTGGGACATCAGAAGAAGATTATCGACGCCTCGCGGGTATGTGTGGGAAGATATGCCCCGTGCTGTGATCACAGAGTTTAGGTGTGATTGATATATATGCCTGAACTATAGAGTTCGAACTCACAATTGGTTTCTTGGCGCGCCGATGCGCGAGTTCCAGGTTGACAATGCCTGTTACTCGTACATATATGCTTGTGATGCGAAATGTACGAGTACAGACAGGTGTTTGTGTTGAGCCTTATAGCAAGCAGCACGTACAAGTACATTTATTATAACAGTACACGTACAGGTACACACGAAGTGTTAGTATATCATGCATTATCACATATATACAAGGTTCCCCTTCGGGATGTTGGTCACTTGAAATCCCGGGGGTGTCGCAAGGTGAAAGCAGATCGCACATGCTTAATAGTTTAATTTTTGAAGCAAACCTGTGGCATAGGCTGTAAAAGTAGTAGCGACGGTCATTCCTAACGAAACAACTGTCACGAGATGATATCGTATCTGGGGTACAGTGGGCTCCCGGTGTTGAGAAACTTCAGTTTGGTGTCCAGGCTCAACGACTTGTTTTGTTTCTGAAGTCGATATAACTATTTTTTGTAGGATTTGAAGTCACGGCCGTTGTGCGTTGTATAGCTGAGTATACAGAAGATAGTTATGACAGAGCTGTTGCCCGACGATTCCCGCCCCCGGTCCTAGATAAAAGCATTTACTCGTACGTAATACCTTTTGGGCGGGTACCCTGGTACGCGTTTAGCAGTCGAGTACCCGTCTAAGGGTGCCCGTCGAACAGCTGGATACCCGGGTCCCCCGGGCCCAAATTCTCGGCGAGTGTGAAGTGTTATCTATACCCGTGACAGGTATGAGCGGTTTCGTTGTTTTTAATGGCTGCTGTAAAGCGCAGGTGATATTGAAATCAGAGGGGGAGGTTTTGCTGGAATCGCAAACATCAAACACGCATCACTGCTGTACCTCAGATACGATATCATCTCGTCACATTCATTTCGTTAGGAATGGCCGTCGCTACTACTTTTTCCTCTAAACAATACAGCAGTCTATGCCACGGTTTGCTCCAAACTTTGCCAGAATTCGCGACTTTGAAGGCCCGAGCACGCCCCAGTGCTGTACGTACTTACTGCTGTACGTACGTACACCTGAACGTACAGTACCTGCCTACCACTCTATATCACGTACAGTACCTGCCTACCACTCTCTATCACGTACAGTACCTGCCTACCACTCTCTATCTCGTACTGTAGGAGTATTGGTATGTGGCATGTGGCAAAGCACCTACGACACGGCTATATGAGATCGACCTATCGTTTACGTAGATAGAGGTATGTAGATATGATATGCACACCTGCCTACTCGTACATCTTGTGTATGTACTCCACGTAGATTCCAAAATATTTGAACCAAAATTTAAAATTTTACATATAAAATGCGCATGTATTTTTTCAATCGTCTCGTACTCGTACAACTGCTATTGCTCTACGTACACAACCTAGAGAGAGCAGACACATGCAACATAGTATCAACTACTGCTGAACGACGCTTGATGTGTGCCTCGTTCAATGTCAAGTCGGTGTGGTCCTTTTTGGCTCGTGCGTGGTGCGTGCTGTGGGTGTTCCGTTCCCATGCGGATATGAAAACAGTCGTACTTCGTACAACAGGTTTTGCATAGTAGTTGCGAGGCGGTGTCAAGTCGGAACGTTTCCCCTGAGTCATTTGCCAGAATTCGAGACTTCGAAGGCCCAGAGCACGCCCCACGGGCCTAAGGCTGGACCCGCACTAGCACCGTGGTGCACACGCAGCCCCCCTGCATGCCCCGCAGCCGATAGCGCGAGAAATGACCCGCGGCCGGAGGTGAAAAGTGAAAGAAATCCGGGAAAATGTCCATTTGGTACCTATACATATATTTATATATATATTGTACAAGGGCTCCGCATGGGTGCCGGCATTCGCCGGCACCCATGCTTCGGATCGGATAATATATGCATAATATCTGGTACAACGTCAGTTATTTGGTGCCATCCTTAATATTTACGACAATGTGATAGCGCTCGCTCGTGTTTCGATATCTGCCACATAGGTGCAGAATCAAGGCAATGCCAAGTGTTGCAAAAAGAAGGGAATGCTGCATGTTCAAATATTCAGTTCGCAGCCTCATTTCTCAGTCTCAACAGTCAGTCTCAGAAAGAATGTAATCAGTCGCTTTCGGTGTTCCCTGGATAGTCTCAGTTCTCAGGATAGTTTGTGAGATTTACGACAACAACGTGATGGCGCTCGCTCGTGTTTTGATGCGTGACACATACGTAGAGAATCGAGGCCATGCCATATGTTGCAGGAAGAAGGAAACGCTCAGTGTTGATACTCAGTTCGTAACTTCATTTCTCAGTCTCTGGCAGAAGTGCACCAGTCGAGGTGGCGGGCTCAGTTTTGGTACGTGCGGCAAAAAAAACTTCGTGCCGAGAATGCGGTTCCGCGTCGATAGTAGAGATACGTCAAAGCTGGCCACGAGGGGGGGGGGGGGTACTTCATTTTCATGCATGGCCGTAGTCGTATGACCATAGACCCTCGCATCCCTACAATGCCGGGACGGGGCACGTTGGGTTTTCACGGGGGTCTCAACTATTTTCTGAGTCTCATGTCTGAGCAGACTCGTATCTACAACAGCACTACGTACACACTACAACAGAACAACAGCAGCAGCAGTTTCTACATATAGTACGTACTCGTACCAGGTACTGGTATTGCTGTTTGTTGTAGTAGTACAGCAATAATATTTCCACATTTGGAAGCTACAGCAGTAAAGTACAGTAGCTACGAATCCTCCAGTTTGGGTCTACGCCCGTAACTTGATTCCTAGCGCCAGAATCGTAATAATCAGCCCGACCCCCGGACGATCTATTCTATGAAGTCGTGGTCAATAGGACTCACGAATCCAACCGAGAAAAAAATATTAATTCGTACTCGGTATATTATTGAACCGAGTTTTTTTATTGTCGTACTGCAGCAGCAGCAGCTGTACATTTTTGAGCCGAGGTCTGTGTTGTCGTACTGCGGTGCTTGCTGCTGTTGTTGTTGTTGTATCGTACTGGTATCCGGACGAAGCAAGGCCGAAGGGGTGGAAGGGACTAAAGACGACCGCTCAGGTAGTCGGGAGAAAGCGATCGCATTTGCGAGACCGAGCTATCGAAGAAAAGAAGCCGATATAAATAGATGTATGAAAGAAGCTTGCTTCCTTGAGGAAAAACCTGGATGTCCCATGTCCCGCAAAGAACCTTACTGTCTCAAGGAAACTATCTCGATGTCCCGCCGTCTCGAAAGAGCCTACGGATTGAAGGCCGCCGCGCTCGGCGGCGACGCACGACCTCGAGAGAGCGCGAGCGGGAACAGGCCCGTCGGAGGCCGGAGAAGGCGACCCGCGAGAGAATGGACGAGAAAGCGCGGGCGAGGCGCCGAGAGCTGACGCGTTTCCATTTCGGTCTGGAGCCCAGACGATAGGAGGGACTACGGTGATTTCCAAAATCACGAGAGGCATCGATGTTCATTATATATATATATGTATATACACTGCAGTTGCCGTATATATAGCGTGATACATAAGACGTTCGGAATGTCACAGGCTATCACAGCACGGCAAATAAATTTGCCTTGACTGTAGTCGTACCTCGTTTATCAATGGGTCGACGTCACTCTTGTAGTATCGTCCTGTTGGCCCTGTGGTAGCATCCAGGGGAGTCATCGAACTACATGCAGTGTACGTACCAGTATATCCTTTACCTATGAATGTGTCATAGTAATCATGGCGACGCACAACTGAACACAGGTTTTCCCTTATCTGGGAGTCCCTTGTAAATATAAATTAAAAAACGAGACTACGTACTGTACACGCATACCAGGTATTGTAGTCTACAACAGTACTCGTTCCCACACACGAGTATGCATACTGCTGTAGTACGTGCGTATGACTATGCGAAAAAAAAGAAGAGTGAACCCAAAGTAGGTCGTAAAAAAAATCCACTCAAATCGTTCTTGCTTTGCATTTTCTCTTAGGAAAATGTAAAAGCGCTTCAGTACATCTGATGCACCTGGGACACAGGACGTTTTTACGCTATATTCCGTTCATGGTTCCTGGAGTTGTTACATCATTAGTCCGGAGCATCTCGGAATCCGAGATGTTAGTATGCATTGTGAACTTTCATCGCGCCGACCATATCATAATAATATGGGGATGATGCTTTCGATGTGTTACGTTAAACGTGGACACCTTTACTCGTGGTGTCTACGGAATGCGTCTCAGAATTTGTGAGAGGGTTATACCAATATCCCTTTGACTGGCTCGAAGTTACCACTCTTTCATTCCCACGTACGAATCCCAGGTTGTCATGACAAAGAAGCAGAGATGCCTGTTTGCCGGTAGCGGCAATTCTCCGAATTAATAGGGCTCGCACGGGGCTCGAGGTATTTTATTTTTATTTTATTTTATTTATTTCAGAGGAGTTTTGTTTTTCTCCCTCCCTCTCACGTCCCCTATCCCCGGGGAAAATGACGCCTTCATATCAATCGAACCCCCATTTTTTTCTTAAACGCTGCCCAACTTATTATGCTAAATATAGTACATGGGCCACCCGGAGAACATAATTTTGTTTTCACCCCCCTAAAAAACAAAACACCTTTTTCCTGAAACGAGAGAAAATAGGGGAAAAACATAGTTTGGAAAAGGCCAAAAAAAGGCTGTTTCCCGGATTTGTGTTGTTTGTTGGTTTTGGCTTCGGGTTAGGAAATACGCATCCCTAAAAAAGTAGGTGTCGCCTGGCACGGGTTTATGGTCATGTGTGTTCTTCACATTAAACCTTCCTTTACCCGTCGACATCCAGCACACCCAGTGTCCAGCAGTTGCGACCTCCTTCATTTTGGTATATATGTGGACCACAGGTTTACCTTACGCGTATGTTTGTATTCTTAATGCAGGCAGTAGTGTCTTTGGCGGCCTGTTGCCAGATATTTCCCCCTGGTACTGGTACAACCTATTTTGGGTTCACTCTTCGTTCTGTTATAAAAAAATACAGTACATACATTTCTAACGCACACTGTCGGGGGCCGGGGGTGTACTCATGTTGTGCACGGCCGTCGTCATATGACCATAGACCCTCGCATCCCTACAATGCCGGGACAGAGCGCGTTGGGTTTTCACCAACCAGGCAGACATTGCTTGCACCAAGCGCGAAACGCCGTGAGGTATTGGGCGAGTCGCATGGAGGGTGAGCTGCATCCTGCTAAGAACCGCCTCTGAGGCGGACTTGCATATGGACGACAGCTTCAATGAGTTAATTTAATTTCTGGTGTGGCCACTTCCGGAGACAGCAATGGGTTTTACTATGTAACTGCCTCGCGGACGCCTTACCATATTAACACTACGTGATACGACCATTCCCCTTGTGCGGAACAAAGGTTCTCCACCCCGCACAAATGATCTACTCGACCGCCAGCTTTGGTGACCGCCAAAAAAAA
>MEHQ01000788.1:136333-304224 GCA_008828725.1 Saccharina japonica | reverse complement strand
ACCCCCCCCCGACACTTGCATCCAAGCTCTGTTCGGCTGCCGTGCCAACATAGCACTACACCGCTATTTGCCTCCAAGGTCTGGTACTGGATTTCGAACTGTACTCGTCGTCTTCCTGTCTCTGCTGCTGCACACTCTCCAACCCATCATTCATTAGGCTGCTGTTGCGAGCTGTACTCGCCGTCTTCCTGTCTCTGCTGCTGCTGCTGCAGCAGCACTCTGACGTAGTACTTACTGCTGCTGTGGGTATGTGCTATGAACCATCGTATGTTTCCTCGTTGCTGGTCTCTGGGCGACGCTTTACGGACAACTAGTTTACTCCGTTGTGCCCTGGGCCACGGAAATAATTTCCCTTCTGAAAAACGCCGCATACTAGAAGATAAACCCCATTCGGCTGCTGTTGCGAGCTGTACTCATCAAATATGTCAGGAGACATGTCAAGCAAGGCAAAACATGCGCTGTCAAGGGTGTAGGGCCGAAGTGTTCCACACTAAACCCTAGTAGTTTGGTGTCAGTCACGGCATGTCAAGACAAATCTGCTGTCTGTCAAGGGTTCAAAGTCCTGTCTCCCGACATCTATGGTACTAATCGTCTTCCTGTCTCTGCTGCTGCTGCAGTAGCACTCTCCAACACATCAGTCATTCGGCTGCTGTTGCGAGCTGTACTCGTCGTCTTCCTGTCTCTGCTGCTGCTGCTGCGGCACTCATTGCTGCTGTGGGTGTGTGCTATGAATCTTTGTATGTTTCCTCGTTGCTGGTCTCTGGGCCACGCTATACGGAAACATATTTGTCTTCGTTGTGCCCTGGGCCACGGGTAAAAAAATCCCTTTTGAAAAACGCCGTCTACTGGAAGCTAAATCCCAATTTTCAAACAGCTCTGTTCTGCAACATACATCCTCTCGCCCTCGGCACATACATACACTCGCACCGCGCACACCACACACCCACTACCTCTGTCCCAAGTTGGGCACCCCTCCGTCTGGTGGGTGTTCTGTTGCGTATAACTACTCCCTTCTTTGTGACCTTCGATTTGATCCTGTCCGTGGTATCCCGTGTGTGTATCCGGCGGCGGCGAGCGGCGGCGAGTGTATGATTCTACAGCAGCTGCCTTCTTCTTTTACTGCAGCTGCCGCCTCGCTGCTGTGGCTGCTCCTCTCTTGCGACTGCTGTAGGCGACTGCCATGACCCTTCGTGTGGTTGCTCTTACTAGACTTCTGTTGGTCTTCGGCTGCGTGTTCTTCGCCGTCTTCAAAACTTCCGGCGTACCACCTCCTGGTGCTGAGTCGGGATATCTGCCCTGCATGCAGCAGAGCGTACCCCCAGAGCGGTACCTCGATGCCTGGGGAGACCACCTCTTCCATCACACGTTGACACGGCTCACCCAGCGTCTTCGTTTGGGGGCTTTGCTGCATCCTGCAACCTTGCGAGGGCAACTGCACGCCATTCAGCAATCTTACTGCCCAAGCGGCCTCGTCCAACAGCTCCGGGACATCTCAACTGTTTCATGCAGAGGGGACGGCAACTGCTGCTGGCACTCTCTGCTGAACGGGAACTGCCGCTCCTTGGGACAGGTGGGTGCACCACTAAAACTGTTCATACACTGCGCACATATCTACTCTAACACTACTGTAGGTCCTGGTGCACCACTAACACTGTCCATACACTGCGCAGATATCTACTCTAACGCTAGGTCCTGCCTCCGTCCACGTGTCGTGGAGAGCAGTCATGCACATACAGCAGTAGTGATGTGTGTGTGCGTGTAAGTTTTATGTGTACATGTGTATTCGAGCGTGTCGTGGTCGTGTGTCCTCTCCTGTGCAGACGTATATCGAGGCAGTCATGCACATACAGCACTAGTACGTAGTGATGTTTGTAATAGTTGTGTGTACATTTGTGTTTGAGCGTGTCATGGTCGTGTGTCCTCTCCTTGGCAAACGTATACCAAATTCACCTTCCTCCAGCGTTCATATGTCACGGTTACGTGCGTCGCGTGTGTTTGCGTGGTGATCTGTGCGTACTATGAAGTGTGCCCGTGTGTTACAGCAGCAGTTGCCCCCTTCGGCGTTGTACACGGTGACCCATACACACATCCGTACACACTTCCTCATCATTCCGTCGGCTCCTCCTCGCCAAATGATTCTCTTCGCGCTGCAGATAACTAGTGACGAGAATCCGATTGGTGACATTCGCCGCCTCACAGCGAAAGTCGCCGACGACATCGTCCACCACGTCACGGCCGGCCGTGCCTTGTCCGTCGCCGACTTGCAACGGCAATGTGCAGCCCCCGGAGTAAGCCCGCCTCTTCGTCTCTTCATGGGGCAGCGGGCGCGCACGATGGGTTTCGAGCTTTCCGACAGCATCGACAGACCCAAGCGGTTCTCTGACTTCGAGGTTCTTCTTCAACATAACTTCTTGGCAGACCGGCGGTACCTATCGCTGGGCGTGCTAAGCGTGGGAATTATAATTGACCTGCCTTTGGTCTTCCGGCCGAAACTTTTCACCTTTCCCAATAGCATGTCGCTCGAATCAGAACAACATCTGGCGTGTGGCAGTACGACAGAGGTGCTTTCCTCCCCGCTGATCCGATTATACAACACCACGACCCACGACACACAAGTGTATTGGCAAGACGCCAACCTGGCAAAGCACAGGACACCAGGAACGTACTGCTGTACTGTACGTGCTTGTACGCCCGTAAGGCAGTATTCCAGAAATACTGGAATTTGTTAATTTGTCCTGTGACCAAAGTGTGACCACAGACAGACTTGTGCTATGGGGATGAGTTAACGTGAGAACAACAACAAAAGGAAAACTCGTCCACGCTGTGGGTTAGGGTTACCAATTTCTCGCCAAAGCAAGCCACCAAACCACTGTGATTTCGCTCCAACCAACACACGACTCCCGCTAACCAATTTCTCGCCAAAGCGAGCCACCAAAACACTGTGAGTTCGCTCCCACCAACACACGACTCCCGCAAACCAATTTCTCGCCAAAGCGAGCCACCAAAGCACTGTGACATGACACTAACAGTTCACCCTTCTCGGCCTATGTATTTTTGCTGCCTAAGAACCGCATGGGACGGGATCTACGGTGAGTATTCCGACATTGTTTTGCATGGTCATACGCACGTACTACAGCAGTATGCAAAATCATGTGTGGGAACAAGTACTGTTGTAAACTATATAAATTCTAAAGTACGCGCGATCGAAGTATTACACTCAGCTAGCAAAGATGAGTTTCGACGAAATCCTCGAGCTCACAGCTGTTGTTTTTATTTTATTATATTTTTGAAATAATACCAGTACCTGGTATGCGTACGACAGACAGACAGACAGACAGAATAGCAGCATTTCATAAAACTAGTGGTACCCCGAACCATGCCAGGGCGGGGCCGGTATAATACAGCAGCAATAGCAACAACAGCAGCCCAGAAAGTAGCAGCACGTACTCGTACGTACGTACAGCGGACACAAACAAAACGCCGGCATGGATGCGTAGCCCTTGTACGTACAGAAGTGGCCTTTTCTTTTTTTTTCGGTCGAATTTTTTACGCCTGGGCTTTTTATCTTGAAATTATTGTACAAGCCGCTGAGTCGCGAAGTTATGGGCCGATATTGATTCTGACCGAAGTTGTGGAGATCCATATTTTCACATCTGGGCGACTCTTCAGAACATTTTTACTTGGTTCTAGTATGGCCAGAAAAATTACTTGATTTAGTATGGATACTTGATATTAGTGTGGAGATATATTATCTTGCAATTAGTGTGGATAGTGTGGATATTTGACTTGCTCTTAGTGTGGATGTTGACCCCGGGCCGCAAAGCCCTCCGAATACGCTGTGAACCCCCTCCCCTCCCGCGGATCCGCCCCGTTCTAGGGGACGGAGCGAGCCGTCCCCGGGAGGCCGCCTTCTCCCGATCCCCTCTGGCCGAGTTCGGCACCGGGGCCCGTTCTCTCGCCGGGGTCACCGAGGGCCGACGCGTGGGGCGGGCCGGGTGCGAGTGCGGTGCCGATCGGGGTCGGGTGGCGCGCGGTAGAACCGGTCTCCCGCGGGGCATACCAAAACCGGCATAGTCCTGAAGATCCGAAACGACGTCATCACCACCATCACTACCGAAGCGTATTAAATAATAATGAGTCCTGTGTTTTATATTCATATTTACAATAAGAGACCCCAGCCCCTGATAAGAGAAAACTGTGTTCAGGGGGTGCGTCGCCATGGTTACTATGATACATTCATTCAAAGTAAAGGATATACCTGGTAGGTATTACTGTATGTAGTTCGATGACTCCCCTGGATGCTAGCACAGGGTCAACAGGATGGTACTACAAGAGTGACGTCGACCCATTGGTGAACGAGGTACGACCGTCAAAGCAAATTATTTGCCGTGCTGTGATACGTAGCCTGTGACATTCCGAACGTGTTATACCTCACGCTATATATACAGCAGTGTATATACCATATATATACGAGAATGCATGGTATACTAACACTTCGTGTGTACCTGTACGTGTACTGTTATAATAATGAGCCGCGCGAGCGCGAAGCGCGAGCCTTTTTTTCATTGATTTTTCAAATGAAAAAAAAGGCTCTTCCTATCGGGTCGCATGAGGGCTGGTAGGGTGGACAAAAAAAAATTAAATCTGTAAGTGTAAGACAGTCAACATCCACGTTCGTCCTTCGCACTCATGTACACGGCACCAACGCCAGTCCCGTCGGGCTCTATGCATGCACAAAGTTTAACGAAGTCTTCTCGTGCTGGTTTCGCTGTAACTCGTCCCGAGTTGGTCGAGCTAGGAGCGGCAGCGTGTGCTTTTAGAGGCACATGACCGGAGGCGTTTTTTCAATATTTTTTATTTCACAGCGGTTTTTCTTTTTTGAAATACAGAAGAACCCAATTATGCCGAACAATACGATAGACCCAAGCGTGGGAGCATCGGATTCAAGTGCTAAACCGTCAAGCCAAACGTTCAGTGATGTTGGCCCTGGCCTCTTGTGTCGTGCTGCTGCTGCTGTTTACTGCTGTTCCGTTGTTGTTGTTGTTGCTGTGGCCGCCTGGCCATGCACATGGCTGAATCATGTTTTTTTTATTTCGGAACGTAAAATATCGTAACGGTTTTGTTTTTTTCAGTTCTACCGAACGAAACCCGACTCTACCTGGTAGGCAAAATATATCCGACCACAGCAACGTGTGGGCCGTGTCCCTACGACATGACGAAGGTGGCATTGTAAGGCCCACCCTCCCACTGATGAGGGGACGGGTAAGCTCTGCTGTAGATGCCGTACAGCAGTAGTAGTGGTGGCACCTGTGCTAGGAGAATATCGGTTTTTGGATCAGGTTTAGATTTTTAAATAATATTTATGCCGAATAACAATACGAACGAGGTACGTGTCGCGTTTAGGAAGCAGGGGACACACGACAAATTGAGTACGAGTACAGAGAGTTCAAGTGCTAGACCGACAAGCCGAGTGTATTACAGCGACGCTGAGCCTGGCCTCGTGTGTCCTCCTGCTGCTGTGCTGTTCCGCTGCTGTTGTTGCTTCGGCCAGCACAGGTGCTGCCGCTGCTGTATGCTGACGTTTTTTTCTCTCCAAAAAGGGCAAAAAAGAACGAACCAAAGCACGTATACGTAGACGTTTGTTCGTGTTGGTTCAGCACACACGTATTTTTTCAGCGTGATGCATCGCAGATATGACGGCTGCAGGTATTTGTGGTCGCGGCTCATTACCGCCAATTACTAGTACATGTACTTGTACGTGCTGCTTGCTATAAGGCTCAACACAAACACCTGTCTGTACTCGTACATTTCGCATCACAAGCATATATGTACGAGTAACAGGCATTGCCAATCTGGAACTCGCGCATCGGCGCGCCAAGAAACCAGTGATGAGTTCGAACTCCATAGTTGGGCATATATAGAAATCACACCTAAACTCTACATGAGTCACAACACGGGCCATATCTCCCCACACATACCCGCGAGGCGTCGATAATCTTCTTCTGATGTCCCACGAAACAGCCATCTTTCCGAATGAATGCCGCGAGCACGCCCATCCGTAGTTATAGAGACACCACAACAGTAGGCCTAGGCTAGGCCTATCAGTCGGCAGCGGGCAGTGTCGTGCCGTTGGCTCGTGTGCCTCTGCTCTGTTCACGCAGCTATGCACATGAAGCACGAGGCACTCGAGAAGAGCGAACACCTCTTCCGTCCTCCTTGCCTCTCGCCAGAACACTACTTACGTCGGTAGAGCCCATACGTCGGCAGAGCCCATGACTACCAAAACTTGATTCGGTTAGTTGACAACAAAACTCAAATTTCTTTATTTCTGTACTTTGCGTAGAAATATTATGCGTTTCGGGGAACTTGAAGCAATACGTAGGCGTTGCCTCGTACTGAAGTATATTATTTCTTACAAAAACTAGAATCTGCGGAGCGATAAATGGAACTTCGAGAACTATTAATAGGGGCCAATGTGGAATTTAACCTCGTTCCCTGAGTATTTTTCAGAAAGGTTTCATTAAATCCTGTATGGTCTCATTCCGGAGATTTCAGTCCACACGTTGATTTTCTCCTAGCCGGTTTCAATCCGACGCAAGCCACTATTAGTAGTTGAAAATTGCCCAGAAACGGCTGTAAATTCGAACGAGGCAGCCCAAATATTATAGGGGACGAGAAGGCAAGCATTGTTTCAACTGCCAGCTCCGAAAAAAAACAAACAATCGAACAAAAGTGGGAGGGGAGCCAGTTGAGTGAAAACTCAGCGAGGGTCGGACGGCTGTCGAGAGAGATAGCATGGTACCCGCTACGGACCGTGGGTATGGCTATTCGATTCAGCGGCAGCGAAAATCGTCACTCCGCTGTTCGTCGAGAGCTCACGGTTTACGTGCCTGTGCTTTGTACGAGAAGGTACCATAACTTATTTGAGGGGGCACACACAGCCGGATCTCTCATCAAAACATGTTGTCCACTGATACACCTTGGGTACGCACATTGTATGGCGATACATGTCATGTACCAGATACGGCGGAATGTGGGCCCAAAAACAGATGGTACAGGCACACAGCAGCAACAGCGTACCACAAGACAAGGCATGTTTTTCTACCCTGGATGGCAATATATATTCAGGTATCATGGTACATAATGCACCAGACGGGGCGGCCCTCCGTCCCACCTCGTGCCGGTGTATGCTTCATACGGCACATTATGCAAAGGTTCATATCGTAGGCATCACGGTACAACACAATTGAATCAGTCAAGAAGTACCGAGACTCTCCGGCTCCGCCTCAAGACGCGCGGACATACCTGCTGGCGCATGTTTCGGATATATACATATGTACAACACACATGAGTGCCGGGTTCAATCTTGTCGTAGAGGTTGAGTTGAATATACGCTGGTGCATGCCTCGTCGCCGACGCCCCTCATCCCTCCAAATAGCGCGACATGTGCCGAGGGTACGTGGTAATGCACATCGAGGGCACGCACAACGATTCTGGCCGTGCCGAGCACCCGCTAGCGGGCGTTGTTGATTGGAATACATATGGCGGGGCATCTCAGCGCAATACGCAAATAACGCGGTCCGAGTCCAGGCCACTGCATGAATAGTACTCATCCTCATCCACGCCAACGCATGGATAGTACCCACCGTTGTCCACGTCAATGCATGAATTGTACACCGTCTCGTGCATTTGTTTGGAATGCATGAAACATGCCCTGCCTCGTTCACGCCAATGCATGGATAGTACCCACCCTCATCCAGGCCGGTGCATGGGTAATACTCATCCCTGTCCACGCCGGTGCAGGGATGCATGCATTGTACCCACTCTCGTCCATTCAAGAATGCATGAACAGTACCCACCCTCGTCCACGCCAAAGCAGGAATGGTACCCACTCTCGGTCCATGCCGGTGCATGGATGATGCTCACCACTGTCCACGCCGATGCGTGGATAGTACGAACCCTCGTCCATGCCGGTGCATGGATGACACCCACCCTGGTCCACGCCGGTGCGTGGACAGTGCCCTCGTCCATACCGGTGCATGGGTGATACCCTCGTCCATGCCGGTGCATGGATAGTACCCTCGTCCATGCCAGTGCATGGATAGTACCCTCGTCCATGCTGGTGCATGGATACTACCCTCGTCCATGCTGGTGCATGGATAGTACCCTCGTCCATGCTGGTGCATGGATGATACCCTCGTCCAAGCCGGTGCATGGATAGTATCCTCGTCCATGCCGGTGCATGGATGATACCCTCGTCCATGCCGGTGCATGGATATTACCCTCGTCCATTCCGGTGCATGGATGATACCCTCGTTAATGCCGGTGCATGGGTAGTACCCTCGTCCATGCCGGTGCATGGATAGTACTAACCCTCGTTCATGCCGGTGCATGGATGATACCCTCGTCCATGCTGGTGCATGGATAGTACCCTCGTCCATGCCGGTGCATGAAAATTACCCTCGTCCATGCCGGTGCATGGATAGTATCCTCGCCCGTGCCGGTGCATGGATACTACCCTCGTCCATGCCGGTGCATGGATAGTACCCTCGTCCATGCCGGTGCATGGATGATACCCTCGTCCGTGCCGGTGCATGGATAGTACCCTCGTCCATGCCGGTGCATGGATGATACCCTCGTCCGCGCCGGTGCATGGATAGTACCCTCGTCCATGCCGTTGCATGGATAGTACCCTCGTTCATGCCGGTGCAAGGATGATACCCTCGTCCATGCCGGTGCATGGATATTACCCTCGTCCATACCGGTGCATGGATAATACCCTTGGCCGTGCCGCTCCGTTCCGGTGCACGGGTAGTACCCTCGTCTGTGCCAGTGCATGGATAGTACCCAAATTTGTCTCTGCCTAGTATTATCGCCGCCTTTGCGTTTTTGTCCGTTTCCACGCCGTCCCGTCCCAATTTGTCTGTGCCCGTCCCGCCGCGTCGGCGTTCTGTTCCGTTCCGCGCCGCCCCGCAGCGTCGTTTTTTGCTTTCGCGTCATCCCGAAGCGTTTGTTTTCGCGACGTTCCGCAGCGTTGTTTTTCTGCGCCGTTCCGCCGCGTGTGTTATGTTTCGGTTCCGCGCCCCCTCTCGCCGCAAATGGGTTCTGTCCCGTTCCGCGTCTTCAGGGCGTCTGGAGTTGCTGGGGCTAGTGGGCGTCGCGTCATGGTCAGGAGTGCTGGCCGCTAGCTCATCCGCGAGTCGATTGCGCCTTCGTCTTACCGAGTTTATACGGTAGCTTCCGACATGGCCTTATTCCGGGGGTCGATAAGGGATGTTGTGTAATTTGACGCGATAGCCTCCGACACAGATAAGATCCAGGCGTTGGTCGAGTTTGTTTCGTGGGTGTGTTGGAAGGAAACCAGGCCGGTACTATCGTGGATAACTGTCAGGCGCGTTACACTTCCACTGCGTCAATTTCCAAACATACCAGGGTAGTCGCGTACGTCGTCGCCGCTTATTAAACGCGCGCGGAAGGGGGATGCGCGGTCGCACATTGTCGCAAGAACCTCATCAATACATTGTCACCCTACTTGGTGGAGCAAATTGTGGGGAGGACAAGATCTGTTGAGTTGCGGTGGCACCAGGCCACCAGTATCGAGATTCGTTTCGAGCCCATGCAGACGACCAGACCCAACAGGGGTCGGTTATCGTGCGCACACGCGGCAAAGCCTGGGGAACGCGTTCCGGGGTAGGAGCAGACGGCGGCCCCGTCGCTCTCACGGTGGCGTTGCTGTCGAGTTATCCGACGTTGCCGGAAACGCTCCCCTGTCGTCGTATCCGTACGGAAACGAGGTTAGAGTGTGAAGTTACATGGAAGCCCTCGAGGCACAGGTGGTACCGAAGGAAAGAGTTGATCCCAGCGAAGTCGCTCAACACTCATCACGTATCGGTGCAGCCACTATGCTGGCGGCCGGGAGGGAGGTACCGCAGAGGGTGTTCCAGAGATCAGGAAGATGGAAGTCCTTACAGTCTTCCAAGGTACATACCCGCAACAACTCGGAGGGTGCGGGCTAGTACCTTGTAAGATAAAAAAGACTGGGAACTTAGGGTAGAGACAGCCAGGTCAGGGTACCGTATGGGGCTCCCGGATACTGGCAGTACGATAGGGGACGAGAAGCAGCGGCCGGTGCCGCGGCTCTTGCACCAAACCAGTGGATCCCCGCCCCCTGACGTCGCAATGAAAAATAATAATCTGACAATTGGAAGGAAACACAACAAAGCATCATATTTCTACGTAAAGCACAGAAAGAAAGAAATACAAATGTGAGTTTTGTTGTCAACCAACCGAATTAAGTTTTGGTAGTCATGGGCTCTGCCGACGTATGGGCTCTACCGAAGTGCGTAGTGTTCTGGCGAGAGGCAAGGAGGACGGAAGAGGTGTTCACTCTCCTCGAGTGCCTCTTGCTTGATGTGCCTAGCGGTGTGAATAGAGCAGAGGCATACGAGCCAACGGCACGGCACTGCCTGCCGACTGATAGCCCTAGACTAGGCCTACTGTTGTGGTTTCTCTATAACTACGGATGGCCGCGCACGCGGCATTCATTCGGAAGGATGGCTGTTTCGTGGGACATCACAAAAATAATATCGAGACCTCGCGGGTATGTGTGGGGAGGTATGGCCAAGGCTGTGACTCATAGAATTTAGGCGTGATTGCTGTTTTTTCCTAAACCATAGAGTTCGAACTCATCACTGGTTTCTTGACGCGCCGATGCGCGAGTTCCAGGTTGACAATGCCTATTACTCATATACACATATATGATTGTTTGTTATACTTGTACGCGAAATTCACGAGTACAAAAAGGTGGTTGTGCTGAAGGTCCGTAGTCAGTACGTACGCGAGTACGTATATTATGACAGTATAAGTACGAGTACACACTATTAAATATATATATATATATATATATACATTGCTTGATGCTCGCTGTGGTGCTCCGGGGCCTCTTGGGCTCTCACTTGGCTTCAGACCGGACTCGCACTCGAGACCCGTTTCGACGGCCTCGCGTTGGCTTTGTCGCCCGCTCTTCTCGAGGATCGCGTCCCTCAGCCTCCGCCCGTGACTTTCCGCCCGCGCGCACTCTCGAGTCAAGCGCCGCCGCCGAGCGCAGCGGCCTCGAAGTGCGCGGATCTTGCGGAGATGTCTCGGGTCTACTGGCCGCTGAGGGTGATAAGCGTGGTGCTGTTGCTGCTGAGAGGGATATTTGTGAAAATATCTCGCCTCAATTAAGAAATCAAAGATCCACGGAGGAATGAAAACTCGGCTGATTTTTTTTCGGGTGGATTCAGTACAATAGTAGCTCATTTTTCAGTGTAGAGATATGATATTACTTATGTGCCTGGCTGTAATACGTACAAGAACAAACAGCCGTACGTACGAGTAGTACCAGGTACGAGTACTGTATGTACGACGTAGCGAGCAGCTGGTGTGTATAGTATTGCTGAGTGCTGCTGTGTAGTACGTACTGCTGTACAGCAGTACTACTGTTATAGTGTACAGTGCTGTAGATACGAGTCTGCTCAGACACACGAGAGTCAGAGAATAATTGAGATTTCCCCCCCGTTGCCAGCTTTTAAATATCTCGACTTTGAATATCCACGCGGAACCGCTTGCTCGGCACGAAGTGTTTTCGCCGCACGTGCCAAAACTGTACTGAGCCCGCCACCGGGACCTCGACTGGTGCATTTCTGACAGAGACTGAGAAATGAAGTTGGGAACTGAGTATCAGCAATTACAGTAGCGTTTCCTTTTTCCTGCAAGAACACCTGGCATTGCCTTGATTCTGCACGTAATGTGTCAGATGTCAAAACACAGGCGAGCGCCATCAGATTGTTGTCGTAAATATCATAAACTATCCTGAGAACTGAGACTATCCAGGGAACACCGAACGCGACTGATTACATTTCTGAGACTGACTGTTGAGACTGAGAAATGAGGTTGCGAACTGAATATTTCAGCACGCAGCAGTCCTTTCTTCCTGCAACCCTTGGCATTGCCTTGGTTCTGCACGTAGGCGTCAGATATCGAAACACGAGCGAGCGCCATCACATCGTCGTAAATCATAAGGATGGTACCACATAACTGATGTACCAAGTATAGACCTATCCGAAGCATGGGTGCCAAATGCCGGCACCCGTGCGGAGCCCTTGTATCATACATTATCATATGGTATACCTGGTATACGCTGTTGCTGTATAGCGTGATACATAACACGTTCGAAATGTCACAGGCTACGAGCTGGTTCCAGGAAGAAACATAAGATTCCATCTTCGCACCTTTGCACGCTGGTTTTTGAGAGTTGGAAAACGAAAGACTGGCCTTTTTATTTTCGATTTTTTTCACCTCTGTACGTAGTTTTTTTTCAATTTTCGCGGATTTTTTTAGCAACTTTGACCCTGTAACTTATGATTTTTATTTTTTTTTCAAAAAAGGCCAGTTTTGGAGCCCTTCGTAATGTTGTGAAGAACAACCTAGCCGAGTTTTGTTTCGCAACTCTAAAAAACCAGGGTGCAAAAGTGATTTCCGCGAGAAATGTATTTTGTCCTTTAAGGTTTCAAATTTGCTCAATACATTTTCCTAGTAATTTGGCAGGCGGTTCTTACCACAGCCCGATAGGCTCGCAGGAAGCAAAAACGTGACATGGACGTCTTCCCCTTGTTGATGCGATCCTGTCAAGACTTCTAAAGTCGAATTAGTCGGCGTATTGGCCGATATATGGCCTAAATACTATTATTCCCAGTGACTTTAGTTACTGGGCTCTGTCGCGGAAATTATTTAATTTCCCAAATCCCCTGCCTTTCAACTCTGTTTCGAGGTCTAATTCCATCTTTTTTTAGTAATCCCCTCCCCTACTTAGTTCGACTCCAAACACGATTTGGCTCTGTAGCCCATCAATCCATCTACGCCATGTTGTACCTGGTATCAAAATATGGACCTGTGACATTTGGCTAGATAAACTTATACCGATTCAATACTTACCCTAGCTTGGTAGTATAGCTCTGGGTCGAGTCGGTTATCGTGACGGGCGAACTTGTTCTGAGCTTTACATGGGAAGTGCAACTGTGCAAAGCGATGGCGCAGCCACCTGACGATAATAACGTGGAGGACTGCTGCAGCAGCGTGCTGCTGCTGCTGCTGAGCCGAGGTGATATACGCTGCGTTGTGCGGTAGCACCCGACGATAATGAATGTGGAGGACGCTGATTTAAGCTGCGTTGTGCGCAAGCACCTGACGAGCACATACATACATACATACATGGAGGACGCTGCTCATTAACGTCAGGCAACATTACAAAAGCTGCTGTATGTACATGATGAATACCAGGCATAGCTACTGTACGTACAAGCTACAACAATACATAATACTTCACAGGCGAGGCGGTGCGGAGCGGGTCGGGGCGCAGCCCCGACCCCCGTGCCCCGCCCAGCTACGTAGCAACCCTGTGAATGCGCGTCTGTGAAATATTGTTTGAATGGAATTGCCAGGAAGCGGAGTGGGTCAAACGGTCGTTCGTGTGTGTCATGCGAAGCATACAACCAATAAATCGTCGTACTCTCTATGGCGCATGGCCCATGCCTTGGGAGAGAGTCCGAGTCTATCCACGATTTCATGATCCATGTGATCCATGGTCCATGATGTTCGTGCGAAATGTAACGCCAAATGAAACGACACAACAAGTTACGCCGCTCCGCATCACATACTTGACACTTGACATCTTGACATGCTGCACGACTGTACTCGTACTCGTACGTATTAGTACGTACACACACGGAATATTTACGATTGATGCGATTGATGGCGAGTTGAGTGCAGTACGTATTTTTCGTACAGGCGTACAAGGGCAAGAAGAGTATTTTTGTCGCCACACATTACAAACTTTGCGGCGGGGAGCGGGTCGGGGCAGCGCCCCGACCCGGACAAACCCCGTGTACGAGTCAAGGATTCCCTCTCTCTCTATGTCTACTATGGAATATATCGATGCGATAGAGTAAGTAGAGGAGTGCGTCAGGCGTATTCTATATACATACGTAGTAAGTAAGCAGCAGCAGATAGTTCTTGTTCTTCGAGTACAAATCATTGCAGCAAGATGAAGGGGGTAGACCCACTGACACACAGACGACACACGGTAGTAGTAGTGCAGTTTCTGGTACGTCGTAGCAGTATCATCCAGCAGCAGCAGCAGTAGTTCATACTACGACTGATTGATTATTGATTCGGATTGAATGTCGTACGAGTGCTATTATCACAAAACTTCACAGACAGGCGGGGCGGCGGGGATTGGGTCGGGGCTTCAGACCGTTCACGCTGTGGCCGTTGATCGTGGAAAGTACTACAGGTAATATATTTTATTCAGGGTATTCGAACTACACAATAGCATTGATAGTACGTACTCGTACTACTGCTGTAGGACCGCATCAAACGATCACGATGATATCAATCGTGGCAAAGTGTCACTGGGACCCGCGTGCAGAGCAACCTCTCTGCGCGCTCTAACTATATACCTGGTATTGGTTTTACTACAGGATTACTGCAGGAAAGCTATCCCCTATGGAATAACGCCTCCCTAAGGAATACCAATATGACCATATCTCGCGAACTACAACGCGTACGCCAAAAATATCTTCACCGATGTGTTCCCCTTGGCGATGCCGGCATGTCGATATCTGTAGTGTTCGAAAAAGTATTGTATTCCGTTTTTTATTTCCCGAGAAAGTTATCTTATGTTTCTCTCTGGAACCAGCTCGTATATACCAGGTCACCGCTCCTAGTGGCACCTGTTAATAGTTAGTGAGCGAACGCGAGTCACGCCGGAAACTATGCCCTTTTGCTGTACTATTTATTGAACATGCCGTGGTTGTGGGATGTAACCGTGTGGAATAGCTAGTGGGATGCCCGCAGCCGCAAAACAGCATGTCTGATCACACACAGCACGGCAAAACAAAATACCTTGCCATTCGTACATACGTTATCGATGGGTCGAAATCACTCTTAGTAATATCGTCTTATTGGCCCTGGTAGAATCAAGGGGAGTCATCGACTTACGTATATCTTTAGCTATGAAGAATGTGTCATAGTAACCAAAGGCACCTACTGCTGCAGTGAAGACGCACCCCCTGAACGTGTTGCAGCAGGCTATTAGATATCCAGCCCGGGCCTGAATAATGCTCGAATCCATATATATATATATATAGTATAGAGTATTTACAAAAGAAGTAAACAATCAATCTACTTTCCTTCCGCTAAATAAAGTGAAGTCCCTTCCCATCCTGATTTCGGTGTGTGTTTGCGATAGGAGTAAACCAAATCCAACAGGCGACGCCTCCGAAAACAACAAGGGAAGTGAGGCAATGCGACAAACCAAAAAAAAAACGAAAACAAAAAACAGCGTACGAGTAGCAAAGGGCAGACCAGCAACGGTGGCGACGGCAGGGATAACCGCAGTGCCGGCGTTGCTATCCCACGACCGCAAGCAGCAGCACAGCTGGCGGCAGCAAACGGCAGAATCCGTTTGAGCAACAGAAAACAAACAACAGCACCAGCAGCAGAAGCAACAGCCTCCATTTTTGCTTTTTTCGATTTTGGGACCGATCATGCTTCTCGTGGTGTGCTGCTTCTGCTGCTCTCGACCTACGCGCGACACCGCGTCGACGCGCTCCCCTCCGAGCACGCCCGGCACAAATAGGCCGTGGCGGCGCGCCGCCGCCGCTGCTAATGCTGCTACCGCAGTGTGATGAAAATAGAATGATATACGACGAACTGTCATCCTGTCGCGCTCAACAAGCAAGGCGGTACGAGCACGTGTACATGAGAATACTCGTACTCGTACGAGTAGTTCTTTCTGAACGACGCATCCTTCACGACACCAAGCCGGCGAGAGCGTACCGTAGCGAGCCGCCGGCAGTCCGCCGGCGCCCCGCTGGCAAACTCCAACGCCGACCGTCCGTGTCATACTCTAGCTACACCCCTCGAGCCTCCGTGCTCCCAGCGGTTGTTGTGTTGTGTACAGCAAGCAGCAAAGGTTGGTGCGTGCGAGGCATGGGAGACTGCTCGGTATTTAAAAGGCAATTATACGGAGACCAACAAATTACCGTACATTTCGTAAAATTCCTACCTTCGATGAAGTACTTTTTTGCCCTTTTCTCGAAACTTGAACTCAAATTATACCTTCGATGTGAATTTTCGGGAAACGAAGTAAAAAGACTACGCTATCGCAAACACTTTGATGCTGTTCAAAAGTCTTCTTGAACGTATTTCGTATATAATCATGCATGAGCTGGTTCAGACACCATGATATATATTTGAAGCTCATACGTATCATATGTACGGACGTATACATATATACAGCGGTCGGCAGCCCCCTTTTGAGGGACCCGAGTGCGTTCGGGATTAGAGGTCCCTTGTTGTCGTTGTGTATATACCAGCATCCCTTATCAGAGTTGGTAACGGTCCCTTACAATCAGTAGTGGGCCAAAGTGGTGGGGAGGGATGTGAGCTCCCTTGCATACAGCAGTATCCCCTTAACTCGGGGTCCCTTATACAAATACTTCGTATAAACGGGGCTACGTACTGTATACGCATAGTCTACAACAATACTCGTTCCTATACACGAGTATGCATATTGCTGTGGCACCCTACCTGAGATGACTACAAAAAAAAGTAGTACCGGTCGACCCGGTGGTCTAGTGGTTAACCTCGAACACTACATACATACCTGGCACCAGGCCGCCGAAGACACCGTTAATACATTTAAAAGGAAAACATACCAATCTGAAGCGGGTCGCAATTCTAACTCTAACTTTAAATCATAAACCCGTGCCAGGCGACACATACTTTTTTAAGGGATGCGTATTTCCCCAACCGGAGCCCAAACAAACAAACAAAACATATCCCGGTCATCAGCCTTTTTCAGCCTTTTCCAAATGTGTTTCCCCCCTATTTCCTCTCGTTCCAGGAAAAAGGCGTCTATTTAGGGGGGAACAAAAACATATAATCTCCGGATGGCCCACCATGTACTACCTTTAACACAAGTTGGGCAGCGTTTGAGGAAAAAAAACGAGGTTTTCATCTGTGTGGAGGCGTTAATTCCTGCGGGGATAGGGGACGTGAAGGAAAGAAACATATATCCTGGAAAAAAATAAAGTGAAATACCTCGAGCCCTCTTAATTTCGGGTTACTACCGCTACCGACAAATAAGTATCTCTGTTTTTTTCAAGTGATGATAGCCTGGGATTCATCCGTTGGAAGGAAAGAGTGGTAACCCCGAGCCGGACACAGGGCTATTCATGGAACCCCCCCACAAGTATTGACACGCAATTCGCGGACACTACGAGTACAGGCGTCGACGTGTACCATAACATCGTACAATGCATGTTGACATTTCGGTTTACGAGTTGTTCCGGGCGTATGACGTAACAACCCCAGGATCCATGAATGAAATATAGCGTCAAAACGTCCTGTGTCCCAGGTGCATCAGATGTACGGAAGCGCTTTTACATCTGAAAAAACAAAACAAACGATTGAGTGGGTTTTATTAGGGCTGTGAGTTAGCTGGCGAAGCCAGCCAACTAGTCAACTAAAGCCAGGGAAGCGTAGCGAGCCAAAAACGCCCCCCGCGGCGGAGGGAGTCCCGCTGGAGGCGCCCCCGGAGAACTCGCTGGAGGCGCCTCCGGATGATCCCGCTGAAGGCGCCGCCGGAGGCCAAAACCACGCTATTTAGGTTTACGAGACCGCCTGCTCAAAAACCCTTCCCACACTAATTAGGTTTACGTTGCGCCCCCCTCCGAATATGGCCCGCAGTGGAATCTCAACACAAACCCGGGGCACTATACGGGCGTAAAACCCAGGCTCAGAGCCGCTCCCCGCCCAGCCGACAAACCCCGTGTGCGAGTCAAAAGGATTGTTGCCTCTCTCTACTACTATGGGTTATATCGATGCGATAGAAGTGCCAAGTAGCGGAGTGCGTCGTCAGACGTATTATACGCGTAGTCAAGGCGTAGTAAGTAAGCAGCAGCCAAAAAGATTCAGCACAGCAGTGCAGACAGGCACAACAGTAGTTCTTGTTTTTCGAGCACAAATCATTTTGCAGCAGGATGAAGGGGGTAGACCACTGACACACAGACGACACACAGTAGTAGTGCAGTACGTCGTAGCAGCATCATCGTTGTGGCCGTCGATCATGGACAGATACGTAATAATATATTATTCAGTACAGCAGTACTCGTGCTACACAATAGTGCGTACTCGTACTGCCGTAAGCGCGCCAAACGATTATATCGATGGTGGCGAAGTGTCACTGGGACCCGCGTGCAGAGCAACCCCTCTGCGCGCTATAACTATACGTACCCCGTACCAAACAATCCTTCATATAAGCAAGAAAACCCGAATAGGAAAACTAGTTGGATAGTTGGCGCCGCCGCAACTAACTATAATATCTAGCCAACTAATAATTAACAGGCGACTATTAGTCAGCCAACTCACAGTCCTAGTGGATTGCTCTTCAATATTCGGTTATTACGTTTAATATATGGGTGAATGATGAGTCGCCTCCGTATTTTATGTGCTACACTTCTTTATCCTGGATTAAAGAGATCTCTAATATTGGGGAATAATTGTAGGCATTGACATATATCCCGTATATATGTTTTCGACCTTTTTGCTGAGAAAACGTCGAATTACCGTGATTCCGGGATGGGGTGCTGTTTTTACAGTGAAATTAGTCCGACAAACCCTGGAAACTTCCAGAAAATCCAACAGATTCGGGGAAATTGAAGCAATAGGTGTTGTCTCGTACATGATTTGCTTCACAAAAACTCGGAGAACGATATGTCTCCGATGACCGGATCCAAAAGCAGATTTCAATCTCGTTCCCTGGGTATTTTTCTGAAATGTTTAATTCAATCCTGTTGGTCTCTTTATGGAGAGTTCCGCCTACTCGTTGAATTTCTCCGAGTCGGTTTCATTCGGACAAAATCAATATTAGTAGTTGAAAATTGCCCAGAAACGGCTGTATATCGAACGATACAACCCAGATATGATCCTACAGGGTCCAGCATGGACCTGCGACATTGATAATCGATTTCCTTATTTCGACGGAATTCAGCGCGCCTTGCCCTCGCGATCATGGCAAGCATTGGCTCAACTGCTAACTCTGAAAAGCAATCGAACACAAAAAAGGGGAGGGGTAGCCAGTTGAATTAAAACTCAGCGAGGGTCGGATGGCTGTCTAGAGAGATAGGCCTTGTACCCGCTGCGGGTCGTAGGTTTGGCTATTCTATTCGAAGGCAGCAAACATCGTGAGTCTGCCGTTCGTCGAGGGCTCACTGTTTACGTCATTGTGCTGTGTACGAGAATGTACCATAACATATTAAGGGGGACACATAAAGCAGGATCCCTCATCAAACGTGCTGTTAACTGATGCACCTTGGGTACGCACATTGTATGGCGATACATAAGGTACTGCAGTAGATGCGGCGGCATGTGGGCCTAATAACAGATGATGCATGTACACAGCAGCAACAGCGTACCACAGGACAAGGCATGTTCTGATACCCTTGGATGACGATATATATATATGCAGGTATCATGATACATGATGCACCAAACGGGGCGGCCCTTCGTCTCACCTCGTGCCGGGGTATGCTTGATGCGGCACATTATGTAAAGGTTCATATCGTAGGCATCACGATACAACGCAATTGAATCCGCCAAGAAGTACCGTGAACCTCCGACTCAAGGCGCGCGGGAATACCTTGTGGCGCCTGTTTCGGATATATACATATGTACAACACACATGAGTGCCGGGTTCAATCTTGTCGTAGAGGTTGAGTTGAATATACGCCGGTGCGTGCCTCGTCGCCGACACCCCTCATCCCTCCAAATAGCTGATACATATATATGTGCCGAGGATACTTGGTGATGCACATCGAGGGTACGCATAACGATTCAGGCCGTGCCGGGCACCAGCCAGCGGGCGTTGTTGATTGGAATACACGTGGCGGGCATGTCAGCGCATTACGCAATTAACGCGGTCTAGTCCAGGCCACTGCATGGATAGTACTCATTCGCATCCACGCCAACGCTAGATAGTACCCAACGTTGTCCACAACAATGCATGGAGTGTACCTACTCTCTCGGTGCCTGGATACTACTCACCCCTGTCCACGCCGGTGCAGAGATGCACGCATTGTGCTCACTCTTGTCTATTTAGAATGCACGAATAGTGCCCTCCCTCGTCCACGCCAATACATGGATAGTACCCAACCTCGTCCGCGTCAATGCATGGATAGTACCCACCTTCGTCCATGCCGACGTACAGATAAAACGCACCCTCGTCCATGCCGGTGCATGATTAGTAGCCACGTTTGTCTCTGTCTAATATCATTGCCGCATTTACGTTATGTTCCGTTTCCGCGCCGTCCCGTCACGTCCGGTCCCAATCTGTCTGTGCCCCCCGCTCCCGCCGCGTCTGTGTTCCGTACTATTCCGTTCCGTTCCGTTCCGTTCCGTTCCGTTCCGTTCCGTTCCGTTCCGTTCCGTTCCGTTCCGTTCCGTTCCGGGCCGGCCCGCAGCGTCGTTTTTCGCGCCGTCCCGCAGCGTTGTTTTCTGCGCCGTTCCGACGCGTGTGTTATGTTCCGGTTCCACGCCCTCTCGCCGCAAATGTGTTATGTCCCGTTCCGCGTCTGTAGGGCGTCTGGAGTTGCTGATGACAGTTGGCGTAGCGTCATGGTCAGGAGTGCTGGCAGCCAGCTCATCCACCAGTCGGTTGCGCCTTCGTCATACCAAGTTTACACGTTAGCTTCCGCTCTTTGTCTTATTTTTGGGGGTAGATAGGGTAGGTCGAGTAACTCGACGCGGCAGCCTCCGATACAGATAAGATTCAGGCGGTGGTCAAATTTGTGTCGGCGGGCGGGTGAACCACAACAGTAGGCCTACGTCGTAGTCTAGGCCTATCAGTCGAGCGCGGGCAGTTTAGTGCCGTCTTCTCGTGTGTCTGCTCTATTAAGGCAGCTATGCAAATCAAGCACGAGGTACTCGAGAGTGAACATCCCTTTCCGTCCCCCTGGCCTCTCTTAAGAATATACCCTTACGTCGGCAGGTCCAATGACTATTAAAAGTTAATTCGGTTGGTTTACACTAAAACTCATACTGCATTTCTTTCTTTCCTTACTTTTTTTCAATATTATGCTTGTGTGTATATCCTTCAAAGTTTCATGTTATTATGATTATCTTCGACGTCGGGGGGGTGGGCTCCACTGGCTTAGTGCGAGAGCCGCGGCACCGGCCGCTGCTTCTCGTCCCCTATCGTACTGCCAGTACTGGGGAGTCCCCCCCACAGCCGCCAGACCGGGGACCTAACATACGCAGTCTCCGAGACCTCCAATGGTAGAAAACCATTGACATATCGCAACTCCGAGGGTCCGTACGTAGATACTACGGTGTTTGCCCTCATACGGTACCCTGACCTGGCTGCCTCTACCCTAAGTTTGATGCCTCTTCTATCTTTCGAGGTGCTAAACAGCGTCCTCCGAGTTTTGGCGGGTATGTACCTTGGAAGACTCTGAGCATTTCCATTTCCTAATCTCTGGAGCACACTCTGCGGCACCTCCCCCCAGGCCGCCAGCGTAGTGGCTGCACCGGTACGCGATGAGTGTTGATCGACTTCGCTGGGATCAACACCTGCCTTCGCCTCTACACTCTAACCTCGTTACCGTACGGATACGGCGGCAGGGGCACGTTTCTAACAATGTCGGATAACCCGTCAGCAACGCCACCGTTAGAGCGACGGCGCCGCCGCCTGCTCCTACCCCGGAAGGCGTCCCCCAGGCGTCGTCGCGTGTGCGCACGATAACCGATCCGTGTTGGGTCTGGTCGCCTTCATGGGCTCGAAACGAATCTCGATACTGGTGGCCCGGTGCCACCGCAACTCAAGAGGTCCGGTCCTCCCAACAATGTGCCCCACCAAGTAGGGTGACAAGGTATTAATGGGGTTCCTTCGACGATGTGCAAGCGTGCATCCCCCTTCCGTGAGCTTTTACTAAGTGGCGACGACGTACGCGACTATATTTGGAATTTTATGCAGTGCAAGTGTAACACGCCTGACAGTTTCCCACGATAGTACCGGCCTGATTTCCTTCCGACAGACGGAGAGGTGGACAACATGCAACAGGCAGCCGACCGATACCCATGTATGACACAACCCCGCCCGGAGGGGGGGGGCACCAAGTTGGCCGTGCCTTGATCCATCCCGCGCTGCTGGTGCTGCTGCTTGATGCTACTGGTTTTGATCTGGCACGCTGCTGCCGTGACATGTGGGCAGTCATCGCTATGGGCGCTGGACTTCCGCGAGGCAAGCGGCCTAGGAATGTTTTGCATACCGTGAGCTGAGGGGTGTGTCGTAGAAAGTGCTGACCCCGGGAGTTATGGTTCAAGGTGCAAGCAGCATCACGAGCAGAGATTACAAGCAGCTCGAACAAGGCCGTCGAGCATAATTACGTACGAGTAGCAAGGGAGCTGAGCTTTAAATCGTGCATCATGACGAGGATATTTGACTGGTTCTGATTGGTTTATTTTCTAAAGGTCAATATTTTCAATTTTGTTTCAACTGGATCTCGTGACACGAATAGAGCCGGTAACGGCGAGAATACGCGTATATTGGCCCCCCTAACAGTGCGTGATATTAATCAGTCCTGATTGAGTTGTAATGGTAAAACGGAGGTACTCTGTGTTGCCAAACCAGCCCGTGTGCTCGTATATACACCTGAGTATGTATTGCACGATGTGATACGGCGACATGCGATATGCAACACCTCGTAGTTATGTTTCGTGGTTATGGAGACCCGCGTAAAGATGTACGAGGGAGGGAGATCAATGAGAAATTCGTAGTGACATCATTTTCGTCACTATTGTTGCACTGAGAAGAATCACAAGGGGGGATTCGATTGCATGATTCTACTCGCAGACATAGTGCATAACCATGACATTCGTTCTGTCACGATTATGACGCTGAAGCCACGCACCCGATGCATCCTTTGCCCAACGAGTAAACCCCCACTCTGCGGATTTGCGAGACGTGGCCCGTGTCACAACGAAAGACAAGCGTCGCATCCGTGGGGTAAAGAGCAAGACGCAGAGGTTGAGGGGTGGGGCTGGGGTTGTTTCGTACCTTTCAATGCAGTAGATTAAACACGTTTTGGGTCGTTTGCTTCATCAAGATTTGACGAGATGAAAATATGTATGAATCGTTTGTTTGCTGATATGATATGCTTGGAATACTATTTGCTGGTGTTCGATATACGAGTAGATGTGGTATGTACCTACTGTAGTATACTGATGCCTGATATTTAGCTTATAGCGTTAGTACTACGACTTCTGGAGTAGGATGTCAGAATACTAACAGCTGCAACAGCAGTATGATCCACGTATCGGTGATGGCAGACCATTCATCATGACCTGGAGTATGATTGAAATATGACACTTCACCTGGTATATCGAGGGCCGAAATGCTTGTTATGAGAAGAGGACAGTTCTGGAATTATAATGCTGGATTGAGCAGTCTTGTACTTAAGTGCAAGCCAAAAAAGGCGATGTTCTGTTTGTGCTGTTGTCTTCGGTGCATATTTATAATATATACGTCAGACTGCCGGTCGCCCCAGTGGTCTAACTGGTAGCCACGAAGCCTGTAGGCCCGGATGTCGAGGGTTCGATTCTCCCCATGGAGGTTTTTATTCTCAAATGACACCGTCTGTCGAGAGCGCATATTATAGCGTGGGTTTGCAAAATTCGACGAGAGTTGACGAGGGAAGAGAGTGCTGAAATCTTCTCGCGATAAAAATGCAAGGCAAGAACCGTAGTGGGGGAGTAGGGAGAAGAGCCTACTTTGTGACCCCGAATCTGAGTTACGACTAGGGAGGGAGAAAGACGGAAGTGCGAAGATAATAAAAAGGATGGACAAGAAAAAACAAAAACAAAAAAAACTGCTGATGTTTATGGTTTCGGAGTCATACGGATATCGCAACATTTTACTATCAAACATGCGATGACTGTTTTGTCGTCTACCGAGCAGGGGGAAGATAGCACCTGTACTCGGTAACGCGACGGCGACTTTCCATCGAAGATGGAGTCCAGTTGGATGAATATAATACGTGGATGAGAGCACTGCACGCATGGCTACCGACCGGAGGTCTGTCTCTTGTTGAGCAATTATGCGCGCTGGTGTCTGTGTATGGTTCTCTTGTAGGATCCAGATGTCTGAACCGCGCCTAACGAGGAGTTTGAGATTAACACGTACGGTCGGCAGAGCATCATGCCGATTTCCCAAGCAAACGCTTGCACGATGAGACGTTTCGCTTTGACCGTGACTCTGTTACGAACTTGTGATGAGTTCAGCAACTGGTTTGTTTTTCAAGAGGTCTTGGGGCATTTAGTTTGGTGGGATATTATTAGTAGGAGTTTTCGGTATACATGGGATGTTTTGGATAGTACTTGGAATAATTGACGTTCAGGAGTCCTTAGGGAAGTGGAGAGAGTGTTCGGAGGTACCTATACGTCGAGTACAAGTAATATTAATATGTCAGTAGAGTATAGCATATCATGCCGAGGGGTTGCTCTGCATGCGGTCCCAGTGACACCTCTTCGAGATTGGCAGACCCACTTCGCCTCCTGGCGATTCCATTCAAGCAAATTTCTAAGGAATGAGGCCATTATTTTGGTTCGTGCACGGGGTGTGTCGGCTGGGCGGGGCGCGGGTCGGGGGTACGCCCCGACCCACTCCCCGCCTGTCTGCGAAGTTTGGTGATATAGCGCTCATTCAATCCGCACTCAATAGTATGATACGATAACTCTACGCACTACTACGTACCGCTGCTACTACTGCTTTGTGCCATCTGTCTGTGTGTCAGTAGAGCCTACCCCCTTGATCCTGCTGCAATTTGTACTCGAAGAACAAGAACAAGAACTACTGCTGTGCCTGTCTGTACTGCTGTTGCTGTTGTTGCAGTAAAATACGCCTGACGCACTCCGCTACATGTGACGCTTCCATCAATCGATAATCCATAGAGCGAGGCGATCCTTGATTCGCACACGCGGTTTGTCGGCTGGGCGGAGAGCGGGTCGGGGCGGGCGCCCAGACCCGCTCCCCGCCGCAAAACCTGCAGATGTGAAGTGTGGCGACCGTACTCTTATTCTTGCACTTTCACGGCTGTACGTACTCGTAGGAGTGCTTTCAATTCGCAATCAATCCTAAATATTCCGGATGTACTCTGTATGTATACGTACGTACGACGTAGTAGGTCAAACAGTATGATGTCGAGCGGCGAAACGTGTTGTGTCGTTTCATTTGTCGTTACATTCCGAATGAAAAACAAGGATCATGAATACCTGGATCATGGCCTCGGACTCACCCATGCCATGGGCCATGGACCATCGAGACGAGACCAGGACGATTGATTGTGCTTCTCCTCACACACACGAACGGCCGTCTGACCCACTACGCTTCTTGGCGATTCCATTCAAATAATATTCCACGGACACGCATACACGGGGTTGCCAACTGGGCGGGGCACGGGTCGAAGTTGCGCCCCGTGTTCGATATAGCTTGTCTCAACGAACAGTCTAGCAATAAGTTACGGTTACATACGTTGTGTCACGGAGGTAAGTTACAGGGATTGACTCGTGGTATCACCCACGGGCAGTCCCACGGGTATGTACGAGTAGGCACTATGCGAGGAGGTTTAGGTATTCGACTACGAGCGGTTGTTACTGGGCTGTGGAGAGTTGGCCCACATGACCCACTCCACCTTTCCCCCTGCATTCGTCTACCCCTTTCCGGGCCGACATAATAAAGACATCTTAAACTATCTTCTACACACTGCGTGTTGCAGTGCCTCGCTCACAGCCTAGTGTGGCTGTTGGGAGCTTATCCATCCATCGCATATCAGCGCTAATTGAACACGTTAACGAACTTATTGTTCGAGCAAGCAGCCTGATCATGCCGAGTGGACCCAAAGTGGACGGGTCGTCCGAGATGGACGACCTGGCCAGTCTCTTGAAGCAGCTGGCGGCGGACACGAGAGAAGACCAAGATCGACGCGAGACCGACCGAGAGCTGCGACGTCAAGACGATGAACGACTGAAGACGCAGATTTTCGAGGAGATGGATCGCAGAACTGCTGCGGTTAGTGAGGTTGCGTCTGGTGTTACTGGTGAGCGGGTCTGAACCGCTACCAGTGCAGGGGAAGTAAGGGGAGTCAGCTCCAGTGGGAAACGTTTGCCAGGTCTTGGCGCGGCAATAGGCCTGCCAAGGAGTGGTGCGAGTAGCAGCGTAGATAGTCATAGGGCTGAAGTTGGTTCTCGCGAATTTGGGAGTTTGAAGCAGTCGGTTCCTTAATTCAGTCAAAGTCGGAAGATTTTCCATTGTGGAAGGAGCACTTCGAGGTGTTTATTTCATGGTTGGGTGCATGTCGGCGTTCCTCGTAGATCATGATATGACGATAGGCGACGTTACGAAAAACACTCAATACTTTCTCTCGCAGGGGTTCAGTGAGGAACATGTTAAGACAGCTAGAGTAGCTTGGACTTGCCTGACAGAGAGCGTTGTGAACCGTGATCTACTTGGTAGGTTGTTCGCAACAAAATCACCTAGTGCTGGCTGGAGAATATTGTGTGATTGGTTCATGCCCAAGACCATGGCTGAACAGGTCAAGTGGTCGGTAGCGTTCGACTCCGCAAAAATGAAGAAGGGACAAGAGCCCATGAAGTGCTTTGGTCGGATAGACAAGATTGTTGGAGTGCTCGCGTCGCTAGGTGTGATCAAGTCAGTAGCAGACGTCAACCGCAAGATCATCATGACCCTCACATCAGACTACGAAGACGACGGCTATGTGCCGTTCCCCCTTGAAACCACCAACCCTCCCGAGACGTGTGTTGAATGTGGTTGCGATTTTCCCCTTGTTTTTCCCGTGCTTGAACCCGGTAGTACCGCGTCTGCTGAGACTAGTGTAGACATCAACGTTTTTCACTGCGTGCAAGGTCACTCGAATGAACTACTGTTGCGAGAGACCGCAAAATCACTCGGTCTAGAACTGGTAGGAAAACTTAAGCCCTGTGCGGGATGCTCTATGGCGAAAGGCTACCGCAAGCCTATCCCTAACAGCACTAAATCACGCGCGACAGAGAAATTGGGAAGCGTTTTTGTTGACCTCAGCGGACCTAAGAGAACACCTTCCCTGACGGGTGCGCGCTATGTCATGCTTGTGATGGCGCCACGCGTGGGTGTATTTTCTGAAGCATAAATCGGATTCAGGAGACGCATTTAGGAAGTTTTTGGCTGACGCGCGCGCCGACGGAGTACCCTCGAAAGTTGAGATAGTAAGGTCTGACAACGGGGGGGAGTTTTTCGGTGGTGAGTTTGGAGAGGTGTGCAAACAGTATTGCATCAAGCAGGAATTCACCAATGCCGATAGCCCTAAGCAGAACGGTGTAGTAGAGAGAGCGCTAGGTATCATCCAGAACGCGGGACTCGCCGCGTGCATCCAAGCGCCCATCATCTTTCCTCACATTCAACTGCCGCCGACTAAATCCCTGTGGGCGGAAGCGGTGCACTGGGCTTGTGACGCCCTGAACCACACCGCGACCACTGCAAACCCCGGGAACCGGTCGCCGCACGAAATGTGGTACGGAACTGCCGCACCTGCTTCACCGCACCCGTTCCTTCGCCCAGCGTTCTGTCGCTGGAAACGCCCGACGAAGTCGCACCCCCGGGCCGAAAGCTTCTTTTACCTCGGGCCGGGCATCGACCACCCAAGTGACTCTTTGCGGATGCTCACGCGGGGGAACAAGGTGGTGGAAACAAGGGACGTGACCTGGGAGGCAACGCTTAGTACAGGAACGCCGTCGCCCCCGCTGACGGAGATGCCGGAGCAGGGAGGGACCGCGGACCTAGAAGGAGCGCCTGAACCGGGAGGGATGGATGACCATGAATCCGCCCCGACGACTCCACTGCCGGTGTTGGGGAGGGGAATTCCTCACCAACTCCGTGCGGTGTCTCCGATGACGCAAGCTGGCGGTGATTTGCAAGCCGAAAGTGAGGAGCTGAAAGGTTTATCAACGGTCAGCAGCGAACCGCCCGAAAGCGATACTTCATCTCGAGATGGTGACGATGCGTCATCCTCTGATGATGGAGCTCCGACCCCGACTGCGATCCGGACTGCTGCACGCCAACTTGGAGCGCACATGTCAGGGCCGGGCGATGGTGATGATATTCGGGAGGGAAGCACGAGAGCGCAGACCAGGGCGCTCAACCGGGAAGCGGCAACGGGGCTGATCAGTACGATCGGGCCCTGCGAGGGAGGCCGCATATTCCATGCGCTACTGGCGGCGCAAGACACAGGCGGTGAACCTACTCGGTTGCCGGATTGCCTCCTCAAGGAGGTGGAACCGGAACCGACGTCTTACTCCGCGGCACGTTCATCAATCCACTCTGGCGTGTGGGTGGAGGCTATGCAAGCGGAATTTGATGGACTAGAGGCCGCTGACACTTTCACTGAGATTTCCGAAGTTCCGGCGGGTAGCAATATAGTGGAATCAAAGTGGCTCTTGAAGTGGAAGGGCGACGAGCATCGCATGATTGATAGAGCTAAGGAGAGATTGGTAGCTAAGGGCTATAGTCAGGTAGAAGGAGTTGACTACTTTGATACGTTTGCCCCTACTGCATCAACCACGTCTAAAGGCATCGTTGCAGCAATGGCATGCAAACTTGACTGGGACTTGAGGCACTTGGACGTTGACCAGGCCTTTATTCAGTCAGAGTTGGATACCGAAATGTTCTTAAGATTGCCCCCTGGGTGTGGGCGTTTATCGGGTAACGTAGTCCGACTCAACAAAGCTCTTTATGGGCTGAAGCAGAGCGGTCGTTCGTGGTATAAGCTACTGTCGTCAACCTTGGTTGAGTGTGGTTTTGAGCAGTGCTTGGTAGACCCGTGCGTCTCTCGACTGATGGTGGATGACGAGGTTGCAGCGATGCTGGTGGTCTACGTGGACGACATCAAGATCGCAGCCACCAAGGAAATCACGGATTCAGTAGTGGCGGATCTCAACAAGAGATTCCCTACGAAACATCTTGGCGAGGTTACGTGGTACGTGGGCAGCGAGTACAAGAGAGACCGTGAGAAGGGGGCCTTGGAGATTTCGCAGACTCAGTTTATCCGAAATGTTGTCGAACGTTTTGGAATCACGAAAACCAGCCCCATCCCCGCTTCTCCGTCGTTGGACCTCAGGCACGTGAGTGGTGAGGACCCTGCGGTGGACGCGAGATACCGCGAAATGGTGGGGAGTCTGATGTGGATTGCGAATCAGACAAGGCCGGACATCGCCAACGCAGTACAGGTAGTTGCGAGGTTTTCACATGACCCTAAGGAGGTACATGTTAAGGCGGCTAGGAAAATAATCGAGTACCTGAGCGCGACGGCTAACTTGGGTCTGACGTTCAGGAAGGACAGTGAACTAGGGGAAGTGCAGTTGGAATATGACTTGGAGACGTACGTGGACGCCGACTACGCCCACAAGGCCGACGATAGGCGTTCGGTGTCTGGCGTGGCTGTCTGTTGCGGGGGTACACTTGTGTCGTGGTTTTCTAGGACACAGAAGTGCGTCACCCTATCGACTACCGAGGCGGAGTACGTAGCCATGGCCGACGGGGTGAAGGAAGCCCTTTACGTGAGAGGAGTGTTGCTTTTCTGATGCTCAGTCTGGAGTCGCCGAGTATTGGAGTGTTTGAAGACAACAAAGGGGCGATAGACTTGGTCAAAAACCCATTGAGCTCATCCAACAGTAAGCACATCGATGTACGGTACCATTTTCTGCGCGAGTTGGTGGGGACGGGAGACTTGTCGGTTAAGTATCTCCGGACGGACGACCAGCATGCGGACATTCTCACGAAGGCTATTGGCAAAGAGAGTTTTGAGAAACACCGCGATTTTCTGTTAGGGATACAGTGATTTGTTGTTTGTGAATGGTGTTTGTTTGTGTTTTCGAGGCTTGTTAGTTGATCCAGCGCCAGGGAGGGTGTTCGATATAGCTTGTCTCAACGAACAGCCTAGCAATAAGTTACGGTTACACACGTTGTGTCACGGAGGTAAGTTACAGGGATCGTCTCGTGGTATCACCCCCGGGCAGTCCCAGGGGTATGTACGAGTAGGCACTATGCGAGGAGGTTTAGGTATTCGACTACGAGCGGTTGTTACTGGGCTGTGGAGAGTTGGCCCACATGACCCACTCCACCTTTCCCCCTGCATTCGTCTACCCCTTTCCGGGCCGACATAATAAAGACATCTTAAACTATCGATACTGTGCGCCACCACACATCCGCAGTATGCATACCGAACAGGTGTACAGTCCCATCAATTAATATCCTCCCAGCATGGTGAACAGTATGGCAATAAAGCATCACAATATCATGGCATGGTCACACCTCATAGCTGTCCCGAAAACCAAAATCATCATCCCGAATCAATATCACACATTCCAAATTCACGTACCGAAAGCGGACCACAATTTCCCAAAACCTCAAGCAAATCCAAAGCACTGAATACCAGAAATTCAAGCAAACCCATTCAAACTCAAATACCAAAATCTAAACCATACTGGCTCAAACTTCAACAATCTTCCAAGACACTCAGCTGCCGAAACTAGGGCATATGGCCTCGATAATCAGACGGCCATCAGCTCGGTGTCAATAGGTCGATACAAGTTTATCCAGTAGTACTAACTTCAGATCTACTGCACGTTGCAAGAATCTCAAAACCTGCAAAATCCTCCATACAAATCTCAATACCGTACAATGTATCCTCGGAACTACCAGACCAGCCGTTATTATCATTGAATATCTTCCTGACAATCAATAATACAGCTCCCGCTCACGGTTCGACCAAAAACAGTATATCCGCACAGCAGTATCCACTATTTAAATCAGTAAACAGGCAGATTTTTCAATGCCCGAAAACCATCAATCAAAAACCACAACCCATTAACCCCACCAGCCCAATCCAAAAACTCAATCAAAATCCTCCATTCTCGAATTCTCATTCATCAGATCCTCATTTCAGTCGGTCAACCAGTCAATCAATGTATTTTCCGAACTACCAGAAAAGCCGCCCAGACCAGACAGCCAGAGGCGGTATCACCACTGAGATCGACTCTGAAACTGAAATATTAAATCTCAAATCCTAATTCATCCGACCGCGTGCTATGGTTTCAAGTTTACAGCAGTAGTTATTATGCCAACTTATCATCGGGAAAACGTGATCTCCCCTTGCCACGAGCTGCTGGTATAATCGAGAACCTTCGAGCGATTTTCCACACAAGGAAAGTGATACATGACAGAGGGTGGAAACCCGGGTGCGTGACAAGCTTCGAAGTGTGCTATTTCATCACCAAGCAACAATGACTTAAGAACAGCGTTTTAACCAACCAATAGTAGTGCGCGGAAAGACGAAACCCATTCACGTATTTATCAAGGTTCGAATGTCTTTGTCAGACAGGTGCATGAGCATATTTCACATCGCCAACAAAGAGCACAGAAACTGCTATGATTACGTGGTTAAGTCACCTATACCCTGCTTATACTCCTCCTGCTTTAAGTACTTACATATTTATAGCATGCGTGCTACATAAATAAATTATCAGAAACATCTCGTACCTATAACTGATTCGTTACGGAGGGAGGGAGGGAGGGCGGAAGAGCACACATGCAGCAGTCATTCTGAACCTTCACTCTGTATCGATACTCCATCCATTCCATCGCATATCCATATCATATCACAACGCCCAAGAATTTTCCAACACCGTACCAACCATGATAACCTTATCTGAGCAGTAGTACGTTCGCAGTTGCTTTGTATGCATACCTGGTATAACGCAGTGTCTTATACGTATGCATAGAGGTGTATACGATCTTCACGCATAGCAAACCCCTCCGCGCATAGAAAGAGCACTCCCGTTTTCATCAGGCACACAAAAAGCAAGCAGACAGCAGTCTTTGATTTTCTGCAGCTCCCCTACCCTACTACTCATGAACCAACTATCACCAATCTCTACGTGGCAACCCAAATCTTTGGGGTACAGCGGGAGGGAGGGAAGGAGGGAGAGGGGGAGGGAGGCATTTATTTCTACTCCTGCGTCATTTATTTCAAGCTCAACACAAGTGCGTCCACTTGCAAATATCTTATACTGCTCTTCTCAGGTACCGTGGTACGTATATACGTATACAACCGCACGCTCACAACTCACGAAAAGCACCGCGCGCTTATTCTTGGTATACTCACAGCCGTATAGTATCTCGAGACAGGTACAGCAGTATAGTCTCAAGGCAGATACAGCAGTACCCATCTGAGCATGTTTCATGTACGTTGCCCTGCTGGCTTCGATATAAAACCAGTATTTGTGTACTATGCACGCTATCAAACAGCAGTTCAGAAGTGCTGCAGTACGACAGCACTCAGCACAGCATTCAAGAAGAAGCGAGCACGGCGTCGGAGCAGAGCACACAACCGAAACATAATATCGGCTCGTCAAGTCGTCACGTGCGTACTAAATCCTATCATGCGTGCATCAAAATCATCGTCCCCCAAGCCCCAACCCAAGTACGTAGCCCATCGTCCCGCGCAAAACAACGAAAGACAACAGAACCAACTACTCGTATTCAGTATAATGATAGGTGGTCCAAACAAGCCTATTCTACGACACAACAACTATTAATATACCTCAACAGCCGTAGCGGCAGCATCGTACGTACAAAAAAACACCAAAAGCAAAAGCAAGAAAAAGGCAATCAATCAAGCAGCACAAACGAAGTGTAAACCTCAATCAGGGCTGAACGGGGGGATGAGCCCACCGCCCAGGCGCCACCTCGGCCTAGCTTCCATGCTGGTCCAAACACAACCTTGCTGTAGGTGGTGCTACTTGCCGCCGTCCCGCCCCTTCTTGCTCCCCTGCTGCTGCTGCTGCTGCTCCTCATCTTTTTTCTCCTCCTCTTCCTCCTCCTTCCGTTGTTCGTATGATAACAGGGCTCCGTGTGCCAGTGCCAAACGGCTCGCCACTACCAGGGCGTGCTGCTCCGCCTCGAGGTCTGCACGCGTGCCTTCCGCGGGCGGTGGCGGAGGCGGTGGTAGAGGCGGCGGTGGCGGCAGCGGCGGTGGCAACGGCTGATGCTCCTGCTCCTCGCCCAGCCCGACGCCGTCCTCTCCGGCTCCTACTCTATGCTCCTCCTCGAGAGACCCCCTTCCACTTGAACATAAAACCATCTCTCCGACCTGCGTCTCCTTCGCGTGCGACGGTATCTCTCTCGTCACCGCGGGGTGGGTTTCGACGTGGAGCGCAAACAGAGCCACCTGCTCTAGCGCGCCCGGGTTCACCCAACAAGCCGGCTCAATGGGCACCTTCTCTATCAGAAGCGGCTGCGGCAGGGCCTCCTGCCCATCCTGTGCACTGCTGCCGCTCCGAGAGGTCTGCTCACTACTTGGCTTCTCAGCTTGTTATTTTGCTCTCTCTTCGTCTGCCTTCTTCTCTCCCTCTCCCCTCGCAACTTCCACATCAAATATGGGAATGGGCGCAGAGCGGGTATGGTTTACAGCAGTGGTCAACGTGCTTCGTGGGCCTCCTGCCCTTGTTGCCGCACTGTAGTCCCAACTGCTGTTGTCCTTCACTGCTCTGCCGCCGTCCTCTCCAAATCAGCGCGCTGTGCCTCACTCCGCGTGGCACGCAGCTTCGCTATCATCTTCCTTCGAAGGGATGCCAGCTCCACTGCTGCTAACTCTCTCCTCGTCTCCTCCACCTGCTCGCGAAGGGCTGCCACCTGCATCACAGTGTCTGCAGCCCCATTCATCGCATCGTCATGCTGCTGCTGCTGCTGCCGCTGCTCGCCTGCGTTGCTCGTGCCTCGAGCAGCAAGCGGCTCCACCAGCGCCGGCTCAGGTCTGGCAACGGCGGCACGCTGTTGCTGCGAACGTATCGGATGGATTACTCCCTGCCGCCACTTGAACTGGTGCTGAGCCGAGTTAATCCGAAAATCCACCTCGTTGAGACGAGCCCTATCGTTCGCAAGCACGGCAACCCGTCCAGTACGCGCAGCCCAAGCTTCGTAGTTCACGATGCGTTCAACCAGAACGCGGCGCTCGCAATAAAGCTTGTCGACAACTCCCATCAGCTGCATCGTCTTCAATCTTTCAAATTCCGCAGCATCCATCTCGACGTGGGAAACCACCCTCGCACTGCCTGCTACCCAAAGCAACCCAAGATCATAAGCGACAATGACTCGCTATAGCGAGTTGATACGACCTCAGGCGCATGGCGGGCACTGACACAGGCAGGCAGGGTCTGGGAGCTGGACCGCTCCTCATGTAGACATAAACCACGTATATATCATTGGCCCTCGCAGGCCACCATCGAGGCGAGTTGGCGGAAGTCAAGTCAAGGGGGAGAAACCAGGCACTCATTTATACCTCGATAAAGCCTTACCAAGTATATGAACTCCCCAATATATGTAACCGTCATCGTAACTGCTATATCGAGTACAAGGACAATCAATAGAAGGGGATTTGAGGTTTCAAATTAGTTGACACGACAGCACCCAGTGAGAAATCACTGGGAATACCGGTCCTTGTCGTAAGCTTTGGCTATTGGTTAAGTGTACACAACGTACATGGGAACCACTTACATACTTATCGTACTTTTGAATTCACAAGCAGTAGATTGTTGCCTTCTTGTATACTTCCGAGGGGAGTGTCTAACAGCGGGCTGCTATAGCTTGATTTGAGATGTTCTTTATCAGAGACGTTCTGTTGTTCTGCTCTTCTGGTAGAGTACACAGTAGGTGGATTGATGTTGATTTTGTTTGGAGGTTTTACAAACACACGCACGTTTGCCGGTTTTTTTCCTACCCGCAGATACTGTGTCGATTTATTTCGGGGTAGCAACACTGGAATTGAGATTGAGATATTTAGTACTGGGATTGCCGCTTTACGCCGGCCGTTCATCTAAGTCGGAATTTTCGCCTTCGGAAATTCTGGACGGTAAAATTTGGGATTGCCGTTTTAACTTGACAATGATAGGGGATGGAATTTGAGCTTGCCGTTTTTCCGTGGCAATTATTATATTATGGAACTTGGGATTTGCCGTTTGACCTGGCCATTGGCGATAAGTTGTTCGGGACCTATCGTATCGCGCACCGATGAGGGGGGCAGTTTGTGGTATGCGGTGGCTCGATAGGGGTTTGCGGATATCTGGGCGTTACGTATATTCGGGGGTTTCGTATTATGTGTCGAGGCATTATTTAGTATGTCTGCGCCGTTCAAGAGTGTGAAGCTGTTCCTTCGAAGAACAGTCTATGATGCAGCCCGTATATATGTGAGGGTAGAGCGTGACAATCAAGGTACGGCTCAACGATGTTTCGTTTTTATGGTGGAGCCTTTGACGACAGGTACTGGCCTACGTGTGTGTTTGGTATTGATGTAGCCTAAATGTACTCGTCTACTGCCACGATTCATCGTATAGCCACGCGTGCTAACAGACGACGCGTTCTACAGCGGCGTATACAAACAGAGTCGACTGCCAGACGGGGTAGACGCGAAGCCTGGTGGCGGTGGTTCAGCGTAAGGTTTGGTGGTAGTGATGGTCGTGATAGTGTAACCTATTTTCCCCTTTTTCAATATCTACAATAAACAGCTTTCTCTCTTCCGGGTTTTCGAGTACTTCTGTTAATCAAGCAGCAGGCCAAGTACAACAAAACCCGAACAATATTCGCCCACCCACAAGCACGCTGCGTCGGCTGAACAGGAAGAGGGGTCGACTACGAGAAGGGGTAGACGCGAAGCCTGGTGGCGATGGTTTAAGGTGGTGTTTGGTGGTGGTGGTCGCGGTGGTGTTACCTCGTTTTCCGTTTTTCTACAGCCCCGGATTTCTGTTTTTTTGAAGGTAAATGGCAGTCGGATTACGTACGGACGCACGGGCGGGAATACAATGGAAATGCGAGTTACAGCGACTTCAAAAATAAATCCCGACAACAGAGACGGTGGAAGAATTAGAACAACTCGTGTTCTCTCAAAATTATGACATCACCGTTCCGATGAGCGCTGAAGGTCGATGTCCATCCGGCGTCGTAGCGGTGGGGTCCGCTCCTCTAGCCACGAGTGCACTGACGCAGCAAGCTCGGGCAGCCGCGCAGGCGCAGTGAAGGGGGGTCCAGCCGCCGGAGTCCACGCTCTCGACGTCTCCGCCAACGTCCATCAGGATCGTTAAAACCTTCGAACACAAAAAGATAATTAACCAGAAAAAAATGATATTGTCAATATGTAGCTATCAACAGGAGTAAACTGAATATTTAGACGGTTATACGTTCATCTTAGTGTGAAAGAGCACACCTCGTGCCAAAGCGATGAAGAGAACCGCAAGCAACAGGGTATACGGCATAGTAACTGATAGGGGTGAGGACTTCATTTAGACGTATAATTCGACACAAAATATGTTCATGGCCACATAGCTCAAACTACAAATATTTTAAACGTAACATTTCGCAAACGGGAAGTTTGTACCACGTGACTAAAACCAACCATTCATACGGCAGCATCCTCAAAAAAAAAAAACGTCATCTGTTAATAAAAAGACTCAGGCTTGCGTCTCGTACAAAGCGTGTTGCTGTGAAGCACCAGGCCAAGAACGCAGAGCAGCAGCGTAGACACGGACGCGCGAACGTAAGGGCACGTTTCTGGTGGCCCCTTGGGATCAGCCGCCGGAAGCAGGGCAATTCTGCCCCCCATGGGAAATATACGTAGAGATCAACCCGGATGCCCTGATCCTGTTTTGATGCTGCTGGACACGTGTGAACAAAAATGTGTTCCCACTCACAGCCATCGACATCGACTGCGTGTTGGTATGCTGTACCACGCTGAGGCTGCGTGTTCGACGGCGCTTCCCGCACCTCCGTGTCAGCGTGCCCCACTTCTAGCCCGCGCGCAAGTTATTGTAATGCATCCGGCTGGGCTTGCGCATTGTGGCCAAGGCTGTAATTACTACGCCCCTGAGGTTGTGCATCGTGCTGCTGTATGTACTGGCACCTAGCTGTGCTGTATGTACTTGCACCTACTAATAGCTCTCCAGAAAGGTAAGCATAATACTTCCAAGTAAAATACAGAAAAGAAGAAATATGAGTTTCGTTGTCGACCGACGGAATTATCCTTTTAATAGTCATGGGCTCTACCGACGTTTATTTGCCACACGAGGCAAAAGTACAGGAGAGAGATAGATGCTCACTTTCGAGTACCTCAGCTTGACGTGCATAGCTGCGCCGGGCATAGCAGAGGTACACGAGATTGCCCACTGCCGAGTGGTAGGCCTGGTCGAGGCCTACCGTGTGGTTTTCTGCAGCAGCAGCGACTGGTGGCAGACGGCGTCTTCGGCACAACACGGGCAAAGGTCGAGCGACATTTTCCCGGTACGTGCACAATGTAGGCTGCGTCCGACGCGAGAGTCGAACAGCGGTCAAAACGGATAGACCTGGACCCGATAAGGGACTAGCTACTCGATACTTAGAGTTGGCTTGTCGATTCAGAGACAGCGGCCATCGAATGTGTTATCGAATCACGTGGCGATATCAGCACACCGTGCGATAGCGTCACATCAATACCTAGCACCTGGTACTGGGTACCCGGATCGTTCACCCGACTACGAGTATTGCTCCGATTGTCGTGATCACTACCACGTGACTCTGCTGCTCACGTGTACGTTGTATGTACGTGACTGCTGTTTAATGCTGTTTGCTGGTGACGTTTACCTTGTACGTAACTCTGATAATCACCGTGCCTGTGTGTGAATAGATGATCGTGGTGAGCCCACAACAAGAAATGAGCGGACACTTACAGCAGTAGCATTTGCCGCACGCTGGGTATAATAGGCCGCATGCTCGTATACATAACGTATTTATACAACGACACGCATCGTCAACACCATGATACCGGTGTACTTGATATAGCACGACATAGAGTGGCGGCTGATTGAATCGTGCCTTCCTTCGTTTTCAATACGCGCGGACACACCTGGCGGTGAACTTGCAGCTTGCAGGATTTGGGAAAAAGAAAAAAAAAAGAGAAAAAAAACGTGAATATATACGTACCAGGTACAGCGTACTGCTGCACGTATAATATGTATATATACATGGATAAATATATATATATATATAAATATTATATACAAGGGCTCCGCATGGGTGCCGGCATTCGCCGGCACCCATGCTTCGGATAGGATAATATCTGGTACAACGTCAGTTACTTGGTGCCATCCTTAATATTTACGACAATGTGATAGCGCTCGCTCGTGTTTCGATATCTGACGCATACGTGCAGAATCAAGGTATGCCAAGTGTTGCAGAAAGAAGGGAATGCTGCATGTTGAAATATTCAGTTCGCAACCTCATTTCTCAGTCTCAACAGTCAGTCTCAGAAATAATCAGTCGCTTTCAGTGTCCCCTGGATAGTCTCAGTTCTCAGGATAGTTTGTGATATTTACGACAACAACGTGATGGCGCTCGCTCGTGTTTTGATGCGTGACACATACGTACAGAATCAAGGCCATGCCAAATGTTGCGGGAAGAAGGAAACGTTAAGTGTTGATACTCAGTTCGTAACTTCATTTCTCAGTCTCTGGCAGAAGTGCACCAGCTGAGGTGGCGGGCTCAGTTTTGGTACGTGCGGCAAAAAAAAGTTCGTGCCGAGAAAGCGGTTCCGCGTGGATATTAGAGAGGCGTCAAAGCTGGCCACGGGGGGGGGTGTACTCATGTTGTGCACGGCCGTAGTCGTATACCCATAGACCTTCGCATCCCTACAATGCCGGGACGGAGCACGTTGGGTTTTCACCAACCAGGCAGACATTGCTTGCACCAAGCGCGAAGCGCCGTGAGGTATTGGGCGAGTCGCATGGAGGGTGAGCTGCATCCTGCTAAGAACCGCCTCTGAGGCGGACTTGCATATGAACGACAGCTTCAATGAGTTAATTTAATTTCTGGTGTGGCCACTTCCGGAGACAGAACTGGGTTTTACTATGTAACTGCCTCGTGGATGCCTTACCATATTAACACTACGTGATACGACCATTCCCCTTGTGCGGAGCAAAGGTTCTCCACCCCGCACAAATGATCTACTCGATCGCCAGCTATAATGACCGCCAAGAACAAAACGAAAAAAAACCGTCACCCTGGTTGTCTAGCTCACGCAGCGAGTGGCGTGTTTTACAGCTTCGTTGCCAATCGACGCCAACCCAACCTATAAATACATCATATATTTATAGGGGGGGGCATTGGCACGGGGGGTGTACTCATGTCGTGCACGGCCGTAGTCGTATGACCATAGACCCTCGCATCCCTACAATGCCGAGACGGAGCACGTTGGGTTTAAACCAACCAGGTAAAAATTGCTTGCACCAAGCGCGAAGCGCCGTGAGGTATTGGGTGAGTCGCATGGAGGGTGAGCTGCATCCTGCTAAGAACTGCCTCTGAGGCGGACTTGCATATGGACGACAGCTTCAATGAGTTGATTTAATTTCTGGTGGTCACTTCCGGAGACAGCAATGGGTTTTACTATGTAACTGCCTCGCGGATGCCTTATCATATTAACACTACGTGATACGACCATTCCCCTTGTGCGGAGCAAAGGTTCTCCACCCCGCACAAATGATCTACTCGACCGCCAGCTTTGGTGACCGCCAAAAAAAAAACAAAAAAAACGGCACCCTGGTTGTCTAGCTCACGCAGCGAGTGGCGTGTTTTACAGCGTCGTTGCCAACCGACGCCAACCCAACCTATAAATATACCGGTATCATATATTTATAGGGGGGGGGGTATTGCCACGGAAGGGGGGGGTCTCAAGTATTCTCTGACTTTCGTGTCTGAGCAGAGTCGTATCTATAGCACTACGTATACACTACAACAGTATTACTGTACAGCAGTACGTACCACAGCAGCAGCAGTTTCTACTTACAGTACGTACTCGTACCAGGTACTGGTATTGCTGTTTGTTGTAGTAGTACAGCCGTAATATTTCCACCGCCGTGAGAAGCTACAGCAGTAAAGTAGCTACGAATCCTACAGTTTGGGTCTACACCCGTACCTTGATTCGCTGCGCCAGAATCGTAATAATCAGTCAGACCCCTGGAAGATCTATCCTACGAAGTCGTTGTCAATAGGACTCACGAATCCAACCGAGAAAAAACTATTAATTCGTACTCGGTATATTATTGAACCGAGTTTTTATTTTTAGTACTGCAGCCGCAGCTGTACATTTTGAGCCGAGTTTTGTGTTGTCGTACTGCTGTGCTTGCTGCTGTTGTATCGTACTCGTATCCGGACGAAGCAAGGCCGAGGGGGTGCAAGGGACTAAAGACGACCGCTCAGGTAGTCGGGAGAAAGGGGTCGTATCTGCGAGACCGAGCTATCGAAAAAAAGAGGTGTATTGAAGCTCGTACCGACAAAAGAAGCCGATATAAATAGATGTATGTATAAAAGAAGCTTGCTTCCTTGAGGAAAAACCTGAATGTCTCGCACAGAACCTTACTGTCCGAAGGAAACTATCTCGATGTTCCGCCGTCTCGAAATAGCCTACGGATTGAAGGTCGCCGCGCTCGGCGGCGACGCGCGACCTCGAGAGAGCGCGAGCGGGAACAGGCCCGTCGGAGGCCGGAAAAGGCGACCCTCGAGAGAACGGACGAGAAGGCGCGGGCGAAGCGACGAGAGCTGACGCGTTTCCATTTCGGTCTGAAGCCGAGACGATAGGAGGGACTTCGGTGATTTCAAAATCACGAGAGGCATCGATGCTGATCATATATATATCTATATAAATATATACCAGGTATATACATATATTGCGCGCTCGAAGTATCCACTCAGCTTGCAAAGATGAGTTTCGGAGAAATCTTCTTTCTATTTTTTTCTCAATATACATATACGTCGTATTGTACATATGATATATATATGCACGTAATATACCTCATGAGGTACTATTAATAGGCACCAGCGCGGCAAGTATAAAATACATATTCGAGTACGAGGGTACAGATAAATATGTACAACATACTGCTGCACGTATATAGGTGCTCGGTACCAGCGCTCCACGTACAAAAATACGTATGTACAATATGTATGTAAAAAATACATATTGTATACATATAAATATGAATATGTACTGGGCACCAGCGCTGCACGTATCAAACACATACATATGTGCAGCATACCGCCGCACGTACATACAGATGTAACATGAGGTGCTGGGCCACATACACGATTTCGTGCGGTACCATGCACCACCTGGCCAAGGCCAACGTATGGGCGGTATCCACCCTCGTCCACGCCGGCGCATGGATAGTACCCGTACCTGTTAACGCCAATACATGGATTCATTGACGTTAACGTACCACCTTCGTCCAGGCCGGCGCACGGATAGTACCCCTTCCTATCCATGCCGGACATGGGGGGCACGCGATGTATCCACAGTCGCCTAGTTGGAATGCATGAACAGAACCCACACACGTCTATGCCGGTGCATGGAAAGGGCCATGCCGGTGCATGGACAGTACCCTAATTTGGAAGGCATGAATAGTACCCACCCATGTTTGTGCCGGTGCATAGATAGTCGTAACCCGATTTGGAATGCTCACGTCTGTGCCGGTGCATAGATAATACCCCACGTCTATGCCGGTGCATAGATAGTACCCCACGTCTATGCCGGTGCATAGATAGCACCCTACGTCTATGCCGGTGCATATATAGTACTCCACGTTGCCGGTGCATAGATAGCCCCCTCGACCGTGCCGGTGCATGGTTAGTACCCCAAGTTGGAATGCATGCATAGTACCCACCCACGTCTATGCCGTTGCATAGATTGTAACCCAATTCGAACTGCATGCATAGTACCCACCCACGTATATGCCGGCGCATAGATAGTACCCCACGTCCATGCCGGTGCACGGATCGTACCCCATGTCCATGCCGATGCAAGGATAGCACCCCATGTCCATGCCGATGCATGGATAGTACCCACCAATGTCTCTGTCTAATATCCTCCACCGTCCCGCGCCATCCCGTCGCGTTCCACTCTATTAAAAAAAAAGGCGTTGGAGGATCGAGGTACACGACCATGACTGACAGCGACGGGGATGTCGCCACCCTAAGGCAGGAGATGGTAAATGAGATGGCTCAGATAAAAGAGGCCTTCCGGAGAACTGTCAACGGCATCGTCGACACCACCTGCAGACCTCACTCCGGGGAGAGCGCCGACGGCGGCGACAGGGTCGGCGGGCATCCCGGCGTCTCCGCGACCGGAGCCTCCTTGCCGGGTCACCGTCTCTCCAGCACTGCTCTGCTTGGTCAGCCACCCGGGAGCCTCGTCGCCGGGGTCCCTGGTCCGCTTGGTCAGCCACCCGGGTCGCCGCCGGGGTCCCTGGTCCGGTTGGTCAGCCACCCGGGAGCCTCGTCGCAAGAATTCCTAGTCTCGCCGGCGGTCACGCCGGAGTAGGCACGCTCGGGCAGCCGTTCGGGGGCCCCACCGTCGGCACCCTCCCACCGACCTCCGGCCTCGTCGGCCACCCTGCTGTGGGGGGCACGCATGTCTACGCTGGCCTGCCCGGACAAGTGGGCGGGCTCACCGTTGACCCGGGAGGGAGGGTTGGATACGGCGGTTCTCTGGGAGGTGCCGCAGCTACTGGTGCCCACCCCGGGCAGGCGGGTGGGATCGCCGGGGCCTCGGGGGGGATTGGATACGGTGGTAGTCTGGGCAGCGCCGGGGCCTTCGGCGCCCCGTACGGATTGGCAAGCGGGATCGCCGGGGGCGCCGGGGGGCGGGGCTCAGCTTCGGCGGTGCCTCAGCGACCGGCGCCCCCTACATTTCCCCCTACGGACAGCCGGGCGGCCTCGCCGTGGGTCCCGGGGGGGTCGGTTACGGTGGTGGCCTGAGCGGGGTCATGGCCACCAACCCCCTATTGAACCCCCTCGGCCACGCAGCCCACGACGTGCGGGGCACGCCGGCGGCCGGCCAGGCCGTGCACGACACAGTCGGCAACCAGTTCACGCCGCTCGGCAAACAAGTATCGAAGATAATGACCAGTCGTGTGGTGGCATCGTGGGGGCATCCCACGACCCGACTGTGGCAGGTCATCTGGGGGGGCCGCCCGGCGTCGATTCAAAAGGCGGCGGTACAAGGATACGTAGGGAACACAGTGAACATCTCGGCTGGCGTCCACACCATGCTCGACGAGCTGGACGGTATCAATTTCCTGGTCTTCGTGCCGCGGGGGGGGGCGGGCAACAGCCTTCCGTTGTCGCAGCACCTCAGCATCCTTGGGCACGCGGTCGTGACGATCGCGACTCGCGGGTTTCCGCAGGAACCGGGTGAACTCCAAGCGGCAAGCGCTCGCGTTGAGCTGCTTCGGCAAGCTTTCAGCGCAGGGGCCAGGCTCCTACACGATCACGTAATGGAGCACTTCACGATCGCCGACAGGAAGGAGAACCGGGACAGACTGGCGGGCCTGGTCAAGAAGGACTTGGAGATATTCCCGCTGGACCTACGGGCCGTCTCCGACTTCTGTGGACACCACTGGGCCTACCCCTCGCCGCTAGATGACTTCCTGATCATCCCGGTGCCGCAGTGGCCTCGACTAACCGCGTACGTTTCGTTTGGCAGCCTCATCATTGCCGACGTCCACCAACCCCGTCTCGCCCCCACCACATCGACCGATGCCCAGAACGGCGTGTGCCGGCAGTGGATGAAAAGTGGGAAATGCCGCTTCGGCGACTCGTGCGCGTACACGCACGTCAATCAGCCTCGCGCGGCGGGCGCTGGCGTCAAGCACCGGGCGGGTGCCGGGGATAGGTCCGGCGGCGGTGTCGCCGACTGCAGCACTGCCGCGGCGGAAGCCCCGACCAAGAAGGCCAAGGGCAAGGGCAGGGCCAAGGCAGCCGGTAGCGGCGGCAACGGCAGCAGAAGCAGCAGCGGCGGTAGCGGCAGCAGCGGCGTTAGCGGCAGCAGCGGCGACGGCAGTCGGGCGCCGAGCGCGGGGGCCTCCACCCCCTCCTCGGCGGCCAGAGCTGGTGAATAGGGGGACGCGCCTCGCCCCTTAGTGGGGTTGAGGCCGACCATTAGACGTACGGAAGTGGCAGCGCGAGATGCACAGAGCGTACGTCCAGGATCGGCGTTCGTTGGGGGCCCAGGTGGGACGGGTACATCAGACGTGACGGGTATTTTGTGTGTCGCTGTTGCAAGATATGCCGCGTGTAGCATCGCAGAGTAGTGCGGTCAGGTTGGAGATCATGGGCCAAGTGGCTGAGTGGTAACACATTTTTTTCAGGCGAATGATTACCGGTTTGAGTGCATGCAGGCCATCGAAACAGCCCTGGACGTTCCGCGTGTGAAAGCAGCTAGGATTCGTTTTTTGTTCGGTCGACAAAAAGGGGTTCCCTGGAGTGGAGCAGTTGGCGGCTATCGCTGAACACGGTGCCCCCGTTCACGTCGAGGGGGGTTCGGACATCGGCGCGGCCTTGGCGTACTCAAATCATCGCAGTGTAGCCCCACACTCTTGTCAGTATCCTCGCCAAGCTTTTTGACGACGTACGGTTCGGGAGGGCGTTCATTTTTCCACGCCGCGAGGCGCATATCATCCCAAACGTGCGGGTGTCTCCAATGGCCGTGGTCGTATCTCCGCCTAAAATCCGGATTATACACGATTTGACGTTTCCGGTATCTTCGTCCGCACGTAGTGTCAATGCTGACACTGATTTCGAGAAACCTCCGCCCGTGACTTTAGGCCGCGTGCTGCGAGATATTATTTGGCGCATCCTGCACCTTTGCCGGGAGTTCGGACCGCACGCAGGTATCGTTTTGAGTAAGATTGACGCCACGGAGGCATTTCGTCAGGTAAGCGTACAGTGGGCTGGGGCACCCATTTTTGAGCACAGTTTTCGCGATTGGGTCGTGGCCGACCGTCAGCTGCAGTTTGGGTGGCGTGATTCGCCGGGGTTCTTCTGTTTGTTTTCAGCAGCTCTTGAGCATGCACATTGCCACACGTCGTACGGCGACGCCATCGTCATGAAGCAGGGGAGTGACACGACACAGCATGTCGTGGTTACCCCGCCAAGAGCAACCGACCGGCATGCCCCCCCGCCCCCTGGCTGTCGGATCCCCCGCGGACATGGGGGGGGGAGGCATAGTCCGTTTTTCGTACGATACTACGTAGATGACGGGATATTGGTGGAGGTTCAGTGGTGGTCCGATGGTCGGCGCTGCAGACGCGCGTCCGCATCGCTGGCGTCGGACCATTTTCGGCTCTTTGGGGGGAGACGCTCAAAGGACCCCACCCTGCTTTCTCCTCATAAGATTTCGCCTTGGGATACCACTTTGTGCGTTCTAGGATGGGATATTGATACCGTGGCAATGACTATCTCCGTTCCCGTCGTAAAGATGGAGCGACTTCGCGACATACTAAGCGAGTGGCCTTCGGACCGCGAGGCGGCATCCGAGGCGGAGTTACGCTCGCTTATCGGCCGTCTATTGCACCTGTGTGAGGTAGTGCGGCCAGGAAAATATTTTGTTCGGCGTATGCTTAACCACGTCGGTTTGCCTCCCGTTCGCGCGTGGGGCGCAAAGTTCCACGCATCCCATTCACGCGCGGCGCCGTCCCCACGGATCCGTTTGGGTCCTGAATTCCACGCCGACGTGTCATTTTGGCGTTTGTTGGTGGCGGGAGGGTTAGGTTCTCCCGCGCGTTGTTTTTCCGCCCCCTTGTACCGTAGCTATATGCAGCCGCCCGCGTTTACTTTGTGGTCGGACGCCTCCGGCGACGCTATGGGGGGCTAAGTAACCCCACCCATTCATATAAATATATGATATATTTATAGGTTGGGTTGGCGTCGGTTGGCAACGACGCTGTAAAACACGCCACTCGCTACGTGAGCTAGACAACCAGGGTGCCGTTTTTTTTGTTATTTTTTTTTGGCGGTCACCAAAGCTGGCGGTCGAGTAGATCATTTGTGCGGGGTGGAGAACTTTTGTTCCGCACAAGGGGAATGGTCGTATCGCGTAGTGTTAATATGGTAAGGCGTCCGCGCGAGGCAGTTACATAGTAAAACCCATTGCTGTCTCCGGAAGTGGCCACACCAGAAATTAAATTAACTCATTGAAGCTGTCGTCCATATGCAAGTCCGCCTCAGAGGCGGTTCTTAGCAGGATGCAGCTCACCCTCCATGCGACTCGCCCAATACCTCACGGCGTTTCGCGCTTGGTGCAAGCAATGTCTGCCTGGTTGGTGAAAACCCAACGCGCTCCGTCCCGGCATTGTAGGGATGCGAGGGTCTATGGTCATATGACTACGGCCGTGCACAACATGAGTACACCCCCCCCACCCCCCCCCCCCCCCCCCCCATGGCGTCGCCGGAGGCGTCCGACCACAAAGTAAATACGGGCGGCTGCATATAGCTGCGGTACAAGGGGGCGCAAAAGCAACCCGCGGGAGAACCTAACCCTCCCGCCACCAACAAACGCCAAAATGACACGTCGGCGTGAAACTCAGGACTCACACAGATCCGTGGGTACGGCGCCGCGCGTGAGTAGGATGCGTGGAACTTTGCGCCCCACGCGCRAACGGGAGGCAAGCCTACGTGGTTAAGCATACGCCGAACAAAWTATTTTCCTGGCCGCCACTACCTCACACAGGTGCAATAGACGGCCGATAAGCGAGCGTAACTCCGCCTCGGATGCCGCTTCGCGGTTCGAAGGCCACTCGCTTAGTGTGTCGCGAAGTCGCTCCATCTTTTCGACGGGAACGGAGATAGTCATTGCCACGGTATCAACATCCCACCCTAGAACGCACAAAGTGGTATCCCAAGGCGAAATCTTATGAGGAGACAGCAGGGTGGGGTCCTTTGAGCGTCTCCCCCCAAAGAGCCGAAAATGGTCCGACGCCAGCGATGCGGACGCGCGTCTGCAGCGCCGACCATCGGACCACCACTGAACCTCCACCAATATTCCGTCATCTACGTAGTATCGTACGAAAAACGGGCTATGCCTCCCCCCCCCCCCCTATAAATATATTATATTTATAGGTTGGGTTGGCGTCGGTTGGCAACGACGCTGTAAAACACGCCACTCGCTGCGTGAGCTAGACAACCAGGGTGCCGTTTTTTTTTTGTTATTTTTTTTTGGCGGTCACCAAAGCTGGCGGTCGAGTAGATCATTTGTGCGGGGTGGAGAACCTTTGTTCCGCACAAGGGGAATGGTCGTTTCACGTAGTGTTAATATGGTAAGGCGTCCGCGAGGCAGTTACATAGTAAAACCCATTGCTGTCTCCGGAAGTGGCCACACCAGAAATTAAATTAACTCATTGAAGCTGTCGTCCATATGCAAGTCCGCCTCAGAGGCGGTTCTTAGCAGGATGCAGCTCACCCTCCATGCGACTCGCCCAAGACCTCACGGCGCTTTGCGCTTGGTGCAAGCAATGTCTGCTTGGTTGGTGGAAGCCCAACGTGCTCCGTCCCGGCATTGTAGGGATGCTTTGCGCTTGGTGCAAGCAATGTCTGCTTGGTTGGTGGAAACCCAACGTGCTCCGTCCCGGCATTGTAGGGATGCGAGGGTCTATGGTCATACGATTAGGGCCGTGCACGACATGATTACGCCCCCCCTCCCCTCCTCCACCCCCCCCTCATCCCCCCCCCCCCCCCCCCCCCCCCCCCCCCCCCCCCCCCCCCCCCCCCCCCCCCCCCCTCCCGCCCCCCCCCCCCCGCACGTCCCCCTCCCCCCTTCTCCCTTCCCCCCCCCCCCCCCCTCCCCCCCCCCCCCCTCCGCGTCTCTCCCCCCCCCCTCTCTCTCTCTTTTTTTGCTTCGGTCCCGCATATGAGTGGATGCGAGGGCTCTTATGTGGTCTCATATGACTTTTTATGGCTCTACGTGCACGACGATGAGTGACACCCGCCCCCCCCCCCCCCCACCCCCCCCCCCCCTTGGTGGGGGATAATAACTCTATATATCTACAGCCATAGGGGCACGGGAAGGGGGGGCAGGAGTGTTGGGGGCATGGCCGGTAAACGGTTTGCTCTGGCGGGGGGTAACCACGACGATTTTGCTGTGTCGATGGTTCACTCCCCTGCTTCATGACGATTGCGTCGCGCCGTACTGACGGTGTGGCAATGTGCATGGCTCAAAGAGCTGCTGAAAAAATGAGACACGTGCATTAATAAACAATCTAACAGAAAGATATAACCCCCCTCTCTTCTCCCCCCCCCCGGCGAATCACGCCACCCAAACTGCAGCTGACGGTCGGCCACGACCCAATCGCGAAAACTGTGCTCAAAAATGGGTGCCCCAGCCCACTGTACGCTTACCTGACGAAATGCCTCCGTGGCGTCAATCTTACTCAAAACGATACCTGCGTGCGGTCCGAACTCCCGGCAAAGGTGCAGGATGCGCCAAATAATATCTCGCAGCACGCGGCCTAAAGTCACGGGCGGAGGTTTCTCGAAATCAGTGTCAGCATTGACACTACGTGCGGACGAAGATACCGGAAACGTCAAATCGTGTATAATCCGGATTTTAGGCGGAGATACGACCACGGCCAGTGGAGACACCCGCAGGTCGGGGATGATATGCGCCTCGCGGCGTGGAAAAATGAACGCCCTCCCGAACCGTACGTCGTCAAAAAGCTTGGCGAGGATACTGACAAGAGTGTGGGGCTACACTGCGATGATTTGAGTACGCCAAGGCCGCGCCGATGTCCGAACCCCCCTCGACGTGAACGGGGGCACCGTGTTCAGCGATAGCCGCCAACTGCTCCACTCCAGGGAACCCCTTTTTGTCGACCGAACAAAAAACGAATCCTAGCTGCTTTCACACGCGGAACGTCCAGGGCTGTTTCGATGGCCTGCATGCACTCAAACCGGTAATCATTCGCCTGAAAAAAATGTGTTACCACTCAGCCACTTGGCCCATGATCTCCAACCTGACCGCACTACTCTGCGATGCTACACGCGGCATATCTTGCAACAGCGACACACAAAATACCCGTCACGTCTGATGTACCCGTCCCACCTGGGCCCCCAACGAACGCCGATCCTGGACGTACGCTCTGTGCATCTCGCGCTGCCACTTCCGTACGTCTAATGGTCGGCCTCAACCCCACTAAGGGGCGAGGCGCGTCCCCCTATTCACCAGCTCTGGCCGCCGAGGAGGGGGTGGAGGCCCCCGCGCTCGGCGCCCGACTGCCGTCGCCGCTGCTGCCGCTAACGCCGCTGCTGCCGCTACCGCCGCTGCTGCTTCTGCTGCCGTTGCCGCCGCTACCGGCTGCCTTGGCCCTGCCCTTGCCCTTGGCCTTCTTGGTCGGGGCTTCCGCCGCGGCAGTGCTGCAGTCGGCGACACCGCCGCCGGACCTATCCCCGGCACCCGCCCGGTGCTTGACGCCAGCGCCCGCCGCGCGAGGCTGATTGACGTGCGTGTACGCGCACGAGTCGCCGAAGCGGCATTTCCCACTTTTCATCCACTGCCGGCACACGCCGTTCTGGGCATCGGTCGATGTGGTGGGGGCGAGACGGGGTTGGTGGACGTCGGCAATGATGAGGCTGCCAAACGAAACGTACGCGGTTAGTCGAGGCCACTGCGGCACCGGGATGATCAGGAAGTCATCTAGCGGCGAGGGGTAGGCCCAGTGGTGTCCACAGAAGTCGGAGACGGCCCGTAGGTCCAGCGGGAATATCTCCAAGTCCTTCTTGACCAGGCCCGCCAGTCTGTCCCGGTTCTCCTTCCTGTCGGCGATCGTGAAGTGCTCCATTACGTGATCGTGTAGGAGCCTGGCCCCTGCGCTGAAAGCTTGCCGAAGCAGCTCAACGCGAGCGCTTGCCGCTTGGAGTTCACCCGGTTCCTGCGGAAACCCGCGAGTCGCGATCGTCACGACCGCGTGCCCAAGGATGCTGAGGTGCTGCGACAACGGAAGGCTGTTGCCCGCCCCCCCCCGCGGCACGAAGACCAGGAAATTGATACCGTCCAGCTCGTCGAGCATGGTGTGGACGCCAGCCGAGNCTCGGCTGGCGTCCACACCATGCTCGACGAGCTGGACGGTATCAATTTCCTGGTCTTCGTGCCGCGGGGGGGGGCGGGCAACAGCCTTCCGTTGTCGCAGCACCTCAGCATCCTTGGGCACGCGGTCGTGACGATCGCGACTCGCGGGTTTCCGCAGGAACCGGGTGAACTCCAAGCGGCAAGCGCTCGCGTTGAGCTGCTTCGGCAAGCTTTCAGCGCAGGGGCCAGGCTCCTACACGATCACGTAATGGAGCACTTCACGATCGCCGACAGGAAGGAGAACCGGGACAGACTGGCGGGCCTGGTCAAGAAGGACTTGGAGATATTCCCGCTGGACCTACGGGCCGTCTCCGACTTCTGTGGACACCACTGGGCCTACCCCTCGCCGCTAGATGACTTCCTGATCATCCCGGTGCCGCAGTGGCCTCGACTAACCGCGTACGTTTCGTTTGGCAGCCTCATCATTGCCGACGTCCACCAACCCCGTCTCGCCCCCACCACATCGACCGATGCCCAGAACGGCGTGTGCCGGCAGTGGATGAAAAGTGGGAAATGCCGCTTCGGCGACTCGTGCGCGTACACGCACGTCAATCAGCCTCGCGCGGCGGGCGCTGGCGTCAAGCACCGGGCGGGTGCCGGGGATAGGTCCGGCGGCGGTGTCGCCGACTGCAGCACTGCCGCGGCGGAAGCCCCGACCAAGAAGGCCAAGGGCAAGGGCAGGGCCAAGGCAGCCGGTAGCGGCGGCAACGGCAGCAGAAGCAGCAGCGGCGGTAGCGGCAGCAGCGGCGTTAGCGGCAGCAGCGGCGACGGCAGTCGGGCGCCGAGCGCGGGGGCCTCCACCCCCTCCTCGGCGGCCAGAGCTGGTGAATAGGGGGACGCGCCTCGCCCCTTAGTGGGGTTGAGGCCGACCATTAGACGTACGGAAGTGGCAGCGCGAGATGCACAGAGCGTACGTCCAGGATCGGCGTTCGTTGGGGGCCCAGGTGGGACGGGTACATCAGACGTGACGGGTATTTTGTGTGTCGCTGTTGCAAGATATGCCGCGTGTAGCATCGCAGAGTAGTGCGGTCAGGTTGGAGATCATGGGCCAAGTGGCTGAGTGGTAACACATTTTTTTCAGGCGAATGATTACCGGTTTGAGTGCATGCAGGCCATCGAAACAGCCCTGGACGTTCCGCGTGTGAAAGCAGCTAGGATTCGTTTTTTGTTCGGTCGACAAAAAGGGGTTCCCTGGAGTGGAGCAGTTGGCGGCTATCGCTGAACACGGTGCCCCCGTTCACGTCGAGGGGGGTTCGGACATCGGCGCGGCCTTGGCGTACTCAAATCATCGCAGTGTAGCCCCACACTCTTGTCAGTATCCTCGCCAAGCTTTTTGACGACGTACGGTTCGGGAGGGCGTTCATTTTTCCACGCCGCGAGGCGCATATCATCCCCGACCTGCGGGTGTCTCCACTGGCCGTGGTCGTATCTCCGCCTAAAATCCGGATTATACACGATTTGACGTTTCCGGTATCTTCGTCCGCACGTAGTGTCAATGCTGACACTGATTTCGAGAAACCTCCGCCCGTGACTTTAGGCCGCGTGCTGCGAGATATTATTTGGCGCATCCTGCACCTTTGCCGGGAGTTCGGACCGCACGCAGGTATCGTTTTGAGTAAGATTGACGCCACGGAGGCATTTCGTCAGGTAAGCGTACAGTGGGCTGGGGCACCCATTTTTGAGCACAGTTTTCGCGATTGGGTCGTGGCCGACCGTCAGCTGCAGTTTGGGTGGCGTGATTCGCCGGGGGGGGGGAGAAGAGAGGGGGGTTATATCTTTCTGTTAGATTGTTTATTAATGCACGTGTCTCATTTTTTCAGCAGCTCTTTGAGCCATGCACATTGCCACACCGTCAGTACGGCGCGACGCAATCGTCATGAAGCAGGGGAGTGAACCATCGACACAGCAAAATCGTCGTGGTTACCCCCCGCCAGAGCAAACCGTTTACCGGCCATGCCCCCAACACTCCTGCCCCCCCTTCCCGTGCCCCTATGGCTGTAGATATATAGAGTTATTATCCCCCACCAAGGGGGGGGGGGGGTGGGGGGGGGGGGGGGCGGGTGTCACTCATCGTCGTGCACGTAGAGCCATAAAAAGTCATATGAGACCACATAAGAGCCCTCGCATCCACTCATATGCGGGACCGAAGCAAAAAAAGAGAGAGAGAGGGGGGGGGGAGAGACGCGGAGGGGGGGGGGGGGGAGGGGGGGGGGGGGGGGAAGGGAGAAGGGGGGAGGGGGACGTGCGGGGGGGGGGGGGCGGGAGGGGGGGGGGGGGGGGGGGGGGGGGGGGGGGGGGGGGGGGGGGGGGGGGGGGGGGGGGATGAGGGGGGGGTGGAGGAGGGGAGGGGGGGCGTAATCATGTCGTGCACGGCCCTAATCGTATGACCATAGACCCTCGCATCCCTACAATGCCGGGACGGAGCACGTTGGGTTTCCACCAACCAAGCAGACATTGCTTGCACCAAGCGCAAAGCATCCCTACAATGCCGGGACGGAGCACGTTGGGCTTCCACCAACCAAGCAGACATTGCTTGCACCAAGCGCAAAGCGCCGTGAGGTTTTGGGCGAGTCGCATGGAGGGTGAGCTGCATCCTGCTAAGAACCGCCTCTGAGGCGGACTTGCATATGGACGACAGCTTCAATGAGTTAATTTAATTTCTGGTGTGGCCACTTCCGGAGACAGCAATGGGTTTTACTATGTAACTGCCTCGCGGACGCCTTACCATATTAACACTACGTGAAACGACCATTCCCCTTGTGCGGAACAAAGGTTCTCCACCCCGCACAAATGATCTACTCGACCGCCAGCTTTGGTGACCGCCAAAAAAAAATAACAAAAAAAAAACGGCACCCTGGTTGTCTAGCTCACGCAGCGAGTGGCGTGTTTTACAGCGTCGTTGCCAACCGACGCCAAGGGGGAGGCATAGCCCGTTTTTCGTACGATACTACGTAGATGACGGAATATTGGTCGAGGTTCAGTGGTGGTCCGATGGTCGGCGCTGCAGACACGCGTCCGCATCGCGGGCGTCGGACCATTTTCGGCTCTTTGGGGGGAGACGCTCAAAGGACCCCACCCTGCATTCTCCTCATAAGATTTCGCTTTGGGATACCACTTTGTGCGTTCTAGGGTGGGACATTGATACCGTAGCAATGACTATCTCCGTTCCCGTCGGAAAGATGGAGCGACTTCGCGACACACTACGCGAGTGCCTTCGGACCGCGAGGCGGCATCCGAGGCGGAGTTACGCTCGATTATCGGCCGTCTATTGCACCTGTGTGAGGTAGTGGCGGCCAGGAAAATAWTTTGTTCGGCGTATGCTTAACCACGTAGGCTTGCCTCCCGTTRGCGCGTGGGGCGCAAAGTTCCACGCATCCTACTCACGCGCGGCGCCGTACCCACGGATCTGTGTGAGTCCTGAGTTTCACGCCGACGTGTCATTTTGGCGTTTGTTGGTGGCGGGAGGGTTAGGTTCTCCCGCGGGTTGCTTTTGCGCCCCCTTGTACCGCAGCTATATGCAGCCGCCCGTATTTACTTTGTGGTCGGACGCCTCCGGCGACGCCATGGGGGGGGGGGGGGGGGGGGTGGGGGGGGTGTACTCATGTTGTGCACGGCCGTAGTCATATGACCATAGACCCTCGCATCCCTACAATGCCGGGACGGAGCGCGTTGGGTTTTCACCAACCAGGCAGACATTGCTTGCACCAAGCGCGAAACGCCGTGAGGTATTGGGCGAGTCGCATGGAGGGTGAGCTGCATCCTGCTAAGAACCGCCTCTGAGGCGGACTTGCATATGGACGACAGCTTCAATGAGTTAATTTAATTTCTGGTGTGGCCACTTCCGGAGACAGCAATGGGTTTTACTATGTAACTGCCTCGCGCGGACGCCTTACCATATTAACACTACGCGATACGACCATTCCCCTTGTGCGGAACAAAAGTTCTCCACCCCGCACAAATGATCTACTCGACCGCCAGCTTTGGTGACCGCCAAAAAAAAATAACAAAAAAAACGGCACCCTGGTTGTCTAGCTCACGCAGCGAGTGGCGTGTTTTAAAGCGTCGTTGCCAACCGACGCCAACCCAACCTATAAATATATCATATATTTATATGAATGGGTGGGGTTACTTTTTGGGGGCCGAGCCCGGGTCCGGTGTGTGGTGGCGCGTTGGATTTGACGCCGACGTGCGCACGCGGCTGCGCACGACGGTAAAAGGTTGGAACGATCTCTCGATCAACGTGCTCGAGTTGTTGGGCATGGTGATAACTGCGTGGATATTTGTTACGCAGTTGAAAATACTGCCTGGTTACGCACGGGATACCATCTTGATGCGGGGGGACAACACGTCCGCCGTTCAGTGGGTTTCCAAATGCAACGGGGGGGAGGAGCCCCGATCGGGGGCACTGATGCGTCTTTTGGGGTGTCTGGGAAGTAGGCAGTGGGTGGTGCTTCGATGCGTTGCACGTCGCCGGCGTTGAGAACACTATCGCGGACGGCATATCACGATGGGCGCTAGAAGCAATCGGTAGTAATCTCCACACGTTCCGGTCTGACGTTGCTTGGCGCCGACAGGTACTGGGGCCAGCGGGCGTCGCGCTATGCTCCGGAGTGCTGGCAGCCACCTCATCCGCCAGTCAGTTACGCCTTCGTCTCACCGAGCTTATTCGTCAGTAAAATCGTTGACCACTCAGCGGGAAACAACCGTTGGAACAAAAGAGGTGGCTCCAGCTTTGGTTCGGTTTTATGAAATCAGGTGTGCTGCCGCTCCATCATTCGGTCGAGAGCGAGCCGAGCAGCGAGGCACAGGATATCACAGGAAAGCTACAGAGGACTACAACAACATGCCTCGCCCCGCTACCAAGGCCACGGCGACAGGACAGTGCGCCGGTCCCTGTGCCGACCCCGATGCTGGCGCCTGCCATGCCAGCCTCGCGTCCGGACCGGAGCTCGGCCTTTCCTATACAAGTGGATACCCTGCAGGCCAGTCTGCACCATAACTGGCGGACGCGACCGCCTCTGCAGCAGAAGCAGGAGCGAGCAATGGGCGGCACTATCGAGGGAACTGGGGACCGACCTTTGGTGGACCTGTTTGTGCATCAACACGCCAACCCTGAGGTATGTCGTGCAGGGGGGAGAGAAACATAATTGCGATATCGTGATGCAGCAGTACTCATGGTTGCGCCGTATAATACTCGTCTCGTACGTACATACCAGGTGCAGAGGAAGCTGCATGCCACCAGGTACTGGGTACGAGTAACAACAAACGAGAGTGAATAACAAGCCGCAGCAGTCATCTCGTAAGGAGCGAGTGCAGCAGAAACACGAGTAGCCAACCTCAACCACGAATCGCAACACCTCCCACCGCTCCCACCCCGTTGTACGATAAAATGTGGGAGGGCTCTTGGGTGGCTGCTGTTGCGACAACAACAACTTCTTCGTGAAAACACAGCAGCAGCGAACAGCTGCTGCGGTATGTGCCATTGTTATATCATGACATCATACATAGCAGACCAACACACAGCCATAGAAGGCACCGCCGAAGCATCGACAGGTAGTGCCGCTGAGCCGCGGCCACGTAATAACAGCGTATCGAAGTACGCGTCGTAACGAGTCTTACATAGCAAGAGCACCGGACTAAGAGACACCAGCGTGTACAAAAACTGCCATGCGTCTACGTATATAATATATAACAAGCCTCCCAGCATCGTGCATCAGGCTGTGTGGATAAGGAATCACACGTGCGTCTGCGTGCGTCACTTATTAAATACAATTACGAGCACGCGTATTATAAATACGTCAGCTGTGAGTTCAACCGATTGGATAGTAGATACTCAACTGTGCGAGCTGCGTAGAATGTTTGTTCTACATACACTATGTGTTATTTGTAGTGTTCCTGAGGGCACTAATATAAACTAATAACCCTGCTGCCGAATAGGTTTGATACGACTTACATAATACGCGTACGTACTCGTATTTTTATACAGGCGGGGGGCGGGGCATTCCGCTCGGCAAGAGAGATATTATACGTCTCAGTAATATTACAGCCTACCCGCCTAAAGATCCTACCGGATGGAATGTGAAAGGTTCTCGGAGATTCGAGTACATATACGCGCACGTACGTATTTTTCACACCATAGCATACGCCGCACGACTCCCGGTTTTACTACTACTGCGCTAACTACAAGTGATTTGTCCCCCGGAAATCGCCCCGACTACGTACGAGTTATTAATGGGTTCTAAGTACAGCAGTACTTCGTAGTATATCAGAATTGCATGTGCAAGTCCTGCTGTAACAACGACCCGAAATGTACGAACACGTCTTGCAAGCCTGAGACTGCGCTGCTGTGCGGGGAGTGGGGGTGTTCACCTCAAGTAAATTACTGCACCGGTACACAGCAGGCCGCGGCAGTATCGCAGGTCCCGTACAACACACTGCTCGCGGTAGTCGATAGGTCCCGTGGGAGAAGCGTACAGCAGTACCGAATATATTCACAGATAAGCACCAAATATGGTCGGTTGGTTGGCAGAATAGCGGGGATGATCCCAGATTAGGTTACCAAATATGGGTTGATCAATCATGATAACAAGTACAATGGTATTCCCCGCACCCAATATACTCTTCGTAGTATTTGGTTATATTCACTATTAATATGAGGCCCGCTCATGAAAATGAAATAAAATACCTAAGTACCAGGTACTCGTAGCTGGTGTTGTTCATTTCCGCATGAGGGCGATCGCGTACCTGGCCTATATCTTACGGATCGAGATCACCACGCTCTCGCGTCGTATACACAAATCCAATGTATCTATAGATACTGGGAAGGAGACATGCGAGTATATAGCAGCCAGAAACGGCCGCAGCGGATGTACCGTCCGATGCGTATATATACACGTTGCGTACGTACATCTACGCTGTGGTACCCGAACACGCCAATATTATTGTCTGGCCGTGTTGTACATCAACACAAATAATCAACATTATTCGTTGATCACATGATGCGATTAATCATAATCACGTAACAAATCAGAGAGGCCGTCAATATTCCAAAATATTCTCGGAAGAGAGAATGTGAGTTGTACGTACGTAAGAAGTCTGGCCACTCAGATGAACGTCGCCCTTAGTACTTGGTACATACCTGGCCCCGTGCGTAGTTGTGACCTGCTCCTGATAGCGCAGTGCAGCGGAGTCAGAGCTACAGGTACAGGGTGTGATGCAAACTACAGTAGTTTCGAGTACGAACTATGTCCGAGGAGAGCAAGTCGCCGGAGGCTGACGTTATACGGGTTGCTGCTCCGCAGGCTATTACTGCTTTTACGGCTGCTGTCGCGTTTTAGTGTACACCGCAGCAGCGGCTGCTTCGGCTGAGGGTGTGGACAAAACAAATGAAATCAAAAACAAATACCGTCCCATAGTGTATATATCTATATGTATTCACTCCGGAAATGTTTGCTCATTAGTAAATGAGCGGGCAGAACGGTAATTCGCAGTAGGGAAAATTACCACACGCGGCGGTCGCGGCTGGAGGACAGTCAGACACCGGGGTGTACGGGTACGTGGTTCGCACGCGCGCGGATCAGGAGGCAAGCAGTACGCGGCTCACGTCCATTTCATATTACGCGGTAGAGTCAAGCGACTATGAGGACGGACGCGCAGCACGCAATACGCAAAAAAAAATAAATCGCTGCTAGTGATTTAGGGGAAGCAGGGGCGTTGGAGATCGCGGCTCGCGATGCCGCAGTCGGCTTACGTCCATTTAAAATAACGCGGTAGAGTCAAGCGACTACGAGGACGGACGCGCAGCGCGGGGTACGCGAAAATCGCGGCTAGTGATTTGGGGGGAAGCAGGGGCGTTCGAGATCGCGACTAGCGATGCCGTCAGCACGCGGTACGTAGTGGGGGCAAGAGTAACGGCGGCGAGCCATAAATGTGATCCATGCGTGAGCCGGGGCACGGCACAAATCACGGCGTATATATACATATTGCGGGGGAGCATAAATATAATAGCAACGATAACATACGGCGCACGTAGGCAGGGAGCGGGTCTTCGTGGTCAAGCACCACGGGTAACCACCCAACGTCGAAAACTCGTGTTTGCCGGCGCCCGCACCTCGCCACCGAGCCAAGCATACTAGTAATAAATTTGGCATTTGAGAGGGAGCTTGCGAGGTGGGACGACGGGAGCTGGACATATTACGTAACAACACCGTATAATATCACGGAAGATGCCCCTACAAATCGAGTGATAAGTATGTGTGGTTTCGGTATGTTTGCGGTTTCGTACGGTTATACGAGTAATAGGTATCGCTGACCTCGCCAGGGTAGGCGTCTAGCTTACGCGCGAGGGTCAGGTAATATTAGAAAACCCAATGTACGCGGCCGTGAGCAAAACGGCCGGACATTGTTACCCACGCTGAGATCTGAGATTGCCGGGCGGCAGAAGTAAGGAAGGGGACGACGCGCAGTCAGAGCTTATTAACCGCTAATAATAATATAAAATCAATTGATTATATATTACACTGATATGGGAGGCGCAAACTCCCGGCTGTAGGGTCAGCCCCATGAGGGAAACGCTGGACCCCGCCCGCATTGCTGCGCCATGACCGGCCGCGCCGCCGCTTGATACTGCTGCTGGGCTGANACCCCCCCCCCCCCCCCGCCCCCCATAAATATATTATATTTGTAGCTTGGGCTAGCGTCGCCTGGCAACGACGCTGTAAAACACGCCCCCAATATACCGGTATGATATATTTATAGGTTGGGTTGGCGTCGGTTGGCAACGACGCTGTAAAACACGCCACTCGCTGCGTGAGCTAGACAACCAGGGTGGTGTTTTTTTTGTTATTTTTTCTTGGCGGTCACCAAAGCTGGCGGTCGAGTAGATCATTTGTGCGGGGTGGAGAAATTTTGTTCCGCACAAGGGGAATGGTCGTATCACGTAGTGTTAATATGGTAAGGCGTCCGCGAGGCAGTTACATAGTAAAACCCATTGCTGTCTCCGGAAGTGGCCACAACCAGAAATTAAATTTAACTCATTGAAGCTGTCGTCCATATGCAAGTCCGCCTCAGAGGTAGCCAGGATGCAGGCATCACCTCCATGCTGACTCGGGGTCCCATATACTTCACGCGCTTTTCGCCGCTTGGTGCAAGCAATGTCTGCTCTGGGTTGGTGAAAAACCCAACGCCGCTCCGTCCCGGCCATGTGTAGGTATGCGAGGTCGGTCTATTGGCTCAATATGACTACGAGCTGCGTCCCACAGCAGTGAGTGGTACACCCGCCCCCCTCACCCCCCACCACCCCCCCCCACCCCCATAAATTATATTATTATTTATAGCTTATGGGCTGGCGCCGCCTGGCAACCGCATCGCTGTAAAACCACGCCACGTCGCTTTGCGTGAGCTAGACAACCCAGTGCGCTGCCGGTTTTTTTTGTTTTTTTTTCTGGCGCGTCACCAAAGCTGGCCGGTCGAGTAAGATCATTTGTGCTGGGCTGGAGCAACCGGACTTTGCTCTCCTGCACAACGGGGATATGGTCGTTTTCACGCTTAGTGCTTAATACGGTAAGCCGGCGGTCGCGCAGGCCAGTTAAAATAGTAAAAGCCCATTTGCTGTCTTCCGCGAAGTGTGGCCCCACACAGAAATGTAAATTAACCTCATTGGCAGGCCTGTTCGTCCATATTGCTAAGTCCGCCCTCAGAGGCGGTGTTCTTAGCAGGCATGCAGCCTCACCCTCATGCGACTGCGCCCCAATTACCTGTTCGAATTGTCATCGTTTTTATTATTCTCTGCCACGTCGGTGGGCGGGCGGCGTTGTCACTGGTGCGCTAGTCACGAGTAGTCACGACACTCGGCCGCTTCTGCTCTCGTTCAGTACCGAGCCAGCCCCCCCTTCCCCCCCCCCAGCCGACTGGCCGGGGCCCTAACACACGCAGTCTCGGACGACCGAGACCCCCAATGGTAGAAAACCATTGACATACCCCAACCCGAACGTCGCGTCGATACTACGGTGTTTGGCCCCATACAGTACCTCGGTCTGGCTGCCTCTGCCCTAGCTTCCCGGACTCTGATAGTCTACGAGACACTATAGTAGCGTCCTCCGCGTTGTTCCGGGTATATATCTTGGAAGACTCTGAAGACTTCCATCTACCCTCCCTCTGGATCACTCTCTACGGCACCTCCCCCCCGGCCGCCAGCGTGGTGGCCGCACCGACACGCAAAGAGTGGAGTCCAACCTCGCTGAGATAATCTCCTGCTTTCGCTACCACCTGGCGAAGCGCCTGAAGAGCCTCCGGATATTTTCATACTCTAACCTCGTTACCGTACTGATACGACGACAAAGGGGCGCTTTCCGGCAATGTCGGATAAACCGACAACAATTCCACCATGAGAGCGACGGCGCCGCCGCCTGCTCCTACCCCGGAACGCGCCCCCCAGGCGTCATCGCGTGTACGCACAATAACCGACCCCTGTTGGGCCTGGTCGCCTTTATGGCCTCGAAAACGAACCTCGATGCTGGTGGCCTGGTGCCACTGCGACGAGGTCAACCGCCGCCCCCCCGCGTACACCGCTACGTCTCCCCTCGCTAAGCAATGCACCGGGTGTACCACTCCGGTAGGTGAGGCGAAAATTTCGTCGGACCTCGCTACAAAAAAATAGCCCAACGCAAGCGACAACCAAATAATTCGGCCGCCCGGCCCCCACGACGGGGCTAGGTCTTGTCCTCCCAACAACGTGTCCCACGAGATGGGGCGACGAACCCTTTTTGTGGTACCTGCGACCGCGTGCGACCTTGCAACCCCCTTCAACGCACGTTTAATAAGCGGCGACGACGTGGGCAACTCCATCTGCAAGTTGACGCGATGAAAATGTAACACGGCCGACAGTTTACTCGCAATAGTACCGGCTTGATTCCCTTCTGACACACACCACACACCACGCTATAAACTCGAGCAACGACTGAATCTTATCCGTATCGGAGGCCGCCGGGTCGAAGTACGCGAGCTCCCCTATCACCCCCCGAAAAGCGGTCCCAGACCGGAAACCTGACGAATAAGCTCGGTGAGACCCGGTACGTATGTATTCACGTTTTTATTTTGTTCTCTCTCTCTTTTTTTTTTTTGTTTTCCTCACTTGCAGCAGTATCCTGCGCGCTGCAAGTTCACCGCCAGGTGTGTCCGCGCGTATTGAAGCGAAGGAAGGCACGATTCAATCAGCCGCCACTCTATGTCGTGCTATATCAAGTACACCGGTATCATGGAGCTGCGTGTCGTTGTATAAAGACGTTGTGTATACAGCATGCGGCCTATTATACCCAGCGTGCGGCAGATGCTACTCCTGTAAGTGTCCGCTCATTTCTTGTTGTGGGCTCACCACGATCATCTCCGAGTTCACACACAAGCACAAACAGCAGTGGTCATCAGAGTTGTACAACGAAAACCGTCACCAGCAAACAGCAACAAACAGCAGTCCCGTGCATACAACGTACACGTGAACAGCAGAGTCCCGTGGTATTGATCACGACAATCGGAGCAATACTCGTAGTCGGGTGAACGTCAGAGTACCCAGTACCAGGTGCTAGGTATTGATGTGGCGCTATCGCGCGGCGTGCTGATATCGCCACGTGATTCGACAACACATTCGATGGTCGCTGTCTCTGAATCGACAAGCCAGCTCCAAGTATCGAGTAGCTAGTCCCCTATCGGGTCCAGGTCTATCCGTCTTGACCGCTGTTCGACTCTCGCTTCGGACGCAGCCTATATTGGTGTGTGAACGCACCGGGAAATAGTCGCTCGTAACCCTTGCCCGTGTTGCGCCGAAGACGCCGTCCGCCACCAGTCGCTGCTGCTGTAGAAACCACACGGTAGACCTCGACTAGGCCTACCACTCGGCAGTGGGCAATATCGTGTACCTCTGCTGTGCCCGGCGCAGCTATGCACGTCAAGCTGAGGTACTCGAAAGTGAGCATCTATCTCTCTCCTGTACTCTTGCCTCTTGTGGCAAATAAACGTCGGTAGAGCCCATGACTATTAAAAGGAGAATTCCGTCGGTCGACAAAAAAACTCATATTTCTTCTTTTCTGTACATTGCTTAAGAAATATTAGGCATACAACAAATACAAACTCGGCTAAACAATAATAATAGCATAATTTTTTCACGGTTCAATTCATAGCTAGCTCCCATCTCGCGGTGTAGTCATTACTGATGTACTTTGTGTACTACAACAGCAGCAGTAGTAAAAGTACTGATGTACAGTAGTAGTGCTGTAGGAAGGCATGCCAGTCTGCTCAAAAGACCCGAGACTGAGAAGAGTCGAGATGTAGATACCAGGTACATACACATATACTATTGATATAGCAAGCAAGCAGCAGCAGTACAAACGAAAAAAAAAATCGGTGTATTAGGTACCAGGTACGAGCACCCCTGATTTTTCACGGGTTAATTATTACTGCTGTACCAGCTATAGTAGCAATGAATCGTGCTCGCCAGCAGAAAAAAGGGCATTACGTATCGCCAAGATGGTGAACGAAAGACTACGATTCGTCCCGCCTGAGTTCCTGGATGACCTCATACGTATGTTTGTGTTGTTGTTGTTACTTTATATACCTCGCTGTTGACACCAATGTTACTACACGTACGCGTATGAGTACATGTTTGTAGTCATAAGAAGTACGTACGTAGTATTTTCGGCGGGCAAAATCGGAGGTACTACAGTACGCGTACTGGCAGTAATATCAGGGTTCAATGCACACTGCTCACACTGCGAGTGCGGGCTACTCGCAGTTATAAACGGAGTTATGTACTGCTGTAGTGTACGTAGGCAAACTGCTTAAACTTATGCCATGGATCTAACGACCGGAGCTTCAAGCACACCTTCAATCTCCCTTTTTTTACTACTTTTGTTTTTTGCTCTTACGTATGTGTATGCCTCGGACCTGACTACTTGTTATTTTACCTACTGTGTGGATATTATACTGCGTGTAGTTTACGGATTTCGGAGCTCGACACTGAGAAGACCATACTCGTGTGTTCGCAGTGACTGATAACTGAATGTCATAAGAAGCGATTTGAGATAAACGCGGCTCATAAATATCAGAAACACCTCAATAAAACAATTTCAGAATAAAGCGTGAGAAAATGAAATAAAAAAATGAAATACTTCGTAGATATTTAATTGTGTTAGCTTTCATTCGGAATTAAGAATGCCCTGTAAACATTGCTGGAAGGCGAAAACAAATATTTCCATGAGGGTACAGGCACCACGGGCGCCGCTCGGACATGCGGAGGGTTAACCAAGCTTCTTATGTTTCACCACGCGCCAAGAGTCTTCTCAGGGAGTGGCCACACCAGAAATTAAATTAACTCATTGAAGCTGTCGTCCATATGCAAGTCCGCCTCAGAGGCGATTCTTTGCAGGATGCAGCTCACCTTCCATGCGACTCGCCCAATACCTCACGGCACTTCGCGCATGGTGCTAGCAATGTCTGCCTGGTTGGTGAAAACCCAACGTGCTCCGTCCCGGCGTTGTAGGGATGCGAGGGTCTATGGTCATACGACTACGGCTGTGCAGCACAAGTACACCCCCCCAAAAAAAAATATCATATATTTATGGGTTGGGTTGGCGGTTGGCGACGACGCTGTAAAACACGCCTCTCACTGCGTGAGCTAGACAACCAGGGGACCGTTTTTTTGTTCTGTTTCGGCGGTCACCAAGATTGGTGGTCGAGTTAGATTATTTGTGTGGGGTGGAGAACCTTAGCTCCGCACAAGGGGAATGATCGTATCACGTATTAATAGTTGTGATATGGTATGGCATCAACGAGGCAGTTATATAGTGCTCCCATTGCTGTCTCAGGAAGTGGCCACACTAGAAATTAACTTAACTCATTGAAGCTGTCATCCATACGCAAGTCCGCCTCACAAGCGGTTCTTAGTAAGATGCAGCTAACCCTTCGTGCGACTCGCCCAACACCTCACGGCGCTTCGCGCTTGGTGCTAGCAATGGCTGCCTGGTCGGTGAAAACCCGAAATACTTCGTGCCGGCATTGTCGGGATGCGAGGGTCTATGGTCATACGACTACGGCCATGCATGAAAATGAAGCCCCTAATATACTACATATTAATAGGTTGGGTTGGCGTTGGTTGGCGACAACGCTGTAAAACATGCCTCTCACTGCGTGAGCTAGACAACCAGGGCACCGTTTTTTTTTTGGTGGTCACCATGGTTGGCGGTCTTGCTACGTAGATCATTTGTGCGGCGTCGAGAACCTCAACTCCGCACAAGGGGAATGGTCGTATCACGTAGTGTGTAAATGGTAAGGCACCCAAGAGCCAGATACATATTGATAACCATTGCTGTCTCTGGAAGTGGCCACACCAGAAATAAAATCAATTCATTGGAGGCTGTCGTCCATATACAAGTCCGCCTCAGAGGCGGTTCTTAGCAGGATGCAGCTCACCCTCCACGCGACTCGCCCAATACCTCACGGCGCTTCGCGCTTGGTGCAAGCAATGTCTGCCTGGTTGGTGGAAACCCAACGTGCTCCGTCCCGGCATTGTAGGAATGCGTGGGTCTATGGTCATACGACTACGGCCGTGCACGACATGAGTACCCCCCCCCCCCCCCCGTTGCCAGTTTTTCAAGCCTCTCGACTATCCTTGATGAACCGCTTGCTCAGCACGAAGTGCTTATGCCGGCAGCCCTCCTCCACTGGTGGTGCAATCCTGGATGGGGACTGATAAACGAGGTTGTTGCGAATTGACCATCAACACTTTTCAGCATTCCCTTCTTCCTGCAACACTTGGCATTGCCTTGATTCTGTACGTACGTGTCAGATATCGAAACACGAGAGCGCCATCACATTGTCGTAAATCTCACACTATATGATCCTGAGAACTGAGACTATTCAGAGGACACCGAAAACGAGCCCGAGAAAAAGGCGACTGATGCATTTCTGAGACAGACTGACAAATGAGGTTGGGAACTTAATTTCAAAACTTACTCAGCATTTTTCCTTTTTCCAGACAACTTGACATTGACTTAAGGCAAAATATACGTATGTGTCAGATATCGAAGCACGAGCGCCATCACATTGTCGTAAATAATAAGGATGGTACCGAACAGATTGTTTATATGTTTCGCTATCCGAGCATGAGTGCCGGCGAGGTGCCATGCGGAGCCCTTGTATACTAGGTGTATGATACAAATATACGTACAAGGTTCCCCTTCGGGATGTTGTCGCGAGTAGCTTGAATCCCGGGGGTGTCACAAGTTGAAAAGGGATTACATATTCATAGTTATTTTTGGAGCAAACATGTGGCATAGTTTGCTGTATTGCCCAAAGGAAATAGTAGCAGTGAGAGCCATTCCTAACGAACAACATATATCACGATATCCTAGGTGAGAAACAGCGGACGCCCGGCGTTACGAAACGTCAATTTGGTGTCCAGGCTCAATGTCATATATTGTTTCCGACGTTGATCTAATTGAAATATGTACCACGTATATGATATAAGGTGAATCCAGCTGGAGCTGTGTATTAGCCAAACTTACCTACTGTTCGAGCCAATCTGAGCCCGTTTTTCTTACCGTAGTGTCGAATCGTGACATCTAATGTCGAGCTTCACCAAAGAAAGCTCGTGAATCATGAACCCATTTTGCAAGTGAATGTTCGGTAGCGTATACCGGTATCGGGGGTATAAATGGTGGACGTACCGAACTTACCTACGTGTCGGGTACCGGTATTGAAATAATAACACACTTACCGAAGTGTCGGGTACCGGTATTGAAAAATACCGAACTTAACGAAGTATTCGGTAAGGTGTCGAGCCCAGTACCAATAAAATACCGGAACCCCCGGAATTGCGGTCAAGGGTATACCGGTACTCGAGGTATACATAGATCAGCGTAGCAAGCTTTTCGAAGTTTCGGGTACCGGTATTGAAAAATACCAACTTACCGAAGTGTTGGGTACCCGTATTGGAAAACTGCCGAAGTTACCGGAGTGTCGGGTACCGGTATTGAGAAATACCGTCATACCGAAATGTCGGGTACCGGTATCGGGGACGTACGGAACTTACCGAAACGCAGGGTACCGGTAATTACCCATAAAATACCCTCCGTGCACTTCAGTACGTACCCTGGCAACCATACCGTGAAAAAGTACTCGTAGCAACACCAAACAGATGCCGGCAAGGGCAGAGAAAACAGCAATGCCGCCGCCGACATCCCAACCACGTAGCAAGCGATAGAACGGTTAGCAGCAGCCCCAGCTAGCAGCCCCAGGCAGAACAACAACAGAACATAGCAGCAGAGAGGCAGAAGCAGCAGCTCCAAATTGGACACCGCGCTGCTGCTGTGGGCTCTACTAAAAAAAGTGAAAGAGGGGCTTCGCCGCGGCGCATTGACTCCCGCCTGCGGCTTCGCGCAATGTCCGTAATGGCGAAAAGTGAAGGTAGAATAATAGGTACGATTAGGGCGCACAAAACAGCTGTACTGCCAAGGGGTGTACAGTACAGGTCATTTGGGGGTATACCCCTTGGTTTTACGGCCATTTGGGGGTAATGTCAAAATGCGCCCGGGGAACGTACTCCCGCGGGCCCAAACAGGCCTCAAACACAATTCCGGAGACCTGGCGAGATGCCCGAAGCCCACACACAACTTTTTTTGTTTTTTGAGGAACGTCCTTGAGCCTAACGGGACTAACCCACTTCGTACCGGGCAAGGCCAGCAAATACACGTATCGTCGATCGATGTGTGAGGACTACAGCTGTGACTCGCACACGATACCACCCACGAGAGATACCAGGTAAAAGGACTCGTACTTTCTGGTACCCGAATGCGTCGTATGTACGACAAGACGACGAGTACCGTAGTTACGTTTCGACGAATCAATTGATAACGGTTCAACACTACCATGACGATCACCTTCTCGAGGGCTATCGACCTGTTGCGTGCGGTACGGGTGTAGCAGGTTTGAAGTAAATTTGTCCGTGGGTGACCCCAGACTGACTCTTATGGGACAGACAGACAGACAGCTTTTTTAAAGCGGTTCTAGAAACCACAAGTTACATTAGTGGAATTTCAATAATGTTTCGGAAAAATTTCATATTTATTTCCGATTTTTCAGCAGTTTTCATGTTTCTATTTCCTATTGTTTTCAATTGTCACGGTAATCTGAAACAGAAAAGAGGTGACGCCCGCACGGCAGATCCCCTTTTCAGAAAAGCCTCATTGTTGTACTGGGAGACAGTGATTGGGTATCACTCCATGAGCGATATCGCAGCTCTACAACAGCACGACAAAGCAGAGAGGCTCGGGAAAAACAAAGGTTATGGCGACCGCAGCGAAAGCTCCGGAGGCCACCCCGCTCCCTTCCCGCCGGGTGCGGAACTGGCTGAAATGCACGAGGAAAGGTAGACCTGAGCCGTAATAATCCGGAGTTATCAAATTTAATGCTGTGGAGTGCGCCGCGTCGACGAAGACGCCGGCTCGCGTCAGAAGGAACCGGGCGCCGGAGGCGGACGACGGAGCTAAAAGGGGACACGAAGGACACAGCGCCACGCGAGAAACTGGTGGAGTAGTTATTTGTTTTGTGGTGTCTGAGCGTATATTGTGACCACGAGCGAGATCAATGGGACGAAAAATCTCTTTGCTGTACCTCGGCTGTACGCATGAAAAAGGCCTCTTTGTATGCAGTAGTCAGTTTTCCACGTCCTGGCTTGTTAGAGAGGGCAAGCGATTGAAAACCTTCAGGTAACTCAACGTCCACCAGACCGATACCGACCGTTGTTGGACTTCTTTCAAAGGAAGTGAGTAGATACAGTACGACGCGAGAGAAAGTATGAGGAACCCCAGTGCAGGTCTCCCACGAACCGGATAAAACAGGCACGCAAGCACACCCACACGCGCGCGCCGGGTATACGACTCGGCTCGTTTTTGGAGTGCCCGCGTCGAGCATAGGCTTTTATTTCTCATTGTTGTCCTCTTCCTTTGTACTTCACTTCTGGTTTGACGAGATGAATTTCATGTGCTGTTGCTCTTCGTATACATATATATGTATACCCCCTCGGTTTTCGGTTGCAAATCGTAGAAGGTACGAGTAGGGATCTGTGGCATACGTACGCTGACTCCACATGTATTTACCGGTATATACATACCTCCTGGCCCTTCCACTCCACTCGTAGCGTTTGGGGTCCTGTGACCAGACTATATGTGATAACATACCATTACCTGGTATATATGCGTTTTGGCCATGAGCTTCGTAGCTGATGAGAGAACAGCAGCAACAACAATAACAACAGCATCGATCCCAGGAATACGCGACCAGGTATCCAGGTATACGCGCACGAATTTGCCAAGATACGGAAAGACTTGCGATTATTCCGGTAGTTTGCGGTCGAAAATACGGGATTCGCGTCACGACCGCAGTGTGAAGCGATACGGGCCGCCGCCGATCACATACGGATGCAGGAACGTTTGGGTAGTATATACTGTTCGTCCGATATTACCTGGTACGCAGCTTGCAAATATGAGCTTCGATGAAATCCTCGAACTCACAACTGTCGTTCTTTATATTATTATTATTTATTTATTTTAATTTCTCTATATATATGACGCGTGTCATACGAACACGTTCCAGGTACCAAATGCCACATATCTCCGACAGCATCGAATGGATACGGTATATTGGTCCAAACCTGGTACCTGGTATGTTCAAGAGGATGTATTTTCTTGTAGAAGAACAAAAAAAAAAAAAGGTTCGCTCCGACGAAGTATTTTTTTACCAGGTACTTCGTATATACGTGTGTGTACGGAACCTGTACATACCGGTAATGATGTACAAAACAGGGTAAACGTAATTACGCGTAACCAATCTGGGGTCGCCGTAACTACTTTCGTGGCCGTAATTATTTGAATTACGTTCGCCCCCGCGCCCTTGATAAACCGGGCGCGATGCACAACACACAGTGCCTCGGTGCACCGCCCTGCACGTCGGGCACTGCTGGGTGTTTGGAACGTCAGTGTACCGCAGTACTGCATGAGTATATAGAACATGCAATGCCTTATACAGTGTTAAACAAGCCAAACGGAGTTCCAGCAAAAACCAGAAATGCAAACGACGTACATATATAATATATCCCGGGGACACCCTCTTTGAGCCATAGGGGGGGTGTGTACGAAAACCCCCTCATCGTGGACGTAATTACGCGCAAGTTTTCGAAAGGCAGTCTCCAGTAATTACGTGTAATTTATTTTTCGGCTTTGCTGTTTTGTACACCACTGGTACGTAGCGTCCCAATATTCGTCTCGTTCACGCTGCATAATACAAAATATGCGAGATTGGTGGTATCGGTTGGTATTACACAGGGCATTCCTGTTTATTTTTCCCGCGGGAGTTACCCCGCGGTTTTAGGCGGGATTCCGGATTATCCCGTGGGCCCGTGAATCATGTGGAATCCTTCCCCCGCACCTCGCACAAACCAGTCCCGCGCAAATTCATATATTCCGTTCCCGCGCCCACGAAAAGTATCAATCCCACTCCCGCACAAACGAGTCCCTTGCAAATACACATAACATCCCGTTCCCGGACAAACACGTCTCGCGGAATTCAAGATATGCCGAATCCCGTGAATAGAGCAGTAAACCACGGCAATGCTATTCAACCCCTCCACCGATAGGGGGACTTTGATAGGGTACGTACGTACGACGAGCATGCCCGTTTACGTAAGGAATATTTTTAGAGCCTTCGTCGGCCTTTTTCCTGCGGATTTAGCTCCGCCGTGGCTGGATCCTATCCCGGGGAGTACCGCTGTGGCCGGATCCCGCACTAACAATCCCCTCGAATCCCGTCGTGGCTACTGCGGTAGGTCGCGTACAAAATATCCCGTCGAATCCCGTGGTTGTTGAATTCCGTCTCCGTGGATCAGTAGTTCTACGTACGACCGATCCTGCAAGCCATAAGCTTTCGCTTCGAAGTATGGTCCGTCCGATCATTTTTTCACTCTACTGACTACCCACTTTTTCTCGCCCAATTTTGAGAGTTGACAGGCGAAACAAAGTTGGCATGAACCGGGCGACTGAGAGGAACCCGAATCCGGTCTCAAAATTAAAATCGGACGTCATTGTCGTTTTGTTTCGAAAAAATGGTTCCGAAATTACCCCGAAACGACAAATAATTTCCCCGAAACGACATATAATCAACCCAACGTGGGATCATAGTCCACTACATGCGTATTACTCCGTAAACCCCTCTTCCTTGCAGCTAATGTATAATATCATACACCTGGTATATATCGTATCTAGATTAATCAAGCCTCAGTGGCGGGGACTTTCGACGCGTTAATGCGCTTCCGGTTGGGGATCTTGCGCGCTGCTGCTGCTCTTGGGCAAGCCCCAAAGCGTGAACAACGGCAGCTGACCCCTCTTGCGCTCTTTCGCTCTGCGGCGTTGCGTCGATCTGGCGCTAAATCCATCTGCCGCGGGCCCTTGCGACTCGCGGGGTGCCTCTGCTGTCTCTGTCCATCCTCCATCGGCACTGTAACCTGTAAAATTGGCATAGTCTTGCTGATCTGGTTCCTCCGCTTTATCTGGTTATGACGGCACCGGATTTGGTTCTGCTGCGCGTCTGCCAAACCAATTGGAATGCTGACCAGTGCTTCTTGCAAAGCACCTCTTGCGGGGTCGTCCAGCAGGCGTGTTGGACTCTGTCAAAGTGTAGTCTACGTGTAAGTGGCTGTGAGGTGTGAAGTGGGTCGAGGTCGGGGTGATCCTGTATTTGACACCCTATATCTCGCGACACAGAGCTTCGAGGAAAAAACGAAAAAAAAGACCCCATGGATCGGCCCAATCAGCTTGAATAGGTCGAGTTTTTAAAGGTTTATCGTGTCAATATTGGTATTATAACATACCCAACTAACGTTCATAATGACGGCTTTTGGCCAATTTCTCCGCGAAAAATGGTTAGAAAAAAATGTATACGAGCTGGTTCCAGCGACAGCTAGAGCTTGACACCTTCGCAACTTCGCGCTTTGGTTTTTGAAAGTTGGACAACAAAACTTGGCACGGTTGTGCATCATGACACTACGAAAAAACTGACGGCTGGACTTTTTTTTGTTTTTTTTTTCCCGTTCTTTAGGGACATTTTTGCATTTTTTCTGACTTGTTTGGCAACTTTGAACGCTCCTCACGCACGAAATATGTATTTTTTCAAAAAAGTCCAGGCGTCATGTTTTTGGTTTTGTTGTTGCCCACAACCCTGCCAAATGTCGTTTTTCAACTCTAAAAAACCAAAGCGCAAAAGTGATTCCCGTGAAGAGTAAATATTCCCCTAAGGTGCCAAAATTGTTCCATATATTGTTCTAGTACTTTGGGAGGCGTTTCTTATAACAGCCTCTCACGGCTTGCAAATCAAAACAAGGGTCACGAGCGTCTTCCTCTTGTTGATGCGATCATGAAAACATACCTAGTGTCGAATATGTCGACGTACTGATCGATATATGGCCTGATTTGAAATTATCTTGATTTTACTATAGGAATACCATCCATATGTCAAATAGCGCCTCCCCAAGTAGTACGACAATGTCCATATCTCGCGAACTACAACTCGCACGACAAAAATCGTTTCACCGATGTGTACCCCTTGTTCATGCGGTCGCGTGGATATCTTTAGTGTTGAAAAAAGTGTGTATTCCGTTTGTTATTTCCCGAAGGTGGAATTTTACGCCTTTCCGTGAAATCAGCTCGTAATGTGTTTGTTTTCCGGTCTCTGAATAAAAAGGAGATTCCGCGTTCGACCACCTAAAACATAACCCCGAATTTATGAATACGTGATTTTCTTTCCGCTAAAATAAAAAACAAAAAATATGATTCGCAAAGTCCATCCGTCTTACACCGGGCGTTTCAGGGGTACTTATCGTGAAGTCAGTGTATACGTGAGCCGTTCAAAACAACTCATAATAGTCAATTGGCAGTAGAGTGAACATTTGATCGGACGGACAAATATAAATATATACCAACAGGCCGGTACTACAGAGTCGGCCCCCCAGCAGCATAAATTAAAGCTGTCGTCGTCAGCGCCTACTGTAGGTTCGTGGACGTCTACGGCTGTACGAAGGAATGCCAGAACAAGTTCGATTATCGTAGTATACACCCAACAAAGCGTTTGGAGTCGACTATAAACTTTTCAAACGGTCGAGCTCGCAAGTCGAAGGGCTGGGCGCGCTGGTACAAATTTTACATGTACTGCTACAGCAATACACCAAAAAAGTGATCGTACGTGGAAATACCTGGTAAGCTCGGAAAATGACGAAAACGAACCGACAGAACTACTATTTATAGTACCAGGAATACACATTCCAGGTATCCGGTATAGAATGGCACCGCTTAACGACGCCCACTTCATCGGGACAGCGGTGTGAATACAAGACGGTACGGATCTCTCGTTCCACCGAGGTGTACGGCTCACGGCCACAGCAGTACCGGACATCCCACACAAAAATTGTCGTTAAAGCGGGCTCGAGAGTAGGTACTTATAATGTTGCTGCAACCAAGTGCACCCAACAAACGTCGTGGCGTGCATAATGGAGCACCAACAGGGTAACTGGTCGAACCCACGACTGGCGCACAACTGTATCCGTAAAAAGTGAACACTTACACCCACCCCCGCGCGAGTGATCAGCATATACGTACTGGTAGGGTGGCATACATACGTCACGTGCAGGGGAACATATTGGATCACCATAGCAGACCTCAGCAGTACGTATAAAGTATAAAGCCCCAGCCTCGATGCTTATATACAACCATCTAAGGGTTTTAACCTCGATAACGGCGACCGGGCAGGCCGGCCCGGGCGCACTCGCAGGGTTTAACCCCCGAAGGAACAAGCGAGCAGGGTTTAACCCCCAACGCATTCGGTCGAGCATAACGGGTTCAATCTCCAGACCACTACCAGTCGGGAGTAGGCACCAGATCTCGTTTGGGGTGTCTACCCCCGTCGATTCGATATCAAGCAAGGAATTATGTTACGTTAAATACGGAGCGAGGCGGGGGGTTACACCCTAGCCCCCCCCCCCTAAAAATATTTAATATATTTACAGGTTGGGTTGGCGTCGGTTGGCAACGACGCTATAAAACACGTCTCACACTGCGTGAGCTCGTCTTGGCGGTCACCCATACTGGCGGTCTTGTAAGATCGTTTGTGCGGGGTTGATAACCTCATCTCTACACAAGGGGAATGATCGTATCACGTAGTGTGTATAAGGTAAGGCATCCACGAGGCAGATACGTAGTGATACCCATTGCTGTGCCTGGAAGTGGCCACACCAGAAATTAAATCAATTCATTGGAGGCTGTCGTCCATGTGCAAGTCCGCCTCGCAGGCGGTTCTTAGCGGGATGCAGCTCACCCTCCATGCGACTCGCCCAATACCTCACGGCGCTTCGCGCTTGGTGCAAGCAATGTCTGGCTGGTTGGTGAAAACCCAACGTGCTCCGTCCCGGCCTTGTAGGGATGCGGGGGTCTATGGTCATACGATAACGGCCGTGCACGATATGAGTACACCCCCCTGCATCGACGACTGTCTGGCAATACGGCCACAGCGAGTACGCCGGGTTTAACCGCCAACGCTCACGAGCGAGCACATTTAGTTCAAACCCGGCACGAGCGAGCACGTACGGTTCAACTCCGGCACGAGCGAGCACATACGGTCCAACCCCGGCCGGCTAACGATATGAGGTCAGCCGTTCAAATCCGTCTGTGTGCATTTTTCATCGCGGAAAGCGCGAGAGCGTGAGTTTGCAAATGCGATGAAAACCGACGAGCAGGGGAAAGGTGGAACCCTATGCGCGATAAATATATATATATATATATATACAAGCTACCAATAGTGCATACTGTTTGTAACACGCTCTCTGTGGTGCTGCTGTTGTTCGTGTGTGCTCCCCGTGCTCTCGGCAAGAAACGCACAAAAAACGCACGACTGAACATAAACAGGGCCTCACGCAGCGAAACCCGGGAAATCGGCTTATCCACTCCCGCGGGAAAAAAAACTTCGAGCGCCCGCCACGCGAGCCACAGAGCTCGGATCGAGCCCAAACCTCGACCAATGTGTCCGGCGGGGCTTGCTGTGTCGGGGTACTTAGCGTTTTGCCGAAAAGTGCTCGTACGAAGAGAAAAGTTGCGAAAAGTGCGAAAATTTCACAAACATAACTATACATATATTATATATATGAAGGCGGGAGAAGGGAAGCCATCTGTGATCACGGCTTGTCCACAGACTTCGAAAGTCAAAAGGTACGACGTGGTTCAGGTATATATGATGTATAGCTGACTACTTTGCGTTACGACTACTAATAATTGATTCGGTGCATATTATATGCCTGGCATGTGTTTCCCGCAGTACTCTTGGGCCCCAGAGTGTGGAGCCTGTCCTGTGACCACGGACTCTAGACTTGGGAAATTAGTTAGTATAAGAACAGGAACAACAACGACAACGTTGCCCCAAATCGTCACGTTCCTATCGTCGACTGTCCCCTCGGAAGTGCTGAATATCTCGGCGGTATAGGGGGATATATAACAAGCTCGCCCAAAGTACCACGCAGCGAGGAAACTCGAGTATCAACTATTCAATCGGTCAAACTCACAGCGAGCGTATTTGTAACCAATCGGTCGAACTCTTAGCGAAGGCACTTGTAATAATGGTCCTAAATAGCACATCATAGAGAGACCACATGATCGGTACGACGGCGTACAGATATGGCGGTGCGTACCCTCGGTTCACCGGGGCGTAGCGTACATAGTTCAAATAAGTACTGGCCGCTCAACATGAAGTCGTATCCGAAACACTACTCAGTGCTGTAGGCCGCACTCGGTTATTTTTTATGCGAGAGCGGGTATTATCGTTCAATGGAATTTAACGAACAAGCGCGCCCGAAACCACGCAGCGGGCGAAGTTGAGTATGAACCATTCCATCGGTCAAACCCACAGCGGAGGTCGTTGCAATGCATTTTACTCAATACCACAGCGTAAAGGCTGCCCCTCGCGAGTGTTCAGCGTCCACGTATCGGTATGTCGGTATACATATAGGGTTTACCCTCGTCTAACCGGGGAGCAGACGTAGCTACAGCAGCACGGGCCGCGCGGTACGACATCATGTCCAAAACACCCCTGAAAGCTGTGGGCCGAACTCGTCCCTCGTGTATTTCGTTCGGAGTTTATACTGCCGTATATCAGTACCACTACGTAAAGGTTATCTGCTGAGAAGTTTGGGGTCAGCGCCCACTAATCATGGTATACCTGGTATTCTGTAGTATATACATTACTATTAATAGCAGACTTACAGCAGTATGCATAAGGTCCCAGGCTCGACGCGTATACACGGCGATGAAAGGGTTACACCCCCGACGAATTCAATAGCGGCGGCCGGGCGTGACGCCCTAACCGCGGCCGCAGGGTTTAACCCCCGAAGGGACAAACGAGCGACGGCTGCTCGGCAGTGCGGCCACAGCAAGCAAGCAGGGTTCAATCCCCGACGAACACGGTCGAGTACAACGGGCTGAATCCCCCGATCGCCGGTATGTGGTAGGGAGTAGGCATAGTAGCACATCGTAGGTGTCGACTCTCGCCGATTCGATAACATCGAAAATACGATAATACGAAACGATACGGGAGTTGACCCCGTCAAAGACGTACGAACTTAAAAGATTGTCACCCCCGGCCCTATCTACCGTTGCGTCGATGGCTGCCTGGAGCTACGGCCACAGCAAGAACGCAGAGCTCAACCCCCAACGCGCACGACTGAGCACATAGGGTTACACCCCCGGACTTGCGAACGTTAGGACGGCAGCCTACATAGGACGTCACCCCGACTGTTGCACTCGATCATCCCAGGGTTATCGCCCGATCAGTGTGGTGGCGGTGGTGGGCATGGCCGCCTTATCACGAAAACAGGGTTAAATTCCCGACACGCCCGAGCACACGGTGGCATTACGGCCACTACGGGGAAGCAGGGTTTAATCCTCGACCGGCACGGGCGACCGCATAGGGTGCGCCCCCAGACCGTACTGCACGAAGTATTGATTTTATGCCAAGGTTCTTGGGTACACGACGGTTTATGTAAACACATAGCGAAAACGGTTGAATCCCGGGTAGAAGACACAAATTGAGGAATGGACGAACGAAACCGTGCTGACACAAGCCACCAGTCAAGCGGGGACAGAACCCCGACAAGCATACACTGTTGGGACAATCAGGTACAAGGGTGCTCTGCGGAGTGCCTCGCTCACGAGGAGCGGTGGCTCGGACGTCGGGGTGCCATGAGGCAGGAGAGAAAATGTAATCCAAGGTGTGTATTAGAAACCACCATAATAATGAAGTGACCGAAGTCCAGTAGAACTGAACGGAGGGGGCTTCACCCTTCCGTCCCACATGATACCCTTACCAAAACCCACCCGGGGAAACCAAAATCCCGCCGCATATTCCAGTTACACAAATCACACGTACGTATTCGCACGATCAGACACATCAGACATGGGTGCGACTTATGACGAACGTACGACCAACGGTTGTGACGAACAGCCTCCCTAGTCGCAGCACACTGTCATGATAATAATGTCTATATGCCGTACTTAAAGGTCCACAATCATACAACACATAAATCCTCATATCGTGATACTACACGTAATACTATGGTGCAATGTTACTCCCAACACAGGAATTCCGAAAACCCACTATAGAACCAAACAGCTGCCTCCCTGCTGTAAGCACCAAGCTTGTCCAAAATCCAAAAACTCAATCCAAACCCGTACCGTAAAACACATACTCTAATCCGACAAAAATAAAAAAAATCCGTGCCGAAAAACCCAAACTCAACTCCGAAAAAACCCAAAATCAACTCCAAAACCAAAACAAAATCAACTCCGAAAATCCAAAAATTAATGTCGAAAAACCGAAACTCAAATCCGAAAAGCCCAAAATCAGTGTCGTAAAAACCCAAACTCAGATAAATCCGAAAAACCTAAAATCAGTGTCGAAAAACCGAAACTCGAATCCGAAAAACCCAAAATCAGTGTCGTAAAGCCCAAACTCAAATAAATTCGAAAAACCTAAAATCAGTGTCGAAAAACCCAAAATTAGTGTCGAAAAACCCAAATTCAAATCCGAAAAACCCAAAATCAGTGTCGAAACATCCAAACTCAAATGCGAAAAAACCCAAAATCAGTCAAATTCGCGAAAATATATATTGGCCGTACTCCAACCTCTTTTCGGTAATCAGCACACAGCCTTCCCGAAGGGACGATCTCAACTGCATGAAATAGGAAAAATAGTATATTGGCTTTATTCCAACGTCTTTAAAGTAATCAACACGCAGCCTTCCCGAAGGGGCGGTCTCAACTGCATGAAATAGGAAATATCACTACACCGCCCAGATTTTATTATCAATCTCAATATAATCTCAAAATAAAACAACACAGTCCAAAATACCGAAAAGGCGATAAAGATAGTGGTCATCAAGACCTCAGCTTTCTACCCTCTCAAGTATTATCATACTCCCCGAAATCCTCCGGCCATTCAACAGCGAGTCATATGGAGTACAGCCATAAGGACGCTCACGAAGTACGTACAGCAGTAGCTCCTCCCTACGTGAGTGTACTCTATGCATGGTTAGGCTAATATTCGTTAAAACAAATTAACCAGCTTGCAGGGGGGGGCGGGGTACGCACAGAAAACATCAACAATTCTCCAGCGCGTATGAAGAATATCAATAAAAACCCACAAGGCGGGGGAGTGTACTCATGTCGTGCACGGCCGTAATCATATGACCATAGACCCTTGCATCCCTACAATGCCGGGACGGAGCACGTTGGGTTTTCACCAACAGGCAGACATTGCTTGCACCAAGCGCGAAACGCCCTGAGGTATTGGCGCAGTCGCATGGAGGGTGAGCTGCATCCTGCTAAGAACCGCCTCTGAGGCGGACTTGCATATGGACGACAGCTTCAATGAGTTAATTTAATTTCTGGTGTGGCCACTTCCGGAGACAGCAATGGGTTTTACTATGTAACTGCCTCGCGGACGCCTTACCATATTAACACTACGTGATACGACCATTCCCCTTGTGCGGAACAAAGGTTCTTCACCCCGCACAAATGATCTACTCGACCGCCAGCTTTGGTGACCGCCAAAAACAAATAACAAAAAAAACGGCACCCTGGTTGTCTAGCTCACGCAGCGAGTGGCGTGTTTTACATCGTCGTTGCCAACCGACGCCAACCCAACCTATAAATATATAAAATATTTATAAGGGGGGGGTTACAAAATAGAAAATGCTAATAAACACAATCCATTTGCGTACTACGTCCAAAACCAAATCACCAATTTCCAACATATCAAAACCCAAGCAAAAACAAAAATAGTTACGAGCTGGTTCCAGCGACACCCAAAATATTCCTTCTTCGCACTTTTGCACGCTGGTTTTTGAGAGTTGGAAAACGAAATTTGGCATGGTTGTGTGTCATGACCATATGAAAAAACTGACCGCTGGTCTTTTTTGATTTTTTTTTTTTGGTTCTTGAGATACATTTTTCTGTTTTTTCTGATTTTTTCGGCAACTTTAACCCTCCCTAATTCACGAAAAAACAAAAACTCAAAAAGACGCGCGTCAGTTTTTTCATATGGTCATGACGCACAACCATGACAAATTTCGTTTTCCAACTCTCAAAACCAAAGTGCAAAAATGATTCCCGTGAAGTACTCGAAAATTGTTCCCGGTTCATGTTAAAGTCTAGTACTTTGGAAGGCGGTGAATATAACGCCTTGCATGTTTCGCAGAACAAAACAAATGGTCACAACAATGTTCCCTTTGTTGATACGATCATGTCAACACTTCTAGTGTCGAATTATTCGACGTATTGGCCGATTTATGGCCTAAATACGAATTTATATGAATTTTAGTATAGGCAGTTTCAACCCCTATACAACAACGCCTCCGCAAGTAATACGAAAAATGTCCATATCTCGCGAACTACAACTCGTACGCCAAAAATCTCTTCAGCGATGTGTTCCCCTTGTTCATGCGGGCATGTGGATGTCTTTAGTATTGAAAATATCAACGGATTCCGGTTTTTATTGCCCGAAGGTGGAATCTCACGCTTGTTGCTGGAACCAGCTCGTAGAGTAATCCTTCCGGCGCGGGGGATACGAGGGTTAGGCTAATATTCGTTTTTTTTTTTTTTACCAGCTCATATAGAAACACAACCAAAACCCAAGCAAAACTAGTCAGAGTAATGCTTCCGGCGCGGGGGATACGCACAGAAAAAATCGTTAATTCTCCAGCGCATATAGAAACACAATCGAAACCCGAGCAAAAATAGTCAGAGTAATGCTCCCGGGGGGGGAGTTGGGGGGGGAAGCGTTCAAAACTTCGAACATTCTACAGCGTGTACCAAGCATATATAACCCCAAACAAAAACGTAGTCAGAATGATACTTCCGTCGGCAGCGAAGGAGGGGGGGAGGGGGATCGTGTAGAAGTTCTACTACTGCTGTAGCACTCGCACTACTGCTGTATAGTCCCTACTCGTGCGTCTCATCAAACTATATACGTAAACACGCAGCCTTCCCGAAGGGACGGTCTCAACTGCATGAAATAGGAAATATCACTACACCGCCCAGATTTAATTATCAATCTCACTATAATCTCAAAAGGGAACAACACAGTCCGAAACAAATCCCCCCCTGCTCCGTGCGAAGTACAAAGTAGACAGGTAGCAAACCACCTGAAATTTTTCACGTACGTTCATCGATTTTCAGACCGTACATACTGCATACCGTCTTGTATACCTGGTATCATACCTTATACTCGTACGAGTATTACTGCCTGCATATATGTGGCAAGACATGAAGCACGAAATCGAAAACCCAAAAAAGTTCAAATAACAAAATCAAGGTCTACTCCTTTTCTGTGCGTCGTCAGCTTACGACGTACCTGGTACAACAGAACCGGTGTACGACATCTATATGTATACGGCACACCACATCACACTCTCCTGTGCGATACCATACAACACAATGTTACTACCAAGTACATACTTATAGCGGCATAAATACCTGGTACTGCCTGCGCCACATGTACATAGAAATGTACGTGATAAAACGAAACACACAAAACATTATTGCTACGTATATATGTATGCGTAGCATGCACAGACACAGCAGTACGTAAACAGCAGTGCGTGCAACAGACACAGTAGTACGTACACAGTAGTGCGTGCAACAGACACAGTAGTACGTACACAGTAGTGCGTGCAACAGACACAGCAGTACGTGGGCGATGAAGGGGGGGAGGGGTGGGGGGTGCATCCATACCTTACAGGTGAGGACACCAACAACTGCATTCGTTCAACGACACAGCTACATAAGTATCCATCGCCAGATCATTTTTGACAAAGTACAAAAAAGTGAAAGCACAGTGACTCAAAACCGAAACAACAATATACGAGTACGTGCGGTGATGCGGGCAATACATAGCTGAAAAAACACGGAAAAAGAGACAAAAACTCAAGAACCGTCTACCAATATAGTATATACGTTCATCATAAAAACACATGCTTACTCAAAAATAAACCTCGTCTCCTCGGAATCACTGACGGAGGTGGCCGCCATACTCCGGTGCCGACCCCAAGAAGGAGCCAAACACCCCACCAGTTCTTCGGCCAACCCCTTTCAGCCTCTCTTCTATGCTCCTCCTGCTCTGTTTTACCACAAATAATACCTTGCAATTGATGCTGGTGTGCGCTTTCCCGTGTTGCTCCTCTTCTCACGCTCACAGGCCATAACTTAAAAGGTCGGTCTTGGATGCTTGCAAGCCAGCCCGATATCTCCCTCGTCCACTCAGTCTATCACACAAGGAGGTCTTCGCTAGATGGCAGTTCGCCGCTCTTTTGGCTAGCGCTCCTTCCCTATCTGCTATTGCCTCTGCTTCTGGATGTTGATGTCGGTGGTTTCTCGCTGGTCTTGTACTGCTCCTAGACTCGCCTTTGCAGTATGGCTTGGTGTGCGTTTCTGGAGTGCATTTCAGAGAATAGCGTTATCCGCGTGCTCAATGCTTGGCTTCGTGGTGTGCGCAGAACGTCGCGAAGGGCGATAGATCCATGGCGCGTAAAAGCTAGATGCTCGCTGGCTCTCGTTCTGTACCCGGCATCAAAGTAGGTCGACCCTTATACTAGTATGTTGGGACAACCAGGTACGAGGGTGCTCGGCGGAGTGCCTCGCTCACGAGAAGCGGTGGCTCGGACGTCCGGTGGCCATGAGGCAGGAGAGAAAATGTAATCCAAGGTGTAGATTAGAAACCACCATAATAATGAAGTGACCGAAGTCAAGTAGAACTGAACGGAGGGGGCTTCACCCCTCCGTCCCACATGATACCCTTACCAAAACCCACCCGGGGAAGACAAAATCCCGCCGCATATTCCAGTTACGCAAATCACACGTACGTATTCGCACGATCAGACACATCAGACATGGGTGCGGCTTATGACAAACGTACGACCAACGGTTGTGACGAACATACACGACGGGCCCAACCTACGCTCAGCCGTATCTGGCAGTTGAATCGTTGTCGGTTTATTTTATGTATTGCCGTTCGGGCATAGTGGGCGGCACAGCACGCCATGACACAGCGGTAGGAGCCTAACAAGCCGGGGGACGCATGGGTAACGATGAAAGCCGGCACTGTCTCCGCGCGGAACCGGACCAGTTCCACCCGCACGGGGCGTGCACGTACCATATATGCATATGAGGCAAGCTCGCTATTCTTCGCAAGGCGGCGGATATCGGCGTCCTTCGACCGGAGGTTTCACAGAGAAAGAGCGCGAGAACCGCGAAGAACAATAGGAAGGATACCGAAGAGGGAAACAATGCCCGCATAGAAACGACGGGGGGTTTCGAGTATCGTACGGCGGTTCGGGAGAGCGAGGACAGGGGGGCGTGTTTGCGGCCGGGGTAGTCACGAGAGCGTGGATGACGACAATACTAGGGTGCGTCGACCTCTCGGCGCAGGAGAGGATAAGAGTGCTACGACACCAAAGGGCAGTCACACATGACGTATGGGGAGTAGCACGACGGCTGACTTCCAATTGCATGTCACGTACATGTAATCGGGCCGATCGGTAAACAGTAGGGTCGCTCCCGCAGGTTGCTAGAAACAGGCACGGGGATGGTACACTTGACGGACGGTAGCGCAGGAGTAACAAGGGGCTGGGCTATGCATAGCGATCTGTGCGGGACATCACATGCGAGTCGGGGCTAAGAGTTCGCCAGCGTTCGCGCTACGACAAGCGGCGGTGGGCAACGATAACGGGGACAGCGGGAGCGTAAGGCGATGGCGTGAATACAAAAGGGGAGAACGTGCACGGGGCACGTACATGGCGGCTATGTGTTATATACTTCGTATACAGTTAGGATGTATATACCCGTATGCAGTGGCAAAAATATATATATATACCACGTACATGACGTATACATGTGAGCTCTCGAGCGCATACGCGAACACGTTGAGACACGCGCAGACAAACAGCAAGAGCACGTTCCGCCAACACGACCCAGTATCCTCTGCATCCATGACACTTATATTGACCAAACAAGTCTATCTCACATATAATCGACAACCGTTTCACTTATGTACCCACGTGGTAGAAACTGTACGGAAAATAGAGCGTTCCACGTATGTACACACGTGGTAAAAACTGTACGGAAAATATATACATGCTACTGATAGACCGTCAATCCGAAGTGTCGTTGCAATTGATGGCCCTTACGTTCGCCTTGTCTCTCGGCGGGTTCGTCTGGTCACAGTCGCATCGTAACTACGTTAGCTTCGAGTACATAGCGACACATGTATCGAGTAGTGCACCGTTCAACTCAGGTGCCCGTAATTCCTTGCTATAGCAAATACATTTGTACACCTTGCCGTATCAAGCGTGGCAGAGGTCCGCCAACGTATGGCACGTGACCATAACGCGGAGGCACCGAGAAGTAGGATTTCGTTCCCATCTTTCCCACTTCTGAACGTCGAGGAACGAATGGGATGGGGGGGCGAGGACCAAGTGAGACGTAGAGAACTTGCCGACTGTGGCAGACGTTATGCGTGATCCGTTGGGCGAAAGCGAATGGAAACGGCGGGCTGCGGTATCGGGGAAGAGGTAGTGTTGAGAGACCACCCACATACAAGCTCCGCGGCTGTCGCCCTTCAAGGACGAAGTGAGCGTATGTTAGCTCCGGAAAAACCGCACGAAGACACGAAACGAAAGGCTCCACACCGACTACACGCGTTCCCGGGGGCCTCAAACTCCAATGACATGCCTACAGGCCATATAACCGTCGGAGGAATTCGAAAATTCGTACACGACTTTCCCACGGGAATACCAACAGTAGCAGAACCCATAAGCAGTTAGGCTAGAAGTTTGGGATTATAAGCAAGAGAAGGACCCCGCAGAAAGGATAAGAGTCAAACGAGCGACGTCATTGAGATAAGAGAAAGGTTAACCATAATTATATACGATTTAACCTACGACGCAATAATACAACAGTAATCTGAAACAGAAAAGAGTCTGTCTAGAATTCATGAATAATACCCTCGTTCATGCTGGTGCATGGATAGTACCCACCCTCGTCAATGCCGGTGCATGGATTATACCCTCGACCATGCCGGCGGATGGATGGTGCCCTCGTCCATGCCGGTACATGGATAGTACCCTGGTCCGTGCCGGTGCATGGATAGTACCCTTGTCCGAGCTGGTGCACGGATATTACCCTGGTCCGTGCCGGTGCATGAATAGTAGCCTCGGCCATCGCGGTCCACGTCGGTGCACGGGTAGTACCCTCGTCCGTGCCGGTGCATGGGTAGTGCCCACATTTGTCTCTGTCTAATATAATCGCCACCTTTGCGTTATGTTGCGTTTCCGCGTCGGCCCTTCCCAATTTGTATGTGCCCCGTCCCGCCGCGTCTGTGTTCCGTTCCGGTCCGTTCCGTTCCGCGCCGCTCCGCAGCGTCGTTTTTCGCGCCGTTCTACCGCGTATATTATGCTCCGGTTCCGCGTCCTCTCGCCGCAAATGTGTTTAGTCCCGTAGAGCGTCTGTACGGTGTTTGGAGGTGCTGGTGACAGTGGGCGTCACGCCATCGTCCGGGGTGCTGGCAGCCACCTCATCCGCGGGTCGGTTGCGCCTTCGTCTTGCTGAGTATATACGTTAGCTTCCAGCCTTGTCTTATTTTGGGGGTTGATAGGGGAGGTTGAGTAATTTGACGCCGCAGCCTCCGATATGGATAACGTCCAGGCGTTGGTCGAGTTTTTTTCGTGGGTACATCAGAAGGAAATCAAGCCGCACTATCGTGGGTAACTTAGGCCTGCTACACTTGCACTGCATCGATTTCCAAGTATAGTCGCGTAGATCGTCGCCGCTTATTGACCGCGCACGGTAGCGGGATGCACGGTTGCAAATTGTCGCAGGAACCCCATTAATACCTTGTCGGCCTACTTGGTGGGGCACATTGCTGTAAGGACCGGATCTGTTGAGTTGCCGTGGCGCCAGGCCACCAGTATCCAGGTTTGTTTCGAGCACATGAAGGCGACCAGACCCAACAGGGGTCGGCTATCGTGCGCACACGCGACGACGACTGGGGGATCCCTTCCGGGGTAGGAGCAGGCAGCAGCGTCGTTGCTCTCACGGTGGCGTTGCTGTCGGGTTATCCGACATTGTTAGAAACGCCCCGTTGTCGTCGTATCCGTACGGTAACGAGATTAGAGTGTGGAGGTACACGGAAGCCCTCGTGCCACAGGTGGTAGCGAAGGTTGGAGAAGGTTGGAGTTGATCCCAGATAAGTCACCCAACACTCATCGTGTATCGGTGCAGCCACTACACTGGTGGCCGGGGGAGAGGTGTTCCAGAGACCAAGAACGTGGAATCATCAGAGTCTTCCAAGGTACATACCCGCAACAACTAGGAGGACGCAGGTTAGTACCTCGTAAGATGAAAAAGGCTGGGAACTTAGGGCGGAGGCAGCCAGGTCAGGGTGCTGTATGGGGCCAAACACCTTAGTATCGACGCGACCTCGGAGATGGGGTATGTCAATGGTTTTCAGCTATTGGGGGTCTCAGTTGTCCGAGACTGCCTATGGTAGGGCCCCGGCCAGTCGGCTGGGGGGGGGAGGTGTATGCGTGCACGGCCGTAGTCGTATGGCCATAGACCCTCGCATCCCTACAATGCCGGGACAGAGTACGTAATGTTTTTACCTACCAGGTGGACGTTGCTTGTACCAAGCGCGAAGCGCCGTGAGGTAATGGGCGAGTCGCATGGAGGGTGAGCTGCGTCCTGCTAAGAACCGCCTGTGAGGCGCATTTATGGTAAATAATTGGTTCGTATAGTTGCGCCGAGACTTCTTGGGAGACAAATGATCGCGACTGCTCGCAAGTTCTGGATGTTCCGCCCCGTGGTCTATTCGGGCTGTTGGGCGATGACGTGGATACGTACACTGTAGTCGTTTTGGAGGCTGTCACAGGTGGTCAAAAGGGGGTTTGGTTTCGGCCATATGGGGGGGGCAAGTGGTCAATTGGGGGTAGCAGATGAATTTAGTAGATACGTCGGGTTATCCCCCCCCAACATGTGGTCAAAGGGGGGGCTTCGTTTGCCCCCTCATGCACCGCTGTCCCGTTACGCCCAACAACGTGCCCGAAAAACCAAAACAAAAAACGTTGTGTGCGTGCTTGGCATGGGCTTCGGGCATCTCGCCAGGGCGTCGGAATTGCATTTGAGGCCTGCTTGGGCACGCGGGACCGCCGCGGGCGCTTTTGCCTATAATCCCAAATGGCCTAAACAAAAAGGGGTATACCCCCAAAAACCCATTTTCCTTGATTTATTTTCTAGTGTGGCCATTTCCAGAGACAGCAATGGGTAACACGATGTATGTCCCTCGTGGGTGCCTTACCATGTACCGGTACCAGGTACACACTACAGGCTGGTTCAAGCATACCGCCCGTAATGTATTCAGTGGCCAATGACCACCCCGTTTTTTGGAGATAGACCTTGAAATTTAAACACGTGTTTAATGCGCCCTACCCGAGCCTTTAACGGATGGGGTTTTTCTTACTCTGAAATTTGGCACTCGTGTTTTATGCGCTCTACTTGAGCCTTTAACGGATTTTTTCTTTTACCGTCAGATATTGTTTGTTTTGTAATTTTTGGGGAAATTTGGGTCTTCAGAGATCCAAACTTTCCGGCGAAACAAAAAAAAACACATTCGTAAAAGGCTCGGGTAGGGCGCAAAAAACACGTGAGCCAAATTTCAGGGGCTATGCCCGAAAAACGGCGTGGGCATTTGGACTTTTGTGAGGTGAAAGTGCGAAAATAGGCGTTGCCTCGTAATTACTCAGTTTCAGTACTCGTATGTAATCAATTTTGGGCGTTAAATAGATATATGCACAATGGTCTACGGCCGCTCTCGACCCTTCGGACCACCTGGAACTTGACTTCGCTTCAGACCGGAGTCACATTTGGGACCCGTTTCGACGGCCTCGCGTTGGCTTTCTCGCCCGCTCTTCTCGAGGGTCGAGTCCCTCAGCCTTCGCCCCTCACTTTCCGCCCGCGCGCACTCTCGGATCAAGCGCCGCCGCAGCGATCTCGAAGTGGGTGGATCTTGCGGAGATGCCTCGGCTCTACTGGCCGCTGAGGATGATATGCGTGGTGCTGTTGCTGCTGAGAGAGATATTTGTGGTGCTGAGTCCACTCAAAATATTTCGCCTCAACTAGAAAATCAAAGATCCACGGAGGAACGAATACTCGGCTGATTTGATTTCGGGTGGATTCATGTACAATGGTAGCTCCGTTTTCAGGGAAGAGATATGACTACTGCTGTTAGATTCTGGAATCAAGGCCTGTTTGGACCCAAAAACGTGGCAGGCTATTCGAAATCACCACTTTAAAAATCCAAAATACAGGGCAAAATCAAAATAGCATAGGAAAGGAGAAGAAAGTCTAATTACTTGGGTTTACACTACGTAAACGGTACAAGTTATATTCGAAAAGTCTCTGGGGTGGAGACCAGGTGAACGCTGAAACTTGACACACACCTTTGACTGAAGTAGACGCGGAGGATGGACATTCATTTTCCTATACGTTTCATATATGGCGATTTTTAAGGCGGAATAACATGTGTTTTGGCATCTTTCTTGTTATTTGAGCGAGGGAAAGACTTGTCTCACGTTGATGTAGAATATATAACGTCGTTCCACTGCGTTGGGATATGGTGCGCACAACAGCGCAACTCGCGGCTGATTTCATTCAGCAGCCGTCGAGAAATTTCGATCCCAAAATAGCCTCTTAGCCACCTTTCGCTCAGCAAGCAATTGGCTTTTGTGATGGGAAACAAAAAAAAACACGAAGGAAGTACGACTAAAGGAAAAAAGAGAAAAGTCGGTCGGGAAAAGATGGAAAGCTATCTAGAACGCACAGGACAAGCGATGCGCGAAGCTTCGGTGGTCGCACGCCAGGCGACTGCCATCGAACGCGGTGGCCTCGCCGCGGCCGAGTCCATCCGCGATCGGGCGGTGAAGGAACGGAACAAAAGTCGCGCGGAGGCCTCTGAGACGAAGGCACAGCTCTCAAGCGCAGCTGCTCATATTCACGAGCACGAGTCCAACATAAAGCTGCAACTAGACCTCCGTCGTGAGTCATACACGGTGCTGGCCACCACCCGGGCTGAGCTATGCGACCAGCAAGAAGTCGCGCGCAAGCAGGAGTCTTCCGAAGCCTCGGCTGGATGCATGCCCGTCCCCAGGGGATGCACTGGCCTGCTGTCCGTCATCGAGCTCAATGTTCCTACAGCAGTCAAGTGCGGCCAGCTCACGCTCAAGCCTCCGTGTGTTGTAACGCAGCAGGCTAAAACATTTTTTGCTCGAACGAGTCAACGAGGAATGTCCGGCTGCTCGCTGCTCGCCGTCGAAAAAAAATGAAATGTGCATCCACGAACTATGAATAGACTTTTATTGTGAAATTTGAGTTTTTCCCTCATTGCTGATTGGCTGATCGTGAAAGTTTCTTTTTTCCAGTTTGAAGATCCCCGGACAGAAAAATGGCGAATTTTACGTCTAAAAAAAAGTGAGTCCAGGTGCTAGCTGTGTTACAAGAACAAATAGCAGTACGTACGAGTAGTACCAGATACGAGTACTGTATGTACGACGTAGCGAGCAGCTGCTACGCATAGTGCTGCTGATTGCTGCTGTGTAATACGTACAGCAGTACAGCAGTACTACTGTTGTAGTGTACAGTGCTGCTGTAGATAAGAGTCTGCTCAGACACGAGCGCCAGAGAAGAATTGAGATCCCCCCCCGTTGCCAGCTTTTAAATATCTCGACTTAGCGTCTGTGTCAGATATCAAAACACGAGCGAGCGCCATGGGTCACATTGTTGTTGTAAATCTCACAAACTATCATGAGAACTGAGACTATCCAGGAAACACCGAACACGACTGATTACATTTCTGAGACTGACTACTGTTGAGACTGAAAAATGAGGTTGCGAACAAAATACAATATTTTTCTCGGGTGAATTATCACTGCTGTACCAGGTATACTAGAAGTAAAAAAGGCCTTTAAATTGAAAAAGGACATTTTAGGTGAGGTGATCAACGACCAACTACCGATTTATTCGCCTGAGTTCGAATCCCACGACCACTCTTTTTTTTTGTTCCGCTTTTTTGTATCTCGGATCTGATTATTGAATATTAATATTAGGGCAATAACCAAAAACGGGTATACCCGGCCGGTTTTCACTCAAAAACGGGTACATTCTGGAACCAAGTAAAAAACACGCCCAACGAGCCATGCGATTGGCCAAAAATAATTTGTACCCATTTTTGAGATAAAATGTCCCGCGGGTACAACTGTAAATGGCTATTATGCTTGGCTTTCAACCGTTTTTGGTTATTTTTTTCGGTTAACCACTTGCCTACAGTGTGCCTCGCTCTCCACTGCGTCTGCGGCCGATCTTTCGTTGTTTCATTTTCTCAGGCTTTTTCACGATCCACATAAACTCTATTCAACCATTTTACGCACCTGGGTACGTAGTACGTACGTCTTCAGTCATATAAACGACGATCCACCTGATATACTGTCGTATGTGTGCACAGCAGTATCAACATACCTGGTATCTGTATAGGGTGTAGTTCAGGTACATGCTGAGACCAAGTAAAACACAAATGCTTGCCGTCAGAACCCTCTGCGTCTAAACACCCCTGACCCTGCTCCCGATCCCACCCGGACCTGAACCCTCCAAACATAATCCGGACACGTCTAAGGGTATAGTTAGGCGCCGACGAGTGTGCTTGGTTATCGCCACCTCTCAGAAATGGGCATGATGTGGTTTTGGCCAATCTATTCCGTGATGTCTCGCGGGATGTGGTGTTTTGACTCGATTTCATTATGTACCCGTTTTTGACTCAAACCGGCGCGGGTGTACCCGTTTTTGGTTATTGCCCTTAATATTACCTGGTACTCATTATTTATGTGTTCCTACCCGCTGTTGACAACGATGTTCATTGATTAGAATCATATCATACGTACGTACCAGTATAGTCTACATACATTATACTTTTCATGTGCAAAACTGAGGTACTGCGCGTACTGGCAGTAATATATGTATCAGGGTCTATTGCACATACCAAAACTGAGCCCATGGTGCATTTTCAAGACTGAGACTGAAAAACAGACGAGGTTGCGAACTGAGCATCAACACGTTTCAGCCTGTTTGTATCTCCTTCCTGCAACACTTGGCATTGTCTGGATTCTGTACGCATGAATCATATATATATATATCAAAACACGAGCGAGAGCCATCACATTGTCGTAAATCTTACCAGGTACCGGGTACCAGGTACGCCTCATCATCCTGAGAACTGAGACTATTCAGTGAACACCAAAAACGACTGGTGGTGATGATGCATTTCTGAGACTGAGACTGAGAAAAGAGATTGCGAACTGGAATTTCAACACTTCAGCATATGTTCCTTTTACCGGCAACACTTGGCATATACGTATTTGTCAGATATCTATATTGAAACACAAGCGAGCGCCATCACATTGAATTGTCGTAAGGATGGTACGAGGTATACCATATAAAGTATGTATATTTTCCTATCCGGAGCATGGGTGCCGGCGAACGCCGGCACCCATGCGGAGCCCTTGTAATACTTAATATGATCATACGCAGTCAGATCTTCAAATATTTGCGTGAAACGTTGTACAAACATGCCTTGGACCACCTGGAAGCGGCTTGTTCAGAAAACAAATTGAGGGGAAAACATGTCTTCCTACGGAAACGCCTGACTATTGTTGACAACTTTAAAGGCCCGTGATTGGTCGGGCCACATTTCCGGCGGTAGCGCCAGTTCTAGGTCCTTGAAGAAAAAACTGGCGATGTCACCCTCTTCCACTGTTCATGGCGGTCAGTATGATACCAAATATGTGACATTGGAGTTGCTATTGCATGCGGCATTCGTGACTGACGAAATTTGGGGTGATATGTTCTCAACCCCGCACAAATGATCTAACAAGACCGCCAGCATTGGTGACCGTCGAAAAAAAGAAAACGATACCCTGGTTGTCTAGCTCACGCAGTGAAAGGCGTGTTTTACAGCGTCGTCGGCAACTGACGCCAACCCAACCTATATATGTGTGATATATGTATACGCAGCGGGGGGGACTCCCGGGTACTGGCAGTACGATAGGGGGCGAGAAGCAGCGGCCGGTGTCGCGACTCTCGCACCACGCCAATAGAGCCCCCACTGGGACGTCGCAGATAAGAAAAAAACATGACTATTTTGAAGGATATACAACCAAGCATAATATTTCTAAATAAAGCACAGAAATAAAGAAATATAAGTTTTGTTGTCAACCAACCGACTTGACGTTCGGTAGTCATGGGCTCTGCCGAGTATGGACTCTACCGACGTAAGGGTTTATTCTGGTAAGAGGCAAGGAGGACGGAAAGAGGTGTTCACTCTCGAGTACCTCGTGCTTGATGTGCATAGCTGTGGTAACGGAGCAGAGGCACACGAGCAGACGGCACGACACTGCCCGCTACCGACTGATAAGCCTAGACTAGGCCTACTGTTGTGGTTTCTCCCGCTCGCCCGCCGTTTCTTCTTTCGAAGGTGGGTGGAACGAAGTGGCCACACATGGATGGGGCTGGCCTCACCGTATAATAGATTAAATTGTTGTCTGCGAATGACTGGTAGCGATTCCGGGCTAAATACAAGGATATTCATATGTGAAAAACCGCAAAATTCCGGCAAACTTATTATCTTTGTTTTGTTTTCGAAGAATAACAAAATACCGAACAACCCAGAATGAAGATACGTATGTATATACACCAAACACATTTTGCCCCACCGATCGATATGACGGAAAATAAGGCCAGTTTCGCAACACTTGCAAATGCGGCTCCCCTCTAACCAATGCCGGCGTCATTTGAGCCCTTGTGGTCGGCACACTGACCTCCGATCTGTCGCCAAGGCGTGTCTCTCCGAATAGCTAAACACACAGCAAGTCGGTTGTCCAGATGCATGCAGCGGGAAAATTGACAGGGCTTGAGCCAGCATCTCAGCCCAACGAAACAAGGGTTGCCAGTCACCCCACGACCCACGGGGTCATTGTAACGTCGACCGTTTTTAATTGCGATGCTTGCATCGCTCGTGGGGTCAATCTTCTCGTACTCGTTCGGTGCTTGTACTGCTGTAAAGAAATCACAAATTACGGGTGCTCGTACAAAAATGTCACTAATATCGTCACGTGGATCAGGGTGGGAAACTTGATGCAGATTCTGCTGCTTGTGGGCGCAACTTGTGCTTGACCTAGGGAAGACGGGTGCACGTCATATTTGGCGTGGCTACTGTACTCTACTAGAGGGTTCGAGGAGAGCAACCGGCGAAGCAAACGGTTCCGCCCTTCAGAGGTGGGGCTACCCTCCGTCCAGATTCGTCAAGAAAGATTGCCCCAAAATATCAACAGAGTAGATCAAGCATCCACTTCGAACACCAGTCCGTTCTCTCCCGACAAGGCACCCCACGACCAGCTGCAGCGTCTCAAATGATCCCTGTCACCTCGGGAGACGGCCTCAAGCCGTCGCAGCGAAACAAAAACCGCCAGCAGCGAGGTGTCAGCCTCTGACCCGCGAGGATCCTGTACATGAAGACCGACGCGCCGCGATTCCAGTCACTTCTCGTACAAGCGAGTGCGAGAAGATTGACGCCACCAGCGATGCAAGCATCCAAATTGAAAACGGCCAACCTTACAACGACCCCGAGGGTCGTGGGGTGCATGGCAACCCTCGTTTCGTTAGGCTGAGATGCTGGCTCAAGACCTATTACCTTTGTTTATGAGCGTAGCTGGGACGAGCGATTTGCAGATTTGCAGCAGCTCGGAGACCCAAGCCTCGTTGTGAGATCCAACCACCGTGCTTTGATCACGAGAGATCACTCGAGGCTGGAGTTGCGACAAACGAACCCCAGTGTAGGTGTCGTGGTGGCCAGCTGCGTGTTTGCTTGCAAGCCGCGGCTCCAGGCATCTTTAACAGCTGAAATTGCAGTTCTTGATTGCCGGCTCTTTTCATGTTGTTTTGTTGCCAGTGGAAAAAACGACTACCCAGTACGTTTTTTTCCCCAGGAGTTTTTTTCTGTTTTTCTCAAATGTCTATCCCTGTAGCAGAATGAGGTATGTCAATGGTTTTTCACCATTGGGGGTCTCTGTCGTCCGAGACTGCGTATGTTAGGGCCCACGCCAGTCCGCTGGGGGGCGGACTCCCGGGTACTGGCAGTACGATAGGGGGATTAAAAGTAGCGGTCGGTGCCGCGGCTCTCGCACCACGCCAGTGGAGCCCCCCCCCCGACGTCGCAGATAATTATAATAACATAACAATTCGAAGGATATACAAGAAAGTGGTAGATATTCAGTTCGCAACTTAATTTCTCAGTCTCTCTGTCAGAAATGCACCAGTCGAGGTGGCGGGCTCATATTTGGTACGTAAGGCAAAAGTACTTCGTCCCGAGCAAGCTGTTCAACGTGGATAGTCGAGAGGCTTCAAATCTGGCAACGAGGGGGGGTCCTCAATTCCTCTCTTGCCCGTATGATTTCTTACAGCACTAAATACAAATACTGTACAGCAGTACGTACTACAGCAGGAGTACTACATGCCATACCAGGTACTACTACTGTTGTAGTACAGTAATATTAATTCCACCGGGAAAAGGGAGCTACCTATGAATTCACCCAAGGAAAAAAATACTCGGTACTATGATTCAGTCGAGTTTTGGGTTGTCGTATTGAACATACTGTTGAACATATACTGTCTTGCTTGCTGCTCTAGCATGGTACTCGTATCCTGATGAAGCAAGGCGGAGGAAATAAAAGGGACTAGATACGACCCGCTCACGGAGGTAGTCCGGAGAAAGCGGTCGGATTTGCGAGACCGAGCTATCAAAGACACGAGCTATCGCAGCTCGCGACGACAAAAAGCCGATATCGCATATAGCCGTCTCCAACAAATGCCCCCGAAATAATCTTGTTTCCTCGAATAAAAACCTCGACGTCCCGCAAAGAACCTTGCTGCCTCGAAGAAACAATCTCGATGTCCCGCCGTCTCGCTAGAGACTACGGATTAAAGGTCGCGGTGCTCGGCGGCGACGCGTGACCTTGCTATTGCGCGAGCGGGAATAGGCGCGTCGGAGGCCGGGGAAGGCAACCCGCGCGAACGAGGCGCCGAAAATTGACGCGAACCGATTTCGCTCTGAAGCCCAAACGATACGAGGTATTTGGATATTTCCGAAGCCACGATAGAGCTCGCGAACAATTATATTAATCTATACAACTAATTTATGTGGATGAACTTCCAATATTATAATGTCGAGCTTTAAGGTCAACGCAAAACCGCGGTTCAACAGAACAACCCGACCACTGTGAACACATTTGAGATAATACGTACCTCATCGAAGCCGCTCTAAGGCAGCAACGTGCAGAGGGCTAGACCCGAGGTCTCCAGGCCTGGAACGATAACACTACACCTCGCAGTCTAGCAGATATACCGGTATAAACAAAACTATAATAGTTGTTTAAATGCCGGAACTCATGAAAAAAAAACATAGTAACAACAACAGCAACAACAGAAACTACAACAAAAGCAAATAAACCTGGCCGAAGCCGCTGGAACGGCGGCTACGTGCGGAGTCGTGGACCCACGCCACCCCCGTCCAGGAAAGACCAAGCAGTCGGTACTACACTAAATCAGCTCATCCGCACCACTAAAAAAATGGCATCAAGTACACCTCGTCGAAGACGCTGATACGGCAACGTGAAGAGTGCAGTGGGGTAGATCCGTGGACCCCCGAACTGGACGGCAGTACTTCAGCTCCAAACGGAGTATAAAAGTAAAGCAATTGCAAAAACCGATTACATCACGACAACAAATATAGTGCAAGTATCATCTACATACCTCGTCGAAGCCGCTGATTGCAGCAACGTGAAGAGGGGTAGAACCGTGGTCTCCTGTCCTAGCCTCGACGTCGGCCCGGCCCTCTTCCAGGAGGGCGAAAACCGTCCCAGAGTGTCCGAATCGAGCGGCGGCGTGGAGCGGACTCCAACCATCTTCACGACAGAGGTCCGGAGACGCCCCGTTGAGAAGCAGGTCCACAACCACCTGTTTCGAATGAACGTGGTGAACATTGAGGCGTTGGGCGGAAGAGAAAGAGGGGGTGTAAGTCATATTCATGCATGGCCGTAGTCGTATGACCATAGGCCTTCGCATCCCTAAAATGCCGGGACGGAGCACGCAGGCACAGTGTTACCTCAAAGGGCGAAGCGCCGAAGGGAAAGTACGGGGGGGGGGGGGGGGNCATTGCTTGCACCAAGCGCGAAGCGCCGTGAGGTATTGGGCGAGTCGCATGGAGGGTGAGCTGCATCCTGCTAAGAACCGCCTCTGAGGCGGACTTGCTTATGGACGACAGCTTCAATGAGTTAATTTAATTTCTGGCGTGGCCACTTCCGGAGACAGCAATGGGTTTCACTATGTAACTGCCTCGCGGATGCCTTACCATATTAACACTACGTGATACGACCATTCCCTTTGTGCGGAGCAAAGGTTCTCCACCCCGCACAAATGATCTACTCGACCGTCAGCTTTGGTGACCGCCAAAAAAAAAGCAAAAAAAAAACGGCACCCTGGTTGCCTAGCTCGCGCACCGAGTGGCGTGTTTTACAGCGTCGTTGCCAACCGACGCCAACCCAACCTATAAATATATCATATATTATTTGCGGGGCGGCGGGACGAAGGGGGGGGGGGGGGGGGTTACTTCATGGTTGTGCACGCGCGCCGTAGGTCATATGACCATAGACCCTCGCCATCCTTACAAGCCAGGAGGAGGCGCGTTGGGTTCTTCACAACAGGCAAGACATGCTGCCACAAGCGGAAACGCCGTGAGGTATGGGCGGAGCTCGGCATGGAGGGTGAGCTGCATCCTGCTAAGAACCGCCTCTGAGCGGACTTGCATAATGGACGACAGCTTCAGCATGACGTTAATTTAATTTCTGGGTGTGGCCACTTCCGGAGACAGCAATTGGGCCTTTACTATGTAATGCGCCTCGCGGACGCCTTACCATTATTAACACTATACGTGATACCGACATTCCGCTATTGGCGGAACAAAGTTCTCCCACCCCGCACAAATGATCTACTCGCGCGGCAGCTTGGTGACCCCCAAAAAAAAAGCAAAAAAAAGAAGCGCACCCTGGTTGTCTAAGCTCACGCAGCTGAGTAGCGTGTTTTTAGCAGGCGGTCGGTTGCCAAGCACCGCCAACCAACCTAAAATATGAAATATAATTTATAGGGGGGGTGGGGGGGGGGGTGTACTCATGTTGTGCACCGGGGCCGTATGTCATATGACCTAGACGCTCGCATCCGCCTACATTGCCGGGAACGCGAGCGCGTTGCGCGCGTTTACCAACCAAGGCAGAACTTGCTTTGCACGCAAGCGCGAAACGCCGTGATGGTAATTGGGCCGGAGTTCGCATCGGGAGGGGTGAGCTGCACCTGCGACTGCTTAAGAACCGCCTCTTGAGGCGGACAATGCATATGGACGACAGCTTCATATGATTAATTTAATTTCTGGTGTGGCCACTGTCCGGAGACAGCCAATGGGTTTCACTATGTAACTGCCTCGCGGAACGCCTTACCATATTAACACTACGTGATACGACCATTCCTTGTGGCGGAACAAAGGTTCTCCACCCGCACAATATGATCTACTCGACCGCAGCTTTGTGACCGCAAAAAAAATGACAAAAAAAAAACGACACCCTGGTTGTCTAGCTCACGCAGCGAGTGGCGTGCTTTTACAGCGTCGGTTGCCAATCGAACTGACGCAACCCAACCTATAAATATTAGGTGGATGTTGGCATCTTCCAGCTGACCCGCGGCGTCGAGCCCCAGTCCGAACTCCAGGGCCTGCTTCCTGATCTGTGGGACGTTCGTGCCCGTGGAGTACAGCTGCTCCAGGAGATTCACCTCTCCCCTGGTCAATGCTGGCGGAGGGTGAATGGCCGGCACTGACGAGGCGATCGCCGCTGCACGCTCTGCCTTGGCCACTCTCACCTGAGTTGAGGGGAGCAACATACGTTCGTTCGTACAAAGAGCGCGAAGGTGGAGTTATAACCCCTTTGGGGGGGGGGTATACTCATGTCGTGCACGGCCGTAGCCGTATGACCATAGACCCTCGCATCCCTACAATGCTGATACGGAATCCGTTGGGGTTTCACCAACCAGGCAGACATTGCTCGCACCAAGCGCGAAGCGCCGTGAGGTATTGGGCGAGTCGCATGGAGGGTGAGCTGCATCCTGCCAAGAACCGACTGTGAGGCTGACTTGCATGTGGACGACAGCCTCCAATAAATTGAATTAATTTCTGGTGCTGCCCCTTCCAGAGACAGCAATGGGTATTACTACGGATCTGCCTCGTGGGTTCCTTACCATATACCTGGTACACACTACGCCATACGATAATTCTCTTTGTGCGGAGTTGAGGTACTCAACCCAGCACAAATGATCTAACAAGACCACCAGCCTTGGTGACCGCCAAAAAAAAAAAAAACGGTAACCTGGTTGTCTAGCTCACGCAGCGAGAGGCGTGATTTACAGCGTCGTCGCCAACCAACGCCAACCCAACCTCTGAATATACCAAATACATTTATAGGGAGACGGGGGGTTACATTACATATCATACTATTAATAGCGGTACAGCCACAGCTCTGCCCGTGGCGCCAGCCCTGTGTTTCCAATATTACGGTGGCGCATGACAAAAAAGGACCGGCGGATCTAATTCACTTGTACTTCCCCCTTTTATTTTTTGCTTATGTGGCCATTTTTTCCTTTTGTTCGAAAGAAACTACAGTACAGCATTCAAATCTGGATAAATAAACACAAACACATATATACACAGGGAAAACAAAATCCTCGGTTGGGTTCCACCGATAGATGTCGACTCAAGCTTTCTAACGATACCGAAACTATGGAGTTGCAAATTAAGTAGAGGTGGACGCGGTTGGGGTACCGTTCTTGGGACGCTTGTATCTCATGAACGAAAAATATTCTCGCACAAGTAGAATGGGACTTTTACGGCCCGAATCTTGAGCTTTCCGGCGATGCCAAACACGCATCGTTCCTAGCAGAATGTGGGTCGGAAAGCGCTCCCCCGTCCAAAATAGTATGTTTTCGAGGACTGATTTTTACCCACCTCTTCTTCTCTTAGAACCTCATACCTCCGGCTATACGTAGGATCGTTGGAAAGATAAAGTATTTAGGTTTATATCGAACCTACCCACATGGTTTTTGAACCCCCCTGTGTGTCGGTGTGGCGATTAATCAGTCCTGCAGCAAATGCATTCCTCCATAAAACATGCCGGTATCGACCCGGGGGGTGTCATAACTGCAATGGATGTCAGCGCGCAGGTCAACTCTGAGGAATCATCAACATGTTGAAAACAATTGATTTGCCCCCTTATCACCGCAATTTTCCACTAGAACCCTGCAAACTCGCCTTCGCCATCTCATATGCTATACAACAGCTGCTATAGAACTGCTATACAACGCTATCATCCCACCCAAAACGAAATATATTTCTCGTTCGTTCCAGTATTTGACCTGACAAAGCGGCGAAAAAAGGCCCAAACATTTTTCGCCTGCGGCGAACATAGCCCCCATTTTCTCTTTCCGACTACGGCGAAATAGGCCCGCACATTTTTTCCGCCTGCGGCCAAAACGTGTGCGGGGGCCTGAAAAAGATGTGCGGCAAGCCGCACATCTACTGCTTTTTGTGGTGCGCAAAAGCCGATATTTCAGGAATTTGGTGCAATTGCGCACGTTTCACCAACTAATTCTACCCCTGGTATAGACGACTTTCGGATCCAGGGATGGGAAATATAACCCCCTCTTGCTGCATGACCCCGACGTTGTCCCCAGTGGCAACTCTCGCCGTGCGCTGGTTCCATGAGTCCCAGCCAATCAGCAATCAGCCAGTTGGGTTGGGGTTTCGACACCTTGCGGAGCGGTATCGACCCCGGGGGTGTCTGTTTGCGAAACCGGGTTGTTGGATTCGTGGGTGTATGAAAGGATTTTTGATACGGGGATGGGACGTTGTGTGTCGCCGGGTACGGCGCAACCTCGCCGTTGCCCCGAAGGGCAACTCTCGCCGCGCGCTGGCATCACCAGAGCCAGCCAAATCAGCGATCATAAATTGGGGTCGGGGTTTCCACACTTGCGGGTAGGTATCGACCGGGGAAATGCCAATGTCCGTCCCCGGGCTGTTGGAGGAAGGTGTATATCTACGAATAGAACTGTGATCTAGGGATGAGACCTTATCATCTCACGGTGAGTCGGGACTTCGTCGTTGCCCCGAGGGAGCAACTCTCGCCGCGCGTTGGCTCCATGACAATGAGCCAACAGTAAATCAGCCCGCCGTATAAGGGTTTCCACACCGTGCCGGGTGGTATCGACCTGGGGGGTGTCCGTTGTCTACCCCGGGTTGTTGAAGTTATAAATGTATGGAAGAGTTTTTGATCTGGAGACGGGACCTTGTTATCCCTGGGTGCGGCGGGACCTTGCCGTTGCCCCGAGAGAGCAACTCGCGCGTTGGCTTCATGAAAGTCAGCCAACCGTGAATCAGCCCGCTGTATTAGGGGTTTCCCCACCTTGCGAGGTGGTATCGACCCGGGGGGTGTCCGTTTTCGTCCCCGGGTTGTTGGAGGTATAAATGTGTGAAATAAACTATAATTCGGGAATGAGACCTTGTAACCCCGGGATGCGGCGGTAACTCGCGTTACCCACGAGGGGCAACTCTCGCCGCGAGTTGGCTCCATGACAGCCAGCGAAGTCAGCAATCAGCCAGTAGGGTTGGGGTTTCTACACCTTGCGGGGGGGGGTATCGACCCGGGGGGTATCCGTTTTCGTCCGTTGTTGAAGCTGTAGATATTTGAAAGGATTCATGATCCGGGGATGGGACGTTATCGTGCCGGGTGCGGTGAGACCTTGACGTTGTCCGGGGGAAGAACTCTAGCCATGCTCGATCCATGAACCCCAACCGAATCAGCAATCAGCCGGCGGGGGTGGGGTTTCCAATCCTTGCGGGGTGGTATCGACATGGGGGGTGCCCATTTTCGTCCCCGGGTTGTTGCAGTTGGAAATGTATGGAAACATTTGTGATCAGGGATGGGGTCTTATTTATCCCCGGGCGCGGCTGGACACCGACGTTGTACCGGTGGACAATCCTCGTCGCGCACTAGCTCCATGAGCCCCAGCTTAACCATAAATTAGACAGGGGGGTTGGGGTTTCCAGACCTTGCGCGGCAGTATCGACCCGGGGGTGTGCCTGTTTTCGTCCCCGGATTGTCGGAGATGTAAGTGTATGGAACAATTCCTTCTCCGGGGATGAGACAATATCCTCCCCTGGTGCAGCGGGACCTCGATGTTATCCCGAGGGGCAACTCTCGCTGCGCGCTGGCTCCGCGAGCACCAGCCAAATTGGCTCACCTCCAGGGTATAGGGGTAACGTTTTGTCAATTACAAGATTTTGACGCGTTTCGCTCCATTTTGAGTAACTTTTGCACAAGATATAGGCAGAGTGTGTGGTTTAAAGGTAAAGGACGACCGCAGGAACAATACTGCTACTACTACTGCTGTCCTCTCGATTGGTTGCAGCGGACCCCCTGCTGCTGTGCCGCAGATTTTGGGCCCACTATGTAAATTAAATGACAACGAGCCTTCCATCCATTCTTATTTCGTACCAATGTGTCCGTAAATGTGATGTTTTCTTATTCAGTTTATTAAAAAAGCGGCTGTTATATTTACGGACAGAGTGGTAAGCAGTGCTGCCATGCGCAGCAAGATACACCCACAGCAAAGCGCGTGGTGTACGCAACCGACAACAGTAACACGAACGTACTTGACGTACTCCAGAAGAACTGCTGCTGCCCTCTCGGCTGAGTGCGGAAATCACACTGCTGCTGCTTGCTGCCTGTAGCAGCAGCACATAACGCACGAAGTTAGATCATTGGTGGTAACCAAAACCGATGCCAACAACGCAGCCCTATCAACACAGCAAATAAAGAGAGACAACGGTGCGTGGTGCGCAGGCAAACAATGACGACAGACAGCAGGCACGTACGCCTGCTGTCCTTTCAGGCTGTGATAATTGCACTGCTGCAGCTGCTGCTGGGTGGTGCAACATAACAGCAGAGGAGCAGTGAAGTTTTGCTGGTGGCGGTTGGCGTCATGGTGGGTGTCATCGGGAGGTGGGATAATAGTATGCATGCACTCGGGTCTGTCTGTCTATCCTCGGTGATGAATAGTAGGTGTTCCGATACATGCAGGTAGCTATAGTGCACCGCGGGTGTGCCACCTCACACGCATGGTGCTGCCTGGTGTTGGTGCTGCTGGGTGGCAGGGTTGCAGCGATGTACAATAGCCTGCGTATGGTACTCGTAAAACGCTCATTACACCATGTTCGTGCTCAGCAGCATTGTAACGGCACTGCTCGTCAATCACGGTCATTTTGTAACTCTAAATGCAACTCAAAGCTCACATCTGATTGGTGGAAGCTCGGCATTCATGTTATATTTTCAAATTGTTTCTTGCTTGCAAATCATAACTTTGGAACTATTCCTTGGCCCAGTGCCGCCAGATAGGAAATTTGCCGATGGGGAAAGGGTGTCAACAGCTTGCGGGGCGGTGTCGACCCAAGCAATTCCGTTTTCGTACTCGGGATGTTAGGGTTGTAAATAAATGGAAGTATTTCTGATCAGGGGATGGGGACTTACTTGTCCCCGGGCGCGGCGGAACGTCAATGTTATCCGGGTGGAAAATTATCGCCTCGTGCCGGCTCCGTGAGCCACAACCAACCATAAATGAGCCAGTGGGGTTGGCGTTTCCACACCGTGCGCGGCGGTATCGACTCGGCGTTTGTCTGTTTTCGTTGTTGGAGATATATATATGTATGAAAGGATTCCTGATCAGGGGGTTGGACCCTATCGTCCCCGGGTGCCGCTGGCTCTATGAGCCTCAGTCACAAATCAGTTGTCACATTGTCACCCGATGGAGATGGGGTTTCCACACTGTGAGGGGCGGTGTCGACCCGGGGGGTCACCGTTTTCGTCCCCGGTTGGTCGGAGTTGTAGTGGTATGGAGGGATTTATGATCAAGGGACGGGACTCTATCCCCCCCCGGGTGTGCTGGAATCTCCATGGCTCTATTCAGTATCAATCTTCTAGAAACAGCCAGCGGCGTCTGGCAGGGGTTTGGTCAGTCCATCAGCTGCCGATTTCAAAATTCAAAATTGCAAGTCAGCAGCTAGGCTGGCTATATGGCTGTCAGAACTTCCCCGGGGTTGTGACACGGCAAGGACTGTCGGCAGTGCTTAGCACTCGACGGCCAGGATGCGGCGGGGCATGAGACCCGGCGTTCCACTGGTTGTGGCACCCAAGGCGGGGCTGAGGCGCTCTGGATCACGAGATCGTGATCATCGTGATCCCAGACAGACAACACTATTCATAGCGGCATTTCATAATAGTAGCGGTACGCCCACGGCGCTGCTCGTGGCGCTAGCACTGCGTTGCCGATAGTAGTAACTATGTACCTTGGTATGGTACTGTAGTACTCATAATAATAGTGTGCTGTGATCTACCACTCTGAACAGCAAAGTAAGGACCACCATGCGGGGCGGTCTCCACCCAAAGGATGTCCGTTTTCGTCCCCGGCTTGTTGGAGGTGTAAATGTATGGAAGGGTTTCTGGTTCAAAGATGGGGTCTTACCGCCCCGGGGTGCGGCGAAACATCGACCATGAGCGCCAGCCAAACATTAGACCAGCCTTCCACAACTTGCGGGGCGGGATCGATCCGAGGAATGTCTGTTTTCGTCCCCGGGCTGTTGGAGTAAGCTGCATACCTACCAAAGGAATTGTGGTCTGGGAATAGGAGCTTATCACCCCCGGGTGCGCCGGGACCTCGCCGTTGCCCAAGGGACTACACTCGCCGTGAGCTGGCTCCATGAGAGCCAGCCAACCGTAAACCAGCCCGTGGGGTTGAGGTTTCCACACCTTGCGAGGCGGTATCGACCCGGGGGGTGTTCGTTTTCGTCCCAGGGTCGTTGGAGTTGTAGATATATTGAAGGATTTATGATCCGGGGACGGAATTTATTATCCCCGGGTGCCGCGGGACCTCACAGTTACGCCGAGGGGCTACTCTAGCCGCGCGCTGGCTCGATGAGGGCAAGTCAATTGTAAATCAGCTCGTGGGGTTGGGGTTTCCACACCATGTGGAGCGGTATCGAACTGGGGGGTGTCCGTATTCGTCCCCGGGTTGTTGAACTTGTAGATGTATGAACAAATATACGACCTCGGTGATGGGACGTTATCATCCCTGGGTTAGGGGGGAACCTCGCCATTGCTCCGAGGGGCAACTCTCGCCGTGCGCTGGCTCCATGAGAGCCAGCCAACCGTAAATCAGCCCGTGGGGTTGGGGTTTCCACACCTTGCGGGGCGGTATCGACAAGGGGGGTGTCCGTTATCTTCCCCGGGTCGGGGCGGTATCGACAAGGGGGGCGTACGTTATTGTCCCCGGGTCGTTGAAGTTGTAGATATATGAAAGGGTTTATAATCCGGAGATCGGACTTTATCGTCCCCGGGTGCGGCGGGACCTCGACGCTATCCCGGCGGGCTACTCTCGCTGCGAGCTGGCTCCATTAGAGCAAGCCAACCGTAATTTTTTCCGTGGGGGTGTACTTTATTTTCATGAATGGCTGTAGTCGTAGATATGACCATAGACCCTCGCATTCCTACAATTTCCGACACGGAGCATGTCGGGCTTTCACCCTCGCCGTGAGGTGTTGGGCGAGTCGCCTGAAGGGTGAGCTGCATCCTAATAAGCACCGCTTGTGAGGCGGACTTGCATGGGGTTGGGGTTTGCACACAATGCGGGGCAGTATCGACCCGGAAGGTGTCCGTTTTCGTCCTCGGGTTGGGACGCTATCGTCCACAGGTGCGGCGGGACCTCGACGCTGTCCCGGGGGACTACTTTCGCTGCGCGCTGGCTCCATGAGAGCAAACCAACCGTGAACCATTCCGTGAGGTTGGGGTTTCCACATCTTGCGGGGCGTATTCGACCCGGCGGGTGTCGGTTTTCATCTCCGGGTCGTTGGAATTGTAATGTATAAAAAGATGTATGACCCGGGAATGGGGCGCTATTATCCCCGGGTGCGGCGGAATCTCGCCGTTGTCCCGAGGGGCTACACTCGCCGTGTGATGGCTCAATAAGAGCCAGCCAACCGAAAATCAGCTCGTAGGGTTGGGGTTTCCACACCTTGCCAAGCGGTATCGACCCTCGGGGTGGCCGTTTTCGTCCCCGGATCGTTGGAGTTATAGATGTATGTCAAGATTTCTGATCCGGGGATGGGACGCTATCGTCCCCAGGTGCGGCGGGACCTCGTGGCTGTCCCGGAGGACTACTCTCGCTGCGCGCTGGCTCCATGAGAACAAACCAACCGTGAACCATTCCGTGGGGTTGGGGTTTCAACACCTTGCGGGGCGTATTCGACCCGACGGGTGTCCGTTTTCATCTCCGGGTCGTCGGAGTTGTCATGTATAAAATTATATAAGACCCGGGGATGGGGCGCTATTATCCCGGGTGCGGCGGAATCTCGCCGTTGACCCGAAAGGCAACCCTCGCCGCGCGCTGGCTGTATCAGAGCCAGCCAACCGTAAATCAACCCGTGGGATTAGGTATTTCACATCATGCGGAGCGGTATCGACCCAGCGGGTGTCCGTTCGCGTCCCCGGGTTGTTAGAGTTGTAGATGTATGGAAGTAAATATGATCAGGGGATGGGACGTTATCATCCCCGGGTGCAGCGAGACCTAGCCATTGGCCCGGGGGGCAACTATCGTCGCGCGCCGGCTGCATGAGCTCCAGCCAACCATAAATCATTCCGTGGGGTTGGGGTTTCCACACCTTGCGGGGCGGTGTCGATCCGGGAAATAGTCATTTTTGTCCCCAGTCGGTCGGAGTTGTAGATATGTTAAGGGGTTTCCGATCCGGGGATGGGACCCTATTCTCCCCGGGAGTGGCGGAACCTCGCTGGCCCTTTAGAGTATCGATTTTCTAGAAAGAGTCAGCCACTGGCATGGGTTTGGGCAACCAATCAGCTGCCAGAATAGTAATTCAAGATTAAAAGTAAGCATCGAGGCTGGCTTGATTCAAACTGGTAAGCCAGCAGCTAAGCTGGCTAGATTAGATGGCTGTCAGAACTGCGTCGGGATTGTGCAACGGCTACGGCTCGGCGCGGCATGGGACCCGGTGCTCTGTGGGTTGTGGAACCCAGCCGCCCTAACCATGGGGCAAGGCGGGGCTGAACCGCTCTGGTTAGCGCTGCCCAATTACAGACAGACAGACAGAGCACGTATATAGCAGCATTTATTAACATAGATAGATAGGTACATGTATGATGCCAGGAAATGTCGATTTTAGAACCACTATCGCGAGAACATGTATGATGCCAGGAAATGTCGATTTTAGAACCACTATCGCGAGAAGTTCGGAGATGCGCCATTCCGAAGCAGGCCCACAACCACGTTTTCTAGTCAAGTTCGTGTGGAACATACGCATAAAATATGGTGCTGCTGCTGATGCCGATGATGCTGCTGCTTAAGCTAGAAGCAAAGTGGCTCCATGCCTCAATCAACAAGATGCCTGTTTCTTGATCTGAACTGCAATAATGCTAGAAGCAATACCTCACCCCTAGAGAACCGGTTGGGGGTCGTCGGCAACTCAGAGCGACGGCCACGGCTCCGCGCGACGCGAGACCTGGTGTTCTGCTGGTTGTGGCACCAAGCCTAACTACCCATGGGGCAAGGCGGGGTTGAACCGTTTTGGATAGCGCTACCCAAATACAGACAGACAGACAAGCAGACAGACGGATGGGTACATGTATAAAACCACCGTCGTGACAAGTTCGGAAGCAGGCCCACAACCACGTTTTCTAGTGAACTTCGTGTGGATTTTACGGATAATAATGTTGCGGTAAAGTATTCTTCATCAACACATTCATATTCCTCAAGTCGTGTATTTTCACATCCCATTTGTCATCTTCACCCTTCTCCCTCACTGGTCGTCACTCAGAACCAGGGTCACAAAGCAAGCTCTTCTCCCCCCTGACCACTACGGTGCGTGCCTTTCCTTTATCGCGACAAGAATGTAAGCACTTTCTTCCCTCGTCGACTCGCGGATACCATACATAGTCATATACCTCAATTTCGATCCTGCGGAGGCCTTCTGCCGACCAAATACGACCACCGCACACCACAGCAAGCATAGTTGCTTGTGTATCACTTACTCTTCGACTCTAAAAACGACATTAAAGGGTTGGAAATGGGCATCAATATGAAAACGTGTCAGAGCAAACAACGCGCGCATCGCCTCCGCCGATTCCATATAAATATTCCTATCTGAGTTTTCAGCCGAATCTGGCCATGTTTTGGTCTGCGGGTCTTTCCCGCCCCTGACCGGCTTTCCGCGCGGTTTCTTCGCTGAGGCGTGCCCCTGCTTCGCCTGCAACGGCCGGCTTAACGGATCCACCCTAACAGCGCCGTAATGCCCAAGCGAAGGCTTCACGTCGAGATCTACGAAAACATCACCGGAAAATCGGGCCCTGTGAGCGTTTTGGCGCAAGTTTTTATCCGGTACGTGTTCCCTGACCTTCGACCGATAGGGGTCGGCTATCTTGCGGACGCCCCCATTATGGAGGACTGCGCGAGAGGCTAGGTGCTCATATCTGGATTGGAACGCCGCGATAATACATCCCACCCAGCCTTCGTCGATAACTGCCATCTATTCAAAGTTCTGGAACGAAAGATGAGAGAGCTACTACGTAAACGTATATCTATAGCGTGTGTGTGATATTTAGAGCAACAGCTGTGGTCGCACTTTCTACGGAGTTACGCTGTGGGGCATCGCATCGCCGCATACTGTTGAGGGTTCCAACCTACACAATGGGGTTTGCAAAGGGGGTATAAGCACTATTTTTGATTGTCGTTTTGTTCGCGCGGCTCCTGGGAGTAGGGAGCGCGTACATGCAGCAGCAGCAGTGGCAACATTCGTGCTTCGGATATGTATCGAACGACAACAGCTGTACCTATCACCAGCGGTGAGCACCTCATATGGTATGCGGGCTCGATATGTATGGCCGGTATCCAAGATACACGTATCCGTACAAAAGTAGATACTGATGTTGCCGCTGTTCGTCTGTCTCGAAGGCGTGTGGGAGGTGCGGTCGAAACTCTCGCACAGAGAGGGCAAAGCTGTATAGCATATATTGCACGTGTCAGGTTTGTGACCAAGATACAAGGTCACAAGTACGAGTACAGCAGCAGTATCATATTTACTACGACGGCAGTCACTCTTATTGTTATTTTCCGTGGGTAGTATGTAGGGGGCTCTTGACAGAATAGAGTGTTTGCGATAGAAGTAAATATATATATATATATATTAGAGTGTTTGCGATAGAAGTAAAAACAAAAATACTTTCCTTCCGCTAAAAAAGTGAATTCCCTTCCCTTCACGATTTCGGTGTGTTTGCGATAGAAGTAAACCTAAATCCTGCAGGCGACGCCGCCGAAAATACCAAGGAAAGAGGGGTGAACCAAAAAAAACCCGAAAAACAAAACTAGCGTACGAGAGGAACCGCAGCCCAGCAACGGTGGGGGCGGCAGGGATAACCGCAGTGCCGCCGCTGCCACGACCGCAACCAGCAGCACAGAGTTGGCTGCAGCTACGTGGCGGCAGCTAACGGCAGCGTCTGCACAGCACCATCAACAAACAGCATCGGCAGCCCCAGCAGCAGCAGAAACAACAGCTTCCGTTTTTGCTTTTGCGACCGACTATTCTTCTCGTCGTGTGCTGCTCCTGCTGCTGCCCTCGACCTAAGCGCGACACCGCGCTGGCACGCTCCGCTCCAAGTCCGCCCGGCGCCCGACATGGACAGACCGTGGCGGCGCGCTGCCGCTGCTGCTACTGCTGCTACTGCTGCTACCGCAGTGTGGTGGAAATTAAATGATACACGACGATCTGTCATACTGTCGCGCTCTACAAGCAAGGCGGTACGAGTACGTGTACATACGAGTGCTATCCATACGAACTCGTACTCGTACGAGTAGTTCTTTCTGAACGACGCATCCTCCACGACACCAAGCCGGCGAGAGCGTACCGTAGCGGGCCGCCGGCAGTCCGCCGGCGCCCCGCTAGCAAAATCCAACACCGCTCGTCCGTGTCATACTCTAGCTACACCTCTCAAGCCTCTGTGCTCCCACCGGTTGTTGTGTTGTGTAGAGCAAGCAGCAAGGTTGGCGCCTATGGGAGACATCTTGGAGACATCTCCCATAATTTGTGGCGTTCTGCGTCGGTAGAATGCTCGGTGTGTGTAGGCCAATGAAACTGAGAGCCAAAAGTTACCGTAACTTTTGATCAAAAACGTACTTCTCTAAAGTACTTTTTTGCCGTTTTTTAAAAATTTACCGCAAATCCTTCCTTCGGGAGAATTTTTAGAGAAGTAAAAGTAAGAAAAAAAAAACGCAAACACTCTATTCCGCTAAAAAAAGTGGATTCCCTTACCGTCACGATTTCGGTGTGTTTGAGATAGAAGTAAACCCAATCCTGCAGGCGACGCCTCCGAAAATACCCGGGGAAGAGGGGTGAACCAAAAAAAGAACAAAAACAAACACTAGCGTACGAGAGGAACGGCAGCCCAGCAGCGGTGGGGGCGGCAGGGATAACCGCAGTGCCGCCGCTGCCACGAGCGCACGCAGCAGCACAGTTGGCTGCAGCTACGTGGCGGCAGCTAACGGCAGCGTCTGCTCCAGCAACATACAGCATCGGCAGCCCCAGCAGCAGCAGCAGCAGCAGCAGCACAGCAGCAGCAGAAGAAGAAGCAACGGCTTCCGCTTTTGATTTTTTCGATTTTGCGACCAACTCTTCTTCTCGTCGTGCGCTGCTCCTGCTGCTGCCCTCGACCTACGCGCGACACCGCGCCGGCCCGCTCCGCTCCAAGCCCGCCCGGCGCCCGACATAGACAGACCGCGGCGGCCCGCCGCCGCTGCTGCTACTGCTGCTACTACTGCTACCGCAGTGTGGTGCAATTGAAATGATACACGACGATCTGTCATCCTGTCGAGCTCTACAAGCAAGGCGGTACGAGTACGTGTCCATGCGAGTACTCGTGAACTCGTACGAACTCGTACTCGTACGAACTCATACTCGTACGAGAAGTTCTTTCTGGAAGACGCATCCTCCACGACACCAAGCCGGCGAGAGCGTACCGTAGCGGGCCGCCGGCAGACGGCCGGCGCCCCGCTAGCAAAATCCAACACCGCTCGTCCGTGTCATACTCTAGCTACACCTCTCAAGCCTCTGTGCGCTCCCATCGGTTGTCGTGTTGTGTTGTGGCGTTCTGCGTCGGTAGAATGCTCGATGTGTGTAGGCCAATGAAACTGAGAGCCAAAAGTTACCGTAACTTTTGATCAAAAACGTACTTCGCTAACGTATTTTTTTTGCCGTTTTTTAATTTTTTTGCCGCAAATCCTCCCTTCGGGAGAATTTTTAGACAAGTAAAAGTAAGAAGAAAAACGCAAACACTCTAATGTCTGATGTTTATCCTTCGCAACTTGGCTGAAGATGTGTAGAGCACTCCCAACACTTGGCAGTACGTCTGACCCCGATCCTTCACAACAACGGTGACATCTTCAGCATCACGGTAAGCTGCGAACGGCGGCCGTCCAAGCCGCCTACGGAGTCCCTTGTATGATGCAATACTAATCGATAGCTTTCATCAAAGCGTTTTCCAAGCCCATACTTCCATCAGCCGAGTCCCCCCCCCACCCGCCATCGGCCAATGAGGGGGAGCGCGGCGGGAGTCGCCCCTTGGTCAAAACACCCAGTCCCGCCGCACCGGGGAACGGCAGAGCCCCATCACGGGTTCGTAAATGCCTCCGTAAATGTACGACTCCAACAACCTGGGGACGAAAACAGTGATACCCCGGGTCGAAACCGCCCCGCAAGGTGTGGCAAACCCCACCCCGCTGGCTGTATCTAGAGACCGAGGAGGACAAAGTGTCATCCCCGCATCATAAAAAAGCCATGCATGTAAAACGAAGCGACAACGTCGATTTCAAAATCCCAGCCCCAACGGTCAATCAACGATTAGCTGGGGCTCGAAAATAAAGCCTGCGGCACCCAGGGGGTGATATGGTCCCATCCCGGAATTAACGCCTAGTTCTAACAACACGGAGGCTGGAGCCGAGTTCTTCCGGGTCGACAACGCGCCGCATTACGTTGAAACACGAACCCCAGCGGCCGATCGCTGATTGGCCAAGGTGCGATAATAAAGCCAGCTCCACCCAGGGACGATAGGTCCCCATCCCAAAATCAGAAATCCAACCATAAATCTACACCTTAAAAAACTACGAGGACGAAAAACGAGATTCCCTGAATCGATAGGGCACTCACGGCGTGAAAACCCAACCCCAACCGCCCATCGCTGTATTGGCTGGGGATCGCAAAGAAGGAAGCGCCACCCATGTATGATTGGGACGCATGCCAGGATCAGAAATCCTTTCACGCGTTTAGACTCCAACAAATGAGGGACGAAAGCGGCCCCCCGGGTCAATACCGTCCTGCACGGTATGTAAAACCTAACCCCACTGGCTACAATCACTGATTGGCTGAGGTACATTGCAGGTTTCGCCGAAGCCGAGGAGAACAATGTTCCATGCCCGGATCACAAGTCCTTCCATATATGTACAACTCCGACAAATCAGGGAATAAATATGTGATCCCCAGGATCGACAACACTCCGCCCGGTGTGGAAACCCCAACGCCCCCCGGATCTATCGTTATTTGGCGGGGGTTCGCGTATCCAGCGCCACCCAGGGAGGATATCGTGTACCCGCTGTTCATAAGTCCTTCCAAACCTCTAAAAGCCATACAACAAGGCGACGGAACGGTGATCTCCCGAGTCGACACCGCCTCAAACGGTATGGAACCCCAACCACGCTAGCTGAAAGCTGATTGGCTGGAGTAACATTGAGGATCCACTGCACCCGGGGAGGATCGGGGCCCATTCCCGGATCATTCGTTCCATACATTTACAACCCCGACAAACGGGGGACGAAAAAGGTGACCCCCCGGGTAGATACCGCCTCGAACGGGGTATGAACTCCACCCACACTGGCTTCATCACTGATTGGCTGGGGTTCGTGAATTTAGTGCTACCCGGGGAAGATAAAGTGCCGTCACGGCATCACAAACAGTTCAACACATTTACAACACCAACAACCAAGAAACGAAAAAGACAAACCTCACGGGTAGCTAGTATTAGGCACGGTGTGGAAACCCCAACCCCACTGGCTTTCACTGACTCGCTGAACTACGTGGAGTTAGCGCTACTCGGGCAGGACAAGACGTCACCCCCGCAACATAAACAACTTACACACTTGTACACATTTGCGTCCCCAACAGAGCAAGCGTGATAATAGCGAACCCCGGCGTCGATACCGACCCGCATGGTGTCGAAACCCCAACCCCACTTGAGCCAGCGGTACCTGGTGATAATACGGGCCCATCCCTGGATCAAAAGCATTCTCCACCTATCTACAACTCCGACAAACCGGGGGCGAAGACGGTGGTCTTCGGGGTCAATACCGCCGGTTCGGTGTGGAAGCCTAGTCCCCACTGTAACACCGGTTGCCTCGGGTTCGTGGAGCCAGCGGCGCACGAAGAAGATATGGGACCATCCCCGCATTATAAATAGCATCCATACATCTACGACTCCACCCAATAGGGGAAGCAAACGGTTGCCCCCGGGTCGATCCCGCCCCGCAGGGTGTGGACAACCCAACCACACTGGCAGGTCGCTGATTGGTTGGGGTTCGTCGAGCTAGCGCCACCCGGGGAGGATATCGTCCCGTCCCCGGATTCCACAACTCCACAAAATCAGGTACGAAAACGGTGGTCAACCGCGTCAAGAACGGGTTGGGTTGACGTCGGTTGGCGACGACGCCCGTAAAAAACGCCTCTCACTGCATGGGCTAGACAAACCCGGGTACCGTTTCTGTTTGTTTTTGCTTTTCGGCAGTCACCATGCCTGGCGGTTGAATAACCTCATTTGCGCGGGGTGAAATATATTAACTCCGCACAGGGCGAACGGTCGTATAGATATATATACGTTCCTTGACGCTCGCTGTGGTGATCTTGGACCTCTTGGGCTCTCACTTGGCTTCAGACCAGAGTCACACTCGGGACCCCTTTCGACGGCCTCGCGTTGGCTTTTTCGCCCGCTCTTCTCGAGGGTCGCCCCCCTCAGCCTCCGCCCGTGACTTTCCGCCCGCGCGCACTCTCGAGTCAAGCGCCGCCGCCGAGCGCGGCGACCTTCAATCCGTGGGCTCTTACGAGACGGTGGGACATCGAGACTTTTTCTTCGAGGCAGAAAGGTTCCGTGCGGGACGCCGAGGCTGTTTCTCTGAGGCAGCAAGCTTATTTCGTGGTTGTTTCTTGGAGATCCGAGATATAGCGAGGTTCTACGTACGTTCTTCTTCTGTGGATCTGTTCGGTGTTTGGTTCCGTTTTTTACGTACTTGCTGGGAGCTCCGATATACATACATCGTACGTCGTAGCTGTTTTCTTTGATAGCTCGGACTCCCGAAAGTGACCGCTTACTCTCGACTACCTCCCTGAGCAGGTCGTCTTTAGCCCCTTCCATCTCCCCCGCCTCACCTCGTGGGAATACGAGTGAGGACACAAGTACAACACGATAACAATCATTTCGGCTGAATACTAACTGTATTATCTGTACTACTCGTACAACAGCAGCACAGCAGTAGTATTAATAGTACCATCAAGATTATTTCTTGGTTGTTTCTTGGAGATCCGAGATATAGCGAAGTTCTACGTACGTTCTTCTGTGGATCTGTTTGGAGTTTGGTTCCCAGCAGCGTATCGTTTTTTTAGGTTCGATATGCATACATCGTACGTCGTAGCTCTTTCCTTTGATAGCTCGGACTCCCGAAAGTGACCGCGTACTCTCGACTACCTCCCTGGGCAGGTCGTCTTTAGCCCCTTCCATCTCCTCCGCCTTACCTCGTGGGAATACGAGTGAGGACACAAGTACAATAAATACGAAAACAATAATTTCGGCTGAATACTGCTGTACTCTGTGTACTACTACTAGTACAACAACAGCACAGCAGTAGTATTAATACGAGTACGAGTAGTACCTGGTCGTATATAGTACTGCTGTAGTATTACTGTACAGTAGTATTAGTATCCACCGTACATGTAGGTACAGGAACTACAGCAGCAGCAAGCAGCAAGTAGCAGTTTGGACGAACAAAAAACTCGGTTTAATACGTCGCTACTCGTACGAGCATTTTTTTTCTCGGACAAAATACCACTGCTGTACCACAGGTACCAGGTATGGTACAAGTAAATCAGGCCTTTAAATTGCAAAATCATATTTTAGGTGAGGTGCTCAACGACCGACTACAGATTGAATCACATGACATCGGATCCCACAACCACGTTTTTTATTATATTTTTTTGTCTCGGATCTGATATTGAATATTACCTGTGGTTCTTACTAATATGAAGAATGTCAGGATGGGCAACAACCCTGTTTTTTAAATATTACGCTTTGTCTTATTTTTGGTCTCCGCGACCATTAAATATGGCCTTGCCCCGGCAGGAGCTCAGGATACATGTTTCTACTGCATTTTTTTATTCTGCCGTTCGGTTTCTCAGGCTGAGCCACATCAATCCTCTTTTTTCGTATATAACTCGCTTCTTTATTTTTCATATCCGCGACCATTAACGCTTTGACCCGCCAGGCCCTCGAAACATATGTTGTGTCTCTTTTTCAAATAATGCGTTTGGCGTTCACAGGCAACAACCCTATTTTTTCGTTTTTTCAATATCATTGTTTTGCGTTATGTTAGGTCTCCGCGACTATTGACACCTTGCCCCGCCATATGTTCTGGCGATTTTTTCACGTATTGCATTTTTTTTTTAAATCCTTACTACGCTACTCCTTCTTCCCCTCGCTGCCTCGGCAAAGTTTTTGTTTTGGCATTGCCCATAGCGAGGGGGGGGGGTCTTTCTAGCGAGCAAGGCTAGGCTCACCCTCAAGCGGGCCGATACCTTCTTGCTGCTGCGCACCCGCCGCGAAGCGTGTGCAGCGGTAGAGTTGGATCGGCACTGGTGCGTCAGGCGCAAAAGTTCAGATGCACGGGCCTTTTTGGCCGTCGGTGTAGACAGCAATGTCCATCTCACTTTTGTGCGCGGAGGCAGACGCCATCAGAAAGGTGGACGGACACCACGTACACGGCCCTAGGTGTGTTTGCTAGAGGGAGCAGTACTGTCTCAGTAACCTGGCTTCGCCATCAAAGGAGGAGGGAGCGTGTGGCGACGAGCTGAAGTCTGGACTGGTTAATCCCTTCAGCGCGAGAAATTTTATTTTCCAGACTAAGCACCCTGAGTGCAACGAGGGAGAAAGCGAGGAGCCGACTGGGAAGGACAACAACGAGAGCGAGTACGGACGGGGCGGATCGAGTGTGGTCGTGCTAGACTAGCCAAGTGGCACCGGAGCGGCGCGCCGCAGCAGCAGCACAGCAGCGCGGAGCAGCCATCCGGAGCACGGACGACATCGACCCGTGACGAACGGACAATCATTTTTGTTGCCAATTTTGTTTTCGTTTTTTCCCCTGAATTTCGTTGTTGGGTCTGTTTGGATGACGTCACTGGTTTTGTAGAGAGGCGCGGCAGAGATGGCGCGGACACCCCGGGTGCCTTCATTGTGTGCCTGATCGTGGAAGACCCCTTCAATGTGGAACGATTCCTAATCAGTGTCGATGTTTATAATGCTGTGCCTAACACAGACGTTCAGGATAGATTCGGATAATTATCAATTGACGTGATGGCTTTGGTTGGCTGTTTTTTTTTCACTGTGTGCCCGCGGACTGTCATTCCGGCAGCACTTCAGACAGCAGCTGCGTGCTCCATCTTGTTCCCACGCCTACCGTGTGTTTTTGTACAGACAGCACTTCAGACAGTAGTTACGCTGTAGTCGGCAAATTCATTGGTAAAGAGTGGGAGGGGGGGGGGGGGGGCGATGCTGCTGTAGTCGAATGGAGATTGTGGGCGTGTAGTTCAGTTTTGGACACGCATAACATGCTGTAGGGATTTTAGGTGTACCTCTTCGGACTCGTGTATCCTTTCCCTGCTAATAAGTGTGCGTGTTCTTGAGGATTCTCTGATGGCTCTAGCACTTTTGCGACCACGGGCTGTGATCTTGCTAGATCAGACTATAGGGATTAGCAACTGAAACGAGTTTAATGTGAAGACAACAACAACAACAACAACTTTTAATAATGGTCTCTGCAACCATTGACGCCTTAGGGTCGTTCTTATCGAGCAACTTTTTTCCGAAAATTCCAAATTATTTTTTTGCGCAATTTTTAGGACTTCCAAATTCTCCATAAATAATTTCCAAATATTGGAATGCGAAGCCTTCTAAATAGTTTGTCCTCTGTCAAAATTCCAATTTTTCAAATAAATGCTGTTTTTTCTTGGTTTTCCAGTTTAAAAAAAAAAAAAAAATTGGAAACAAGTTGCTCGATAAGAACGACCCTTACCCCAGCAGGCGCTACTATTTACAGCACTTTATTCATCTGATTAATTCTCGAACACTTAGCATTACCTTGATCTGTAGCGCTACGTATGTTTTTACGTAGATTCATTACCAACACAGATCTCCGTCATGAACGAGCGCCACGTCGTACGACATTGAGGTATATTTTCCTATCCGGAGCATGGGTGCCGGCCAATGCCGGCACCCATGCGGAGCCCGTGTAACGTACTGTGTATATGGTAAGGCACCCAGAAGGCAGATACATATATAGTATGCCCATTACTGTCTCTAGAAGCGGTCATGCTAGAAAAAAAGGACAAATGCCAAAATCAGGTCCATACTAAAACAAAATAAAACCGCACGCCACGAACGGTGTTTTTCAGGACTTTCGGCTGTGAGAAATAACCAAACATACTTTTGAATTTGCGCCTGAACAGCAAAATGATAGCGAATGTGTGCGTCCTCCAAACTCTTGATAAATGCTGTATGTTATTTTTAGTACGGGTATAAGTATCTGTCGTATGCTTTCATTGCTTTCGTGACCACACTTACTCCTACGACGTGTATTTCCGTATTCTTGTACCAGGAATGTACATAGTGATAGCCACATTGATAGCATACGAACGAAACATCGAGTTAATTTGAGACTGAACTGCTTCCTTTCCGTACCGTGTCAGTAAGCAGCAGTACGTAATATTTTACAACAGGTCCATTGTGCTGTAGTACGTAATATTTTACAACAGGTCAATTGTGCTGTATGCGCGTATGATACATTCTGTAGTCGTTGTGGCGGGTCGTATGTACTCAAAGTAGTGTGGTGATGTCTTCGTGTCAAGCGTATAGGAAACAGTGCAAAATCAGTTGAAAGCTAAAAAAAGTACACAAATCCAGGTGTACCTGACCACTTAATGCCAAAAATCAGGTACGATGCGAGGCTGGCCAATGAGAGGTGTCCTAGCGTGTCATTTGTACTTGGTTTTGGTTTTAGTGTAGTACTTATTTTGGGCACCAAAGTGACCAGGTGTACCTGATTTTGGCTCAAGCCCAAAACAAAGAGTATTTCGGAGATGTATTTCGTATGCAAGTCCCCCACAAACGGTTCGTAGTAGGATGCAGCTTGCGTTTCATGTGACTCGCCCAACACGTATCGGTGCTTCGCGCTTGGTGCAAACAGTGTCCGCTTGGTCGGTGAAACCCGGACGCGATCCCTCCCGGTATTGTGGGGATGCGAGGGTCTATGATCATGCGTGACATAAACACCCCTCCACCCCAGCTGTATATAAATACATACACAAAATTGTTCGTGGTCTCTTGTGTGATCTCCTCGGCTTCTCTTAGACGTAGTTCGAATCCGGTTACGCGATGCCTCGCGATGAGGGGCACCTGGCGGTGCGCTACTTCCTCAACGAACTCGCCGACCCCTGCTCTGCCTCTGGCAGCGACGGTCTCGGCCGTGGTCAAGCCATGTTTTACGGGCGATTTTTTTTAGGAGTTCATGCCTTTATCACAGCCTCGCTTTAAACTTTTATTACAGTCCCGTGCGGGATAAATACCTCTTTGGAACTTGCGATCCACAAAATTATCTACCACATGCGTTCCTCAGGAGCGTGTCGGGAATTTTCATCGCGAGGCCATGACGTTTCCGGCCGATTCATCCACCATTGTTCCCGAAGGCCTGGTTTGCACCTGGAAGGGTCTTGCATGCGCTCGTCTAGTGAACATACGGGCAGTGGACGCAGCAACGCTCACAGAGCATGCATTTTTTATTTATAAAAAATTGTTCCGATATTATACGTTCGTACTCGTGCTGCATTTATAGTTATCCCGTACTCTACACGCAGTATCCAATATTCCCCTTGTAAGTCGACGACACTGGATCTGTATAGACTACGGATATATTTTATTGTACGTACCAGTACCACAACAGTAAGTACAGCAGAAGACGTATTTAAACCTCGAAATAGGTCTATATATCTGGATCTGAACCGAACAAAGCCCTATCGAGTTTTAGACGTGAAAAAGATAGGCCCTTCTTTTCCACCTACCGACCACGGCAGACCACCGTGAAAAGCGGATTTTCCCAAAATATGCACTTGGGCACTTTTTTTACCAAGTGCATATTTGAAGCAAGTTTACGAGCATTTTCCAGCAAACAAACGGCAATCCAGGTGCCGATGCGGCACGGGCTCGCGAGGCAACTCCGAGGCAGCCCTATCATAGCACAGGCACAGCAGCAGCAACACAGCACAGCACATGGGCCACCATCCTCGTCACGCCGCAACCAACCGCCCGGAATACCATGGAACCGCACCACCATACTTACAGCAGCAGCAATCCTGGCTGTCGCGAGAGCAATGCCGCATCTCAGGGGGGCATGAATAGATACAACGCACAAGGGCTGCAGGAAATCCGAGACTACGGAGTTGCGCGTCTGCCTTGGATCGGCAGGGGTGATGGTGTTGGAGAGCGCCGGCCGCTTAGCTCGCGCCCAGACCTTACATACAACAACGCCTAGGTTACGGGTACCAAGCGCACCCATCGCGTGTTCAGTTCTGATGCGTTCTGTGGATCGGTCATCAACCGGATCAGACACGTGCCCCTGGCTGGGCATCTTCGGGTGTTGGTTTTTAGGTACCGGTATCCTGTTGTTGCTGCTGCTGCTGCTGCTGTGCTGCTGCTTGTCTTGTGTTCCTACGCATGCTCGGCACATACGACCGACCATGGAAACCCCGCAAACCGTAAAATTCCTGTTTTTTCTGTTCGATTCGTCGAGCAAGATCTGGCTTTTCGGCCGAAGATCCGGCTTTTCGACCAAAATAGGCCTATGCTGAGTTTTAGACGTGGCGGCGATTTGCGCCCAAAAGTTGAAAATATCGAATGGCCAAGCTCTTCCATTTGGAACTACATAACACCTATCCTCGAGGATTAAATAGGTCTAGTACCAGCAACATATCATGTGTATGATTTATGGTATTATATGTACGTATGTCGCTTAGGCGGTATACCACTGATATCTGTTGTTGTTCGTATCAGACGAGTGTACTAGCGGCAGTAGTGTTCTATATACGAGAATGCTCATTTCGGTACTAAAAACATATACCTGGCATGTTAACCTGCTGCTGAGTGTGGACATACGGGTATACTGCTGGTGTTGCTGCTGCTGTTCGTAATTGTACACCTGACACCCGAGATGGTATTCATACAGCAGACCTACCACAAATATGTTCTTATTGTTCAGTGCTAACGAACGGACATTACTGTTCAAGTACTGTACACTCCTTGGCAGTACCGTCGCTTTGGTGCGACCTCGACTTACCTAGCTATTATACCTCTCTTCGCCACTACGGCCCTGTGTGAAGCTGCAGGCGGGCGTCAGCGCGCCGCGGCGAAGCCCCCTTCTTTCTTGTATCTGTAAGTTGGGCTCGCGTCGGTTGGCAACGCCGGTGTAAAACAGGTATATCACTGCGTGAGCTAGACAACCAGGGTACCGTTTTCGTTCTCGTTTGGCGATCACCACGGCAGGCGGTCGCTTTATACGAATTGGATCGTTTGTGCGGGGTGGATAATCAAAACTCCGAAAACGGGGTATTATCGTAAAACGTACTGCGTACAAGCGCAAAAATCAGAGCGCTTCACGCGCCATACTTTTTCTTATAAGGCTGCGCCAAGCGAAGACAACCACTCCCAAAACAAACATGTCTATTAGATCGGGTGTAACGAACTTGCTGAACCTTCTTGCTCCCATTAGTGAGAAACGCTGGCTTCACGAGCTTTAGCCCACAAAGTCAATCAGCTGCGTATGAGCCAGAGCGGTATTTGGGTTTCAACACCGCGAAAGGCGGTATCGACTGGGGGAATCACCGGTATAATACCCGTGTTGTCCGATTTGTAGATGTACGAACCTATTCATGGTCCGGGGTTCACACTTAACCCTCCCCGGGTGGGGCTGCCTCCGCGAACCTCAGCCAGGCAGCGATGGGTCGGTCGGGCTGGGGTTTCCACACCGTGAGGGGCGGTTTCGACCCGGGGGATCGTTTACTTCAACTCTGGGTGGTCGGAGTTGTAGATGTACGGGGGCATTTCCACACAGGGGATGAGGACCAATCGTCCCCGGGTGACGAGATGTGGATTCATGGCGCGATTTCCTATCCGGGGATGATCTTCTGTCGTCCTCGGATGGCTCTGGCTTTGTATACGAGCCCGAGTCAATCAGCGGTCGACCGGTGTGACTGGGGTTTCCACACCGCGGGCGGCGGTGTTAATCGGGGGGACATCGGTTTTGGTCCCCGGACTGTTGGCGTTGTACATGTATGGAGATATTTTCGATCCGGGGATGAGGCCGCATCGTCCCGGGGTGGCGTTGGTGAGCGCCAACCGATCAGCGATCGGTCGGTCGGGCTGGGGTTTCCACACCGTGCGGGGGGGTTTCGAGCCGGGGGATCGTTTTTTTCGTCCTCGGGTGGTTGGATTTGTAGATGTACGGAGGGATTTCCGAACCCGGGATGGGGACCCATCGTCCCCGGGTAGGGCGTTCTGGATTTATGGCAGGTATTTCCGATCCGAAGATGATACTCGGTCGTCCCCGGGTGGCTCTGGCTTGGTATAAGAGCCTCAGCCAATCAGCGATCGGCCGGTATGGCTAAGGTTTCCACGCCGTAAGCGGCGGTATCGACGAGGAGCATCTCGACTTTTTGTCCCCCACGTTGTTGAATTTGTATGAGTGGCCCAGCGATCGGCCGGTCGGGGTCGGGTTTCCACATCATGCGGGGCTGTTTCGACCCGGGGGATCATTAATTTGTCCCCGGGTGGTTGGAGTTGAAAATTTACGGAGGGATTTCGGAACCGGGGATGGAGACCTATCGTCGTGGCGCTGGCATTATTTTGGAGCCCCAGCGTGAGGGGCGGTTTCCACACCGTGAGGGGCGGTTTCGAACCGGGGATCGTTATTTTCGTCCCCGGGAGGTCGGACTTGTAAATATACGGAGGTATTTCCAAACCGGGGATGGGGAACAATCGTTCCCGGGCGAGAAGTTAAGGATTTAGGGCGGGGTTTCCGATCAGGGGATGATATTCTGTCGTTCCCGGGTGGCTTTCCCTTGTATACAAGCCCCAGCCAATCAGCGATCGGCCGGTGTGGCTGGGGTTATCACACTATGCGCGGCGGTGTCGACCCAATAGACCTCGGTTCTTGTCCCCGGTCTGTTGGAGATGTAGATGTATGAAGTGATTTCCGATCCGGGAATACGGCCGTATCGTCCCCGGGTGGTGATGGCTTTATTTTTGAGCCCCAGCTAATCAGCGATCGGTCGGTCGGCTGGGGTTTCATCACCGTGCGCGGCGGTGTCGAACCGGTAGATCTCGGTTTTCGTCCCCAGGCTGTTGGAGTTGAAGATGTATGGAGGGATTTTGCGAACCGGGGATGGGGCCGTATCGTCTCCGGGTACGTCGGGACTGGGGGTTACCCCGAGGGAAAACTCCTACCGCGCGCGCCGCGGCCCCTGATTGGCGGAGGACGGGCTAGGGGCCACCCTCGACCAATGGGCGTCGGGCTCGGAAAACGCAGGGATGAAACCCATATGTCTATTATACAAGCGCAAAAATCGGCGCGCTTCGCGCGCCTTACTTTTTCTCATTGAGCTGCGCCAAGCGGAGGCTGTAGATGGTGATCCATGTGGAATGCCACTACTCCTGAAACAACTAGCTTCATTAGATCGGGTATAACGAACTTGCTGAACCACCTTGCTCCCATTGGTGAGGAACGCTGGCGTCACGAAGTTCAGCCCACAAAGCCAATCAGCTATGAGTAAGTACTTTTTGGGTTTCCACACCGCGAACGGCGGTATCACCTTGGGGCATCAACTTTGAAATCCCCGTGTTGTCGAATTTGTAGATGAACGGACATATTCATGGTCCGGGGATGACACTTTACTCTCCCCGGGTGGAGCTAGCTCCACGAGCCTCAGCCACCCAGTTATGGAGCCAGTCGGGTTGAAGTTTCCATACCGTGCGGGGCGGTATCGACCCTAGCCATCACATATTTCTTACCCGAAATTGTCGAAGTGGTAATGTATGAAAGGGATACTTATCTGGCGATAGGACCGTATCCTCCCCGCGTGCCGCATACCCTCAAAGATACCCCAGCCAGTCAGTGATAGAGCCAGTGGGGTTGAGGTTTCCACACAGTGGGCGGCCGTGTGGAGGAATTTGTAGTTGTAGTTGTAGACGTATGGAGGGATTTACGATCCGGGGATGGGAGCCTATCGTCCCCGGGTGGCGCCGGCTTTACTTTCAAGATTCAGCCAATCGGCGATCGGCCGGTGTGGCTGGGGTTTCCACACCGTGCGCGGCGGGGTCGACCCCGGGGACCTCGGTTTTCGTCCCCGCGTTGTTGGAGTTGTACATATATGTAGGGATTTGCTAACCGGGGATGGGGCCGTATCGTTCCCGGGTGGCGCTGGCTGTATTTTAGAGCCCCAGCCAATCAGCGATTGGCCGGTCGGGCTGGGGTTTCCACACAGTGCGGGGCGGTTTCGACAAAAATTATTTTTTCTCGTCCCCGGGTGGACGGAGTTGTAGGTAGGCGGAGGTATTTCCGAACCGGGGATGGGGCCAATCATCCCCGGGTGAGGAGGTGTGGAAGTATGGCGGGATTTCCGATCCTGAGATGATACTCTGTCGTCCCCGGGTGGCTCTGGCTTTGTATGTGAGTCCCAGCCGAACAGCGATCGGCCGGTGTGGCTGGGGTTTACACACCGCGGACGGCGGTGTCGACCCAGGAGATATCGGTTTTCGTCCCCGGGCTGTTGGAGGTGTACATGTATGAAGATATTTGCTACCCGGGATGGGGCCGTATCGTCCCCGGGTGGCGCTGGCTGTATTTTCGAGCCCCAGATAAACAGCGATCGGCCGGTCGGGCTGGGGTTTCCAAAACGTGCGGGGCGGTTTCGACCCAAATTATCAGTTTTTCGTCCCCGGGTGGACGGAGATGTAGGTAGACGGAGGCATTTCCGATCCGGAAAGGATAGTCTGACGTCCCCGGGTGGCTCTGGCTTTGTATACGAGCCCCAGCTAATCAGCGATGGGCCGGTATGGCTGGGTTTTCCACAACGTGGACGGCGGTGTCGACCCGGGAAGTCTCGGGTTTCGTTCCTGCGCTGTTGGAGTTGTACATGTATGGAGGGATTTCCGATCCGGGGATGGGGCCCTATCGTCCCCGGGTGCCACTGGCTTTATTTTCGAGCCCCAGCCAATCCAGTATTGTTTCAACTAAATTCCTCCACAATATATATCAGAATGCCCCTATACAAACATACCACTTTAATTTTCTGGAAACCCTTGAAACGCTATAGAAAAAGGGCTCGTGATAAGAGGACACAGGCCAGACGTCGCGTATCTTCGCAAACCAGAGGAGAACGGTCCTGAGCAACAAGAGGCTGTGCTCACAGGAGGATACTGGAGGAGATGAGCACCTTGTTTGGTTGTGTTGTGTCCCAGACTCGTAGTTATCAGCGGTCAAATCTTGAGTGTTGTGGCATGTGCACAGGGAGCTAGGCAAGCCTATACGAGCATACGAGCGACAGGCATGAGTCGTGCGAGCGGAGGATACCGAAAGAGCAAGCTTTCTAGGGCCCACGTTGATCAGGAATATCTCGGGCCAAAGAGAGCGAACGCCGTGAGACCAAGTATCTGTGTAAAGCTTGAGACCGTGCCTACCCAGCCTCCCTGGGGCTTGCCCTCGTCAGACCGCATACGTGTCGCCAGCACCACCTGGAAGGTGGGGTCCGCCGCACCAGAGGCCGGTCTGCAACGGCTTTCGTCGGCAGCTTGAGAGGCACTCAACTCCTCGTTCGAGGAAGCTACGAGGACCAAAACACGGGCAGGCGTCACTGACTTGATGGTCGACACCTCCCTCCGAAGTCTGGAGGTGTTTCACCACGAGGGGCCTCTGCTATGACCAGAACTGTGTTCGGCAGAGGTGGGGGGGGGGGGATTGGTTCGGGTGTGCTCCCATAATAAAAAAGCCACCAAAATGATGCAAACCGGAAAACAGCAGTTTCCCGGGTCACATTATCGCTCGTGCGTCAAGGCTCGTCGGCGTACGGCTCCTGTTTTTTGCTTCACGCGCACCCCGATGTTCATGGCTACTCGAAGGTGCCCACCGTAGCGTGCAGGCGGCTGACAAACGACGTGATTTTCCAATTGCGCCGCATCTTAGTTGAAACGACACTGAATCGGCGATCAGCCGGTGGGGCTTGGGTTTCCATACCGTGCGGGGCGGTTTCGAGCCAGAGGATCGTTGTTTTCGTCTCCGGGTGGTTGGAGTAGTAGACATACGGAGGCATTTCCGAACCGGGGATGGGTCCCTATCGTTCCCGGGTGCGGCGGCACTGGGGGGTTCCCCGAGGGGCAACTCCAGCCGCGCGCGCCGTGGCCCCTGATTGGCCGAGGGCGGGCTGCGGGCCTCCCTCAACCAATCGGTGTCAGGTTCGGAAAACGCAGGGGTGAGTTGTAATCCATATTATATTATATATTATCATACAAGGGGGCTTCGCCGTCGGCGAAGCTAAGGAAACAGGAATAAGGCCCGCAATGCAACAGGCAGTTTACGATGCCAAGGGACCGAGAGGATATATATATGCATGAGGACATATAAAATGCCGAAGTACGCGCGATCGAAGTATTACACTCAGCTAGCAAAGATGAGTTTCGACGAAACCTTCGAGCTCACAGCTGTTGTTTTTTATTTATTTTTATATACATACCATGTAATACCTGATCAAAAATTATCCGTCTACTTAAAATAATAATACCTGTTTACAACAAATAATATATACCAGTACCTGGTATCATATCATATACATAGGACGTACATGAAAATGCAAGGCAAGATCCCTTCTTGAAATCATACCATGTACGTGATACTTACTTATCATGTACTACTTATACGTACATACTACGTATTATACGTAGGGGGGCGCTCTATATATATTTATACCCGATGCCGTGAACGACGTATAGTCTTGAAACAAAATCAAATTATAATATGTACATTAATTACCGTGACGGCGGGGGGTATACGGTATACGGAAAAAAGAACGAGGCACGAGCGTCGAGAACTCAGGTTTTACTGAGATGTGACAATACTACTAAGGGCAATAACCAAAACCAGGTACACTCGCACCGGTTGGAGTCAAAAACCGGTACAGCATGAAATCGAGTCAAAACACCACATCTCACGAGCCATCACGGGATAGATTGGCCAAAATCACATCGTGCCCGTTTCTGAGGGGTAGTGACAACCAGGAACCCTTGTCGGCGCCTAATTATACACGTTTGAACATGTCCAGATCATGTTTGGAGGGCTCAGGTACGGGTGGGATCGAGAGCAGGGTCATAGGTGTTTAGAGGCAGAGGGTTCTGGCGGCAAGCATGTGTGTTTTACTTGGTCTCAGCGTGTACCTGAAAAAAACCCTACATATACTACAGAAGCAGTCGTATTACAGCGAAAAATGCATCAGTGGTATCAGACGTACATACCAGGTATTATATTGATACTGCTGTGCATACATACAACATCAGTGTATCTATAGGTAGGTAAAGCACACGTAGGCAAGGTGAAGCGGTCCTAACAGACTCGAACCTTCGCCCTAGAAATAGGAGATGCATCCTGATGAATGTGATTGTACGAAAGCTATAATATGCAGGAGAAGTATGGGAAGAGAGCGCGAAGCTCGTAAAGCAGCTGGAAACAGTACAGATGACAGCAGCAAAAAAAGTCCTCGGATGCTCAAGTACGACGAGTAATACAGTATTAACAGCAGAACTGGGAATGTACCCACTCAAGACAAACAGAGACGTACGCAAGTTGAAATGACAATATACCGTAAATACCATGCCAAACAAGAGGTTGCTAGCCATAGCTGAAAAACCTCTATGGGAGAAAGTAACCAAATAGCGAGCTGGAATAAGGTGGGATAGCGTAGTCGAGAAAGTATGGAAGGCTATAGGGAACCAAGAAGAAATGAAACACAGGATAGAAAGAAGGGAAAGACTAGCGCTAATACATAATGTGGAAGGGGAGGGACACTTAGAGATATAAGCGGGGTTAACAGAAGGGATAGGAATGAAAACGTATTTTGGACTTCGCAAAAACGCTGAAACTGCGATCTCGTGTAGGGGAAGAGGTATACCAGTAGCTGGGAGGAAGTAGATGCACAGATGTGCCCATGTGGCACAAATGCAATAGAGAGAAGAATTCACATACGCGTAATAGGAGAATGTGAAACGTAAAAGGCGGAACGGCATGTGTTAAAAGAGGAAACAAGGAAAATAGACGAATGTGACATCGAGAAATTTGGTACACTAGATGCTAGATGGTGGCGAGAAAACGATAGCTATGTTAGAAAATGAATGGTGGCCAAAGGAGGCGAAAGAGGAAGGGGATATGATTAGAAAAGCGTTTCTTTGTAATACATGGAAACAACGTAATGAGTGCCCCAATGGTGGAAGTGTCTCTATTAGGAGTAGATACGGTGCCCCGTCTCGAAAGGGATGCGTGGACTAAGGCATGAAACAAAAGAGTACCCCTCCCCCCCGTATCGCCTTCCATAATTGCGTCTATCTATTGCCTACCGGTAATTGCGAAACTACATCCACCCTTGCAATAGCAACTTCGCGACCTACCCCCTTCACCACGTGAAGACCCGCCTTTTGGTGATCCCCCTGGGCTGCTAGGCAGACGGTGCACCTCCCCCCCCCTCCATCCCCCCCAAAGCCCACCCCAACCCATATCCCCATATCTGTCTTCATCAATTTAGATCCACCTCTTGGTGACCCTTTTGGGCGGTTAGGAATAGGGGGTGCAGCCCCCACTCCACCCCACCCCTTCTACAATTTCAAGTATCACCCCCTCCCCCTTTCCTCATCGTGCATAAACCCACCTCTTCGTGACCCTCCTGAGCGGCTAGGAATACGGGCGTACAGCCTTCGGCGTCTTGCGCGTTCGGGTTAGCGATGGCCTGTAACAGCTCTCTTACAGCACCCATCTGGCCGAAGAAAGATGCCTGCTCGATATAACGAAAGCAAGCAATCAAGGAACAACATTGTAAAATGAGTACGCCCACACAAGCTAAAGTATACTTCCTGGCTATCATGAGTGAAATGATTTACAGGGCGCAGATTGTGCCGCGCTCATAGCGATGTTGACAATGACGGTGAGTATCGCCGGAAAGACTATTTAATAGCTGCAGGAGATGCTGATGTACTAAACATAATGACAATTTGTTTTTTGACAGTTTAGGGTCTAAAATCAATAACTTTTAGCTGGTAAAAAACGTCATTCACTATCAGCGAATCAGCAATGGGGAAAAAAGTGAAATTTCACACTAAAAGTCAACTCAAATCAGCTCATTCAAATTTCGTGGATGCATTTCCTATCTTCTCTCTTTCCGACAGCCCGAGAGCTAGACCTAGAGCTTGACTTGTACAAGCAAAACATGTTTTGAGCTGCTTGGCTGCTGCAAAAAACAAAGTGGTGCTCTTCACCGGGTGTAGAACAAAGAGTAGCAACACACGGACGCTTGAGCGTGAGCTGGCCGCACTTTACTGCTGTTGGAACACAGAGCTCGATGGCCGACAGCAGGCCAGTGCACCCCCTGGGGCCGTGCGTGCATCAGGCCGCGACTCCTGGAGAAGAACCAGCTGATGGCCCTGAGCAGCTCCACCTATCTTCGGTCATCGCCTCGGGTGCGCATTGCACGTCCTGCACCTCGCCGTGACTGCGGGGATGACCAATCCCTTTTTCATGGGGCCTCAAGGCGTGGGCAGTTGGCACGAGTGGAAGCACGACCACTTGGTGGCGCTTCTCGGCTTTGTCTGGAACAATATCAGCCGATCTAACGCTGGCAATGCAACGTTCCGTCAGTTTCAAAACCTGATAGCGGAGCACTTCCCGAAGGATGTTTGGAAACACAAGTTTGTAAGGCCTGCCGAGACTCGATGGGTGGTGGTCTGGGGGGGAGCCCTAATTCTGTTTGACCGGTGGAAAGAGCTCAAATGGCTATTTTGCACGTGGGCGGCAGCAAGACTGCTCGCTACTCCGTTCACCGAGTACTGGTGGCAAGGGGCGTACATGCCTGTTTTCCCATATTCGTCGTACTTCCCTGGGGCTTTCTTTTGTTTGCCATGTCGAAGGCAAATTTATTGTTGATCGAAAAACGGGCAAGAGCCTCTTATCTAATCGAAATTTCTCGACGACTACTGAATAAAATTAGTTGCGAGTTGCTCTGCTGTGGTGACCATATCCCAACGCAATACATTGTGTCATTATTTTCAAGGAGCAAGACATACGCAAAAAGAAACATGTTATTCCGCCTAAAAAAGCGCCAGAAAAAAATATATAGCTAAAGGTGACACAATCCCCTGCGTCTATACCAGCCACAGGTGTATGTCGTATGTCAGCGTCCAACTCGTCTCCACCTCTGAGAATATTCCGATAGAAGCTGTACCGTTGACTTAGTGTAAAACCAAGTAATTAAGGATTTTCGATGCTATTTCGGAATTTGATATTTTGTCCTATTTTTTAAATCTTCAAAGTGGTAGTTTCGAATAGCCTGCTACGTTTGTGGATCAAAACCGGCTTTTATTCCGAAACCCAACAGTTTTTGGGTCGAAATTGGCCCAATTTTGACCGGGGTTTTACTCACGCTTGACGATTCTGGCCAATTTGGCCGTACGCACGTCGGACGAAAGTGACAAAAAGACAAAGTAGTTTCGGACGGGGCGGAAAAAGTGTTGATCCGACGCGAGACCGATCAGTTTCATATACTGTCGATTAATAGGAATTGACCAAAACATTGACTTCGGATGCGGGTTACTGATTGGAATTGGCCAGAAATCAGTAGAGCTAGAGATACAGCTGGCCTAGTCAGAAGACTAAACCAATACACTAAATAGCATTGCCTCTAAAACGTAGACCGTGCAGCGCCTAGTCACGCTCAAGGACCAGGAAATTCACAATATGAGCTCTATCCTGCTTTAACGTTATCATTCGGTGGTCAGTATGTATACCAGGTATGATATTTCTCGAGCAATTGATTTGGTGGGTGTCTACAAAATGGAATGGTTTGAACTAAACTAGGCGTTGCCGAATGACGAAGTACATATTTGTTTGTGGGCACAGCGTTTGAAATCAGTTATGCGGACAGTTCCGAATAACAGCCAGTCACCCAAATCAGGCGTCCAGGCTATAGATATTAATCGCCATCATTCGAAATCAAACCTTCACCGTATATGACAGTGTATACCACCCCCCCACGGTATACCACCCGGGTGCCTACTATTTTGAAATCCTATACGACCACCCGAGTTATCACCCGGGGTACGGTGTGTACCATACCCCCCGAGGTAATGCCCATTATCATTGTGACACTGCCAAGTTATCACTGCGGGCGACAGCGTGGCGCGATCAACAAAAACGAGTACCGATACCCAACAGCACAGGAGCAGGAGCAGCACACCAGGTGTGCGAGAGTACCACACCTTACCGTATGGAGACCAGCAGCATGGAGGTGGAGGAGGTACAGAGCCTTAGTGAAGCGTGGCCCATCGCAACGGGCAAAAACTTGGCGGCTCAGACTACTGCTGCGGTTCCAGGCTCGATCGAGTCTTTTTTTGGTCGTCGTGCACAAACCACGTAAGTGCCTCCCGGTGCGGACCCCGTCTGCTTAAAATATGGCAGCAAGACTCGTTTGAAACCACTGTTATCACCCCCATGTTATCAAACCCCTACAGTGTACCACCCAGGGTGGTGAACAACCTACAAATCCCGAAAGACCACCCACTTTATCACCAAGGGTACGGCGTATACCACACCCCCACGGTATACCAACCCCGGTGATGAAAATCTAAAAACCCAAATATGATCACCGGGACTGTGGTATACTGTTATATACTGTAGACAATTCCGATGAATATACCAGATATAGGTCCCGAAATAAATTATATGGACAATTCCAATGGAGGGCCAGTTTTAACGAGGAAACCATTGAATCCAATAAATCTTCTATTTTTTATGGACCTTCCGCATACACTGTGCTACACGTAGCCGTAAGGGCTGGCATTTTAAGGGTCTCGGCGTCGCCATTGAAAAACAGTTATATGCCGTAACGGCCGGCCTTTCCTGAAGGGTTTTAAACTTCTGCTAAAATCGTCAAATTGATTTGCTCAACTTAATTCGAGTCGCGTCAAATTTCTGAGTGGATTTAGCCCCCTTTAATTGGCCAAGCGGAATCGACTGGCGCCTTGCGAAAAACGAAACACGTTCGGCAACGCGGCGGGGATAAAACACCGAGTCATGTTTGGGGTTTCAGAGCCAACCAACAGTTATACCCCAACGAAACATTGCGTGTTATGTGCCAGGCGGCGCGTTTTCGCTTCCCGGCCGCTCCACCGATATTGCCGCGGCTCGGCTCGGCCGACCGGAAGTGAGCCGTGGCGCGCTACGTCCGGGTCTCGCCCTGCCTCAGATCGGTGACTGGCGCGACGCACTAGCAAACTAAAACAAAATAGAGTCCGAATGACGGGGTGCCCCGTCGCACCCGGCCGAGCCAAGCAGGGCAAGTGAAACACGCTCTGCCAACTGTGAGCGCAAGCCACAGCATTTAACCCTGTCAATAACGAGCAGTCATTTCTCTTTCGCCCGGCATGTCAAGCGATCACGCCGATTTTTGAAGAAAGCATGAAGACAGAACACACACGCACGCCGCAACGAGAGCGTCGATCGGACGACACATCGAGCATACTTCGATCGTGCGCTAATACGATATGTACAATAGCAGCAGCGTGACAGCGTCCGGGTATACCTGTCGTCGTGCAGCAGGGTGGCCCGATGGGCGTATCACCCTCATGAAAACATTAAAGTTGCCTTCCGACAATGTGCAGGGCATTATTAATTCAAAATGAAAAGCTGACACAATTCCATATATCGTACGTACCTCATTTTTTTCAGGATTGTTTCTGAGATATATTTTTTTACTCGTTCATAATATGTATCGGCCGCAATTATTATTCAGATCGTTTGTTATGATATTCAGTTCTCAGTCACAATGCGAACACGAGCAGTAAAAACAAAGCAAAAAAGTGAAAAAAAATGGGAGATCGAGAGATCGAAGATAGATGTGCTTGAGCTCAAACTCCGGTCGTCAGATCCATACGGGGTAAGTTAAAACAGTTTGCTCCGAACCGTATACAATCCAGAGCACTACAGAACTCCGTGGATAACTGCGAGTAGTACGTACTCGCAGTATGAGCAGTGTGCACCGCACCCTGATACTACTGCCAGTACGCGCAGTACCTCCAGTTTTGCACACCAAAAATACAACGTACTGGTACGCATGATATTATTGAAAGCATGTAAAATTGAATGGTGTCAACAGCCGGGTGGGAACACAGGAAAAAAAACATCGTACATACGAAGTCGTCGAAGAAAATAACTCAGGCCAAACAATCTGTAGTGTTTGATCACCCCACCTACGATGCCCGTTTTCTAGGTGAAGGCCAGATATACTTTTACTATACCTGGTACAGCAGTAAGGGCCCGTATTAACAAAGCTTTTTTGTTGAATTGGGTTCGTTTTTTTCCGTTAGTTTTGATTTGCATCTGATTGGTCGAAAACTAAATAACCAGCAAGACATTTCCATTTCAATTAAACAACGAGAATCCACAAGAATTATTTTGAGACTTATTTTGCTCTTCGTTTTATTAAATTGAGGAGTTCATCCAACTCGACGTGGTGTGTTCCATGAAACCGAAGGAAGCCACGCAAACTTGAGCCATGTCGTCGACTGATTCAGAGGCGAGATCCACCATTCCCGAGAGGCACGGCCACCGGATCAGCCGCAGCGCGGTATCCAACAGCCTGTAGCACAGGGTAGACCGCTTGCGGCGCCTATAAATAAATACAAGCCGTCGCAAACCCACTTTTTCACCCCTCTTTGCCTCCCAAACCACACGAGCACCGACCAGGTCGCGACTTGGCGTAGAAGTTCGATCGCCGCATCCCCGTCGCTGCTACCCGCGTTGGGCTTCGGGGCTGCGCCAGCCCACCCGAGACACTCCTAGAGTGATAGCCTCCTAGCCGGTGCCGGCAGATATAATTTTCCGCTGGCAGCGGCGCCCCGGGGAGTACACAGCCCGCTGGTCGCCTCGTTGGTTGCTCACAGGTGTTCGCTGATCCTTGTGCGTTATTCGATTTTTTAACGCAATCTACCATTCCTCGATAGGATCCACGGTCATTTCTTTCAGGGCTTGTCACGGGCCGGTTGTCCGGGCTGGGCCGGGCCAAGACTTTCGAAAAAATGATGGGCCGCGCCGGGCCGACAACATTTGAGAATGTGATGGGCTGGGCCGGGCCGCAGCCCATCCTTTCAAAATTTGATGGGCCGGGCCGGGCCGCGGCCTATGAGATGTGGGCTCTTCATGGGCCACTCCACCCGGCCCATTAAGCGGTCCATGTGTTTCGACAGGCCGGCCCGGACCGCTGCCCATGAGGTACGGTGCGCTACCGACTCTGTTACTACGGCCTCCACTGTGCCCATGAGGTAGTCTAGGTGTTTTGACCGGCCCGCCCAGGCCGCGGCCTACGATATGTGGTGTAATTGGGTTGCTGTCGGCCAAAAACAGCTACGTTCGTACGATGCATCTCTGGCAAATCGCCTCGGGTACTATGATGCTTTGTGCAAATGTCGGATGAAAACCTTGGTACCGTGGTGGGTGTACGGACGACACATATCGCCGTCTCCGCGATGCAGGCAGCATGACGCTCTTGCCCTGCTTCGTCCCGCGGCAGCGGAATGTACTGCAGCAGTACCGGGTGTTGCAGCAGCATGTTGTATCGCAGCAGCAGTAACGGGTGTTGCAGCAGCACGTGCTGCTGCTGTTGCTGCTGCTGCGGGTGTTTCACAGCAGCATGAGGAGGTAGTGGTCCACAGTCGGGACGGAAGCCATTCGAAAAAGTCGTTGATGGAGCAGAATTGTGTGAGTACTCGTAATGGGTACTGGTTAGGCGTGTTTCATGGGCCGAAAACAGCTGTCCCTCCCAATCCAGACGGGAAAAAACGAAAATATACCGAAAAAACAATCATTGGTTGTACCAAAATCAAGTCAGTGTACACTCATGCACCTTTTATTAATAGTACGGGACAAGACATGAGCCGGCCAGTCAAATTCACGGGTCGCCCCATGAAAATTGTCGGGCCGGCCCATATAGAGCCCGTGTCTCATGGGCGTCGCTGCCATGTGACGGGCCGGGCCGGGCCGTGAATATTTGAATATGTGATGGGCCGGGCCGCGGCCCATCATACCGAAAATTGATGGGCCGGCTCATCAGCATCGGCCCATGACACGCCCTGATATTTTCACGAAATTATGTTCAATTGGATAAATTGCTACCTGGTAATTGCTGCCTGGTATTCAATTACAATAAAAAGCGTTGTTCGTTAAGATGGGCCCTAATCATTCATCCGTGAAAACGAGTTTTGTTGCTTGTCCAAACTGCTGCTTCCTGCTGTAGTCCCTGTACCTACGGTGGACGGCGCAAGGTGCAGGGGGGCTAAGAGGCTGAAGGCGGCTCGCCCAGGGAGATAGTCTAGAAAAAGCGGTCGTGTTTGCGAGACCGAGATATATATATCGACGAGAAAATATATCGAAGCTCGCGACGACAAAAAATACGAGATTTGTACGTATTCCTTCGTGAATCTTTGATTTTTTAGTTGCCCCCGTACACTCTCCACCCGCCTGCTCTCGTTATGATCCGCGATGGTCTTGTGTGTTTTCATCGGCGGCGTGAGAAGCGGAATCTGGTGTACAGCGAAGCAGAGCACCGAGGGTGGAAACGATGGAAAAACGAGGAATGGGAGGGACGCCGAAATAAGCCCTTGGGAGGAAATCAGCCGAGGTGCATGGCACGAACAAACTACAGTATGGTATTGAACACATCGCACCCTCCAGTAAATAATGAAAACGCGCACGTCGTATATAGTAATATATGCTAGGAAAGCATGTAACAGTCGTAGTGTCGTAATGGAATCGTGTGTTTTCAAGGCACGATGCAAGTCTTTCAAGGCGAAAAGTTATTTTTCGTGCGTTTTCACGGCAAACAACACAAAAGCACACCGACGTAGACGAATGTCATCCCTGGCGGGGGTGGGCAAGGGTGAGGGGGTGGGGCGTACTCGTGTCATGCATGGCCGTACGGGGGGGGGCAGGGAGTGGTACTTATCAGCATGCATGGCCGTAGTTGTATGGCCATAGACGCTCGCATCCGTACAATACCGGGATGGAGCACGTCGGGTTGGTGATAAAACTAAACAAACCTTTCCACGGTGCGGGTTTTACGCACGTAGAGGCGGTCCAGCAAGGAACGAACCATAGAGGAAAAACACGCACGGCGCCGCACTGTTTGAGTATGAAAAACTAAAAGCCCCATCGCATCGCAGTATGTTCAGAACATCCGCACCACACCGCACAGCACGAGGAAAACACACACCGCACCGTACTTGCCGAACTGCACGATTTTGATGATACGAAAACCGCTCCGCACCGCGCCGCATAGTCCACAAATTATATCAACGTCGGCGAACCGTGTGGATTTCACACAAAACAAACAATTGCACCGTCGTGCGTGGCGGTTCTGCAACGTCGAAAGCCTTGAAAATAAACGAGTCAATGGCGCAAAATAGAGCAGGCCTCGACCGAGGCAGGACCTTGCGAGATTTGTTTGTCATTGGCCTGCATACACCAATATAAATGTAATTGTTCGCCCCGTCCCTGCTCCTCCCTTCCCCCCCACCACTTATCTGACTTACCCGGCACGGATTGTTCATGAGGTGAGAATTCGAGTTGCCTACCACGTATCATTAAAGTGTCTGTGCATAATGTTTTTTGTTTATCGTGAATTTCCGCCGGAAAGATAGTCATAATGCCAAATCTCGTGGAATGCGCATAATCGGAGAGGAAAAAACGCTAAATATTGGATGGAAAAAAAATGCACTAGCAGTTGCGGCAGCAGAAGACGGTCAAGCAGCAGCAGTACCTACCTGCAGCCGCCAGCAGCAGCAGCAGCAGCAGCAAGCAGGAGCAGGCACTAACAACAGGCAGATGTGCGGTCTATCCTGCGCTCGTCGACACTCCTGGTTGTGCAAGCAACGCCGCCACAACGAGAATATCGCCCTCATTGTCAGGTATGAACATGTACGCAAATTGTTTTGGAGTAAGTGGAAGACGGAAAAAAATGGGAGTGAAACTAATAAAAAACATATTAATAAACCTCAGAGAAACACTGAAAAACAGAGAGGCCACCAAAATATGCACCGAAAATCAGCTACGACGGGTACCTACAGCGGTTTAGGCGGTCCAGCACGTTACTGGGGTGTGTCGACGTTTCGCGGGGGTTGGAACATATGTGCACGACCCCTGATTACAACAGCGAAGTCGGTGTGCCACATTTTGGCAAGTGTGCAACTACTGCAGGTACGCGACTCACTTTCGGATAACCCCCGTCCACGATGAGCCAGGCGCCAGTGTAGTCCGTTTCAGATCCATCCGCGTTGCGCAGCTTGTAAGGAAATTTTTGGCTCTTCGTCCTGGATTCGCCAGGTAGACTCATCGCGCGCAATGACCGTCTTATCATTCTCGGCCCCGGGGTATGACTTCGTCGCGGCGATGATGCGGCCAGAGTGGTCACAAGTAGCCTCGACTACGACTGTCGTATACCCCTCTTTGCCTTAGTGGATGCTTCGTTCCGAGAAAGGTGTAGCCTCCCACTTAAAGTGGGTGCAGTCCACGGAGCCTATGGCACCCGGATAACCGCACTTGCGATATATTTCCTCGGCCTTCTTGAGCTCCTCACCCTCGGGTAGGTATACCCACGTATCCCACAGCGCCTCCGAAAACTTCTCGCAGAAGTGGTGAAAGGAGGCTTCCGCAGTCTGCCGGCTCATCCGAGTAAAACCATGGATGTCCTTGAAGCAGTTTCCTCCTCCCAGGACTTTCAGCACTGACAGCACCTGTATCGGTATACCAGGATAATAAATCTCATTAGTATGATAGGTGCACCACCGACGCTCGAATTACCAAACCAAAATAACATACGCATGAAATGTGCTTTCGTATGTGTGCAAAATTGACGATTTTTGCATACCGGCCTCTCTTTTTCTCTTCAGTGCTCTCGGCCGCGAAAAGCGCAGGAGGCCCGCGTGCACATACGGCTCAACTTTGGACACTGGTCGAGGTCCGTGGCGCGTGCTCTGGGGGCTCAAGGTCACGAAAACTACTCTTAATACATACTACCTGGCAGTTACTCCAACGGGCTCTTTTCGTCGAGGCAGAGCCTGCCAGGCCAATGCAAACCCCACAATTGATATATTTGGAGGGGTGGACAAACCTCGTGCGAGTTTTTTCCTCTGCTGCTGTATCACGCTGTCCTTCCAGCTCTCAGGATTACTACATTGCGGCAGGCACGGTACAACAGCAGTCGCGTATCAAGCTTTTCCCTTGTGACTGGGACGAACCGTGCTTATGCGTGTGTGTCTAGGAAATTGGGACGATCACATACCGAAAGAGCGGTGTTTGCGGGGGCAGGATAAAATTGGATCACACTTCCTCGGGATCCCAAAGCAACCCGCAGCCACGGGAGGCACTACCCCTACAACGACTGCACCAGTACAACAACAGCAGCATTGCCAGCAGTAGTCCAACAACAGCGGGACTACAGCACCCGCGCGTCGGCCTCTGGTCTTTGTGACAGCCATGGTGCTTTCGTGTTTGTGTGTGTGCAGTGACAAGAGTGAGGCACTCGTACATGCAACACAAAATGTGTAACAGGGCACCAGGTACTGCTGTATTAGGTGTGTGCACGTACCAGTAAGGTTTATCGTGTATACATATGTACTGATATATAGATTAAACGTGTCATGCGCACAAACCCGTCGCATAGATAGGTAACAGCAGTAGTAGCGGGCACATGTTCCATTCAAGGACACAGGGGAGGTGTTGTACACACAAGTTGTAATTTGGACACAGCAACACGCCTCGCTGCTGTTGTCGCCCTCCTCCAGTATAGTCCAAAGTCACGACCTACTCTAATTCCAAGGCAAATGTCCCTGAAGCCGAGGGTGCAAGGCATGGACAACGGCACTACAGCTATGCTGTAGCAGCAGCTGCTGTACGGGCGTCGTCTACCGTCCCTTGATTCCGCCCGCAAACGTACCCCTCCAGATGGCAGCAGCTACCTGGTGCAGCGCACTCGAAACAGTCAGTAAAACCCTAACCCTTTCCTTGCCGTGCAACGTCTGCCCGTGCTTGCTGCGCTGCTGTACGAGTACTCACTCGGGATTGATGGCTTGCTCTTCTGCAGCTGTACTTCAATACTGGTACGATAGGAAAAAAGAACTCTATCGGCAGACACCAAATATTAGCCGAACGTACTGCAGTACGTACGAGTACGCGTAGAGACATGAAGGCATCAACAAAAGACACCGTCAACAACGTTAGAAGCATGCCGGTACAACCAGCCTACCAGGATCTGATACACGCTAGCCTACACACACCGTCGTACCTTCAGTTCCAAGGGGACGCACTCCCGGCCCGCTATGTCGTGGGTATCACTTGTAAAGACGGGCTTGACCACCTCCACCAGGGACACGAAGACCTCGTACGATACACGGAAGTGCTCCACGAATCTAACGGCGTCTCGGCAGTCTGGGTCGATCCCACCAGCAGCAGCAAGGTTCCGCAGCGCCGTCAGCCACCGTCCCCACTCCGACTCCATGTACTCTGGTCGCGGGTACGACCGCCGAATTTCCTTGTCTTCCTCGGCGTCCTCTTCCCCGATCCAAAAGTCGCCCATCCCGTCCAAACCACCGCCCCCGCCCAGCCCATCGTCGTCGTCCGACAAGAAGCCATGAGTCATACTCTGCAAATGGGTGACGGCGGCAGCAGCAGCGGCCATCACGGCCGCCGTCCGTTGAACATCATCGCCCGACATGGTGTGCGATGGGCTGGCGATGACTGTCGGTGTGTGATGCGGCCCAACCTCCATGTGGCGCCGCACCAACTCCGCCTGAGTTTTTCTCGAGTCGATCTTGTCCCAACATCGTCCCGAGAATTGCCTTTTTCGGGCTTTTCCAAAAGTTGGGAATATTCCGCTCTAAGAATCGCTTTTCCAAAAGTTGGGAATATTCCGCTCTAAGAATCGGTCCCATAGCAAAAGCTTGTTCTGGAAAACTCTGGCGGGGATCTTAGGAATTCAAACTTTTTAGGGTAACTTTGCTTTCCCATTGGCCATAATATAATATGGTCCGCCCTACGAAATATTCGAAAAAGTTTCAAAATGGATTTTGACATCTCGGATTACGAGTTGTTCCGAACGAATGACGTAACCCGAGGTTCGATGAAATATAGCGTCAACACCCCATGACCCAGGTTCATCCGATGAGTTGAAGCGCTTTCAAATTAAAATAAACGCGATTGAGTGGATTTTGTTATTATCAATATTTGGTTATTATGTTGTGTACTGTAGAGCAGGGTAATCGTTGGCCTGCTGTTCCCTAGGTGTTACCAATAATGATAAGGTTGGACGAAAGTCATTATTTGTGCCCGTGCCTCCGTCTCCCGCGGCTGAGTATCGCGGGCCGCCGTCCTTGCACCGGTCGGCTTCTCGGATCTGCCCGCTCAGCGCCGGAGCGCGTGTGCGAGCCCTTGACGTCCAGATCTACGGCAAGATTTACCAAGAATCGTGCCCTCTGAGGGTTTTGGTGCATAGTCTACCGACAGGATTTATGTATTCCCGTGTTTTTCTCCGGTACGTGTTCTGTGACCTCTGACCCGTCGGGGGGGTAGGCTACCAGGCCGGCGTCGCCATTGTAGAGGCCTGCACAGGAGGTTACGTGCTTGGACCTGGGGAAAGGTTGATCGCCCCGAGAATACATGCCACCCAGACTTCGTCGAGAACTCCCATATCTCAAAATAAATAAATATTGCCGGGAGAAGAGATGAGAGAGCTACGAGTACTGCTGTACGTATGTCTACGAGTACTGCTGTACGTATGTATACGCATGTATGGTAATTAACACCAGCACAAGATATATAAGGCTGAGATGAAGCTACGCATGTATGTGCTGTCAATGTTGCTGCGGAGCTACGTATGCCTTGTACAGCAGCAGCTGTCGTCGCACCTTTCCACCGGGGCTACGCTGTGCATCGTATCACATACTGTTTGGGATTTCAACATAGAAAACCGGCGTTTGCAAACGGGGATATAAACATGATGTTTAGTCGTTTGTTGCTTTATGGTTCTCTCGCGCGAAGAAGGAGTGTAGATGCAGTAGCAGCAGCGGCACAGCATACGTGCGTCGGATATGTATCGAAGATACACGTATGCATCAGTACTACAACAGCAGTGCCTATAATAGGTACCACTTGCTGTGAGCCGTCTAAAGTATGCGGGCGGTATATGTTGTACGACCAGTATCGAAGATACGCACACGTATCAGTACTGCTGTGCCACAACAGTTTGCTACTGCAGTGCTGTTGTTGCTGTTGTTGTGCGTTTGCGTCGAAAAGGCGTGGAAGCTCGCACGGCAGGCAGAGCTGCACAGCATATAATACATGTGCCAGGTTTGCGACAAAGATCCCAGGTACATACGAGTAGAAACTTACGTACAGCAGTAATATCTCACTATAACGGCAGTCAGTATTGTGATCCTCCGTGGGCAGTGTGTGGAGCGCTCTCAACTCTTCGCAGTACGTGTGATGTGCATCCTTCGCCAAAATGCTGCTATTGTGTGTAGAGCACTCTCAACTCTTGGCATCGAGTCTGACCCCGATCCTTCGCCACAATGCTGCTAAACATTTCGGCATCACTCAAGGCTGCGACCGGCGGCAGGCCGCCGGCGAAGCCCCTTGTAAGTATCATCAAATCGCACCTGTTGTTCATATTGACTATGTATATTGTGGGGAAGAAACGATCGTGTTATTACTACTTGCTGCTGTATACATACGTAGATGTGTACGGAAAAAGAGAAGGTACAGTACAGGCCACAGCACCGCACGGCACCGCGCGACGCTGCGTTGCCATACGTACTGATGTACGTACGTACAACTGAACGTACAGCAGTGACGCCTACCACTGTACCGTACTGCAGTAGTAGTACTGCGTCCGGCACGCCGTCCCTCTTGGCGCTCGTTCTCGCTCTCGCACGATGTCGCACTTCGCCCAGAACTTGAGCACCAATATGCCACGGACCGAAAGAACAAACCCACATCCTTCATTCAGCCGGGGGCATTATCCTTACGCCGACAACAACTACTACCTGCTATATACGACAACAACAACGAACAACTTCCTATTTTTTTTACGAGTACAGAAGATGCAGCAGCAGGAATACGCAGACGCACGTACGTAAGCCAGTTGATAGAGAAATTCTACGTCCTCTGGCAATTTTTTAGTAGGGGGGCCTGGGAAAGAAAAAACAGAAAGAGAAAGATTTCCAAGTCTTCCGGAGGTTTTTTCGATACGGGCTACGGGGTTGCTCAAGTTTTCGAGTCTTGGTTTCCGTCCGATGCCATGTATGTGCCCTCTGCTGCGAGGCCACCACGAGCGCCACAGTTTGAACCTCGGCGTGAAAAATAGGCTCATTCGAACAATCTGGTGTAGGGCTGGCGAAGGTGTTGAAATCAACTCAATGCGTGAGAGCATGAAGGATATATGTATCATCTGGCGGGATTTTTTCCTGAAAAAAGCAAGTTGCGGTAATGATGACCCACCAAGGGGTGGTGGATGGTGTCAGCCACCCTCGACGCAGAACGATACGTACGTTCCGCTCTTGTTGCGACGATAACAACAGCAGCAGCACGCTGCAGCAGCAACAACACAGCAACAACAGCCGGCCGTTGTACTCGTACGAGTTCCAACAAGCTCTCTCCATCGAGCTTTCTAACCTCTGTGAGGCGCTTCTGCGTGCGCACCGCCGTGCTATTTTCGGCGGCGGGATTGATATTTGTTTTTAATTTTTTGTGCTCGTGATTGGTCTACGTCACGATTTTTACGATTTTTATGTGCTCGTGATTGGTAAATCACGATTTTTCAGGTCCCACCACTACGAAATTGCCGTCCTCTTAATGGAGAGTTGGAGACCACCCTGGCAAAAAACGCTAAATAATCTCCCGTAACACCCTACAGCGGCTGCCTGCGCGTGGGCCTGCGGGTGAAAGATACAGCAAAGCCAGCTTGTGCAGTCGACAGCCATTAGGGGGCACCCACGCCGAGGGCGCCGTTGGGGGCGAAGATACCTACCGTTAGAGCCTTCATCTGTTTTGATCCATGACCTGTGCGCAATGTGCGAACCCGTGTCGATATTACACGATACTCGTGACGTACGTAGGAGCTACTGTTGATTTTCTTAAGTACTTCGATTTACTGTGGCGTTTGAAACTACCCTGGGGGAAAACGCCACATAATTAACAGCAATGCCCATTCAAGTCAAGACGAGTCAAGAGCAAGCAGCCTGAGACGAACTTGCACGACCCTTTGCAATTGGCGGGCAACGATCTCAATTACGCTGTTAACCACTCCCCGTGGATGACCTATGGCTCGACGATGTGAGCTCACTCATGTTACAAGCGATGCGCTGTAGGAAATTTGCGAACGATTTTGCTACTCGTACCGACTCTTGCGTGAGCGGTTGTTGCTCACCCGGGTGCTGGTGCGGCGCGTAACTCAAGGCGCAGGGCTCCGCTACAGCCGAAAGTTGGCCCAGACTGCTTGTACGTGTGTCGGCGATCGAGTATCGCTGGGTGCGGTATACGCGCGATATGCGCGTCAGGTTCGGGAGAAACAAATGCCGTGGGTTGGAGCCTCTTTGGACTCGGGGTCAGACAGACAGAGAGGTTTGGAGTTTCCGATTTAGATAACCCTAGGTTGACACCTAGGGAATGGGTGAACGAGGAGTCGTCGCCTTTTCTGATATTTACCCTGGATTTAAAGAGATCGCTCAGATTGGGGAATACGGGAAAACCCTACTGATATGTAAAACAGCTGACGTGAAATACCATGGTACGTGCTTTCGACGACTCTGTTGACAAAACGTCGGAATACAGTTATTCCGGTTCGGGGTGCTGTTTATACAGCGAAGTTCGTCCGACAAACCCTTGAAAAATCTGTCTTGTTTACCGCTTGCACCCCAAAAACTCTGTGGAGCGATAACTCGAGCGTCGAAGATAGTGGGCAAATGTTGAATTTTTATTCTCGTTCCCGGGGTATTTTTCAGAAATGTTTCATCTTAAATCCTGTTGGACTCAATAGGGAGAGGTCAGTCGACGTGTTTGTTTTCTCCTACTAATAATTGGTTTCGTTTGCTCGTAAAGCACCTAATAGTTGAAATTGCAAATGGCTGATTCGCTCCAATGTCACAGCGGCTGTAAAATTGAAACGATACACCCCAAATATAAAACTGGGTTCAAGCATTGCTTCAACTGCTATGAAACACGACCGAGCGAAAAAAAAGGGGGGTAGCCAGTAGAATGGAAACTCAGCGAAGGTCGGATGGCTATCGAGACAGACAGACTTCGTACCCAAAACGGGTTGTAGGTTTGGCTATTGAATTCGGACGCAGCGAACATCGGGTAAGTTTGTCGAATCACGCGGTCGATATCAGCATACAGCAGTGCGATAGCATCACAACATGCATACTGGGTACCTGGGTAGTTTATACTATCAACGTTCCGATGAGAGTGACCGCGTGCAAGAGAGAGAGGCTGGGTATCTATAGAGCAGATGGGCAATGTGCAACATCGCTGCGCGAATCCCACACTGACCAACACGCTCGCCCCACGCTGTCTGACCATGTACAGCAGGGTGGCAGGTGCAGCCGGTACTGAATCTTCTAACGGAATATACCCGGGGTGTACCGTCTAAAGATCTGTCTGGTATACCTTATGTGACTGCAGTTTGTCCAGAGGTCACTGTTTCCGTCACTCTGCTGTCCACAATAAGGTGCCGAAACAATATTAAAGAGCACACAGACAGCAGGACCTCTAACCGAAGGCACCGGGTCAAGGGATGGGGCCAACATTACGACTTGCAAGCAAACAAATACCTTGAAAAAAAACATGAACGCCGAGCTTACACCAATCACAAAAGAAATTCAAGTTGCGTTATGTGTTACAAAATAGCCGTGATTGGCCAGTAGTGCCGTTACAGTGCCGCTGAGCACAAAACGAGTGTAATGAGCATGTTTCGAGTAAACGCAGCCTATTGTAGTGCATCACCGCAAACCTGCCGCCCAGGAGCAGCAGCAGCAGCAACCAGCACCATACATGCGAGTTGGCACATTCGCGGTGTGCTATGGCTACTTGCATGCATCGGAGGCTACCATGCATCACCGAGCGTAAATAGGCGCGGGTGCATGCATGTATATTATCCTGACTCCCGACGACACCCCCATCTCCCACCACCATGGCATGATGGCACCAACGGCCATCAGAAAAAACTACTTCGTATCCTTGTTGTGTTTCACCAGCAGCAGCGGTGCGATTCTCACAGCCTGAGAGGAAAGCAGTACGTACTTGCCTGCTGTCGTCGTCGTTTGCCTACATCACCAAGCATCGCTGTCCTTCTCTGATGATCGGGCTGCGTTGTTGGCATCGTTTTTTTGTTACCACCGATGATCTAACTTCGCGTGTGATATGCCGATGCTACATACAGGCAAAAGAAAGCAGCAGCATAGTAATTTCCGCACCGAGCCGAGAGGACAGCAGCAGAACTGTATGTAGTACGTCAAGTATACGTTCCTGTTGTCATCCTTGAAGTTTGCGTACATCACGCACTTTACTTTACTTTGCTGAGGATGTGTCTTGATGCGCAAAACAGCACTACGTACCACTCTGTCCGTGAATGAACAATCGTTTGTTCAATACGTACAATGAATAACAAAACGACACTACATTTACGGACAAACATGTTATACTGGTAGACATCATGACACATAAGGTACCAGATGCGGCGGCATGTGGGCCCAATAACCGATGATAACCTGTACACAACAGCAACAGCGTACCACAGGACAAGGCGTGTTTTAATACCCCTGGATGACGATATACTATTATTACGGGGGGTCGTGCAAAATAGGACCAAATATTGTTAGTGAAAATAGGTAAATACATTGTTATTACACGGCCGAGGAACGGGTTGGCGTATTTATTCCACAAGTGTGTGAACTGCGGACCGAAAACATTTATGACAGTCCCGCCGAGACCATACACACGGAACAACGACACAGCACACACGGCCTTGGTCATACGGCACACGGGCATGAGACCTTGGCTGCTGCTGTTGCTACCTCTCTCGTTCGACTGCCATACAACAGCGACTGCTGTGTACTCTTATGAATTGGGCATCCGGCATGCGCGATGCCGCAACACCAGCCCGATTTGCGCTAGTGCTGCGGCACATCCGAAATAAAACGAGAGAAGCCGAGAGCGACGGCGTGCATCGTCACGTGCACGCCGCCTACAGCCTCTGCCATATTTGCGTCCATCATCACGTCCACGCCGCCTACAGCCTCTGTTTTATTTTTAAGGCCCAGTATCAATTTAAACTACAGCAGTAACAGGACACCACAAGACCAAGAAACAGGCTATAATGAAAACGCCAGGCGTATTTTCGAACATATATGCCACCCAAAGATATGGGAAAAAGGAAAAAAAAACATAGGCCGAGAAGGGTGAACTGTAAGTGTCATGTCACAGTGTTTTGGTGGCTCGCTTTGGCGAACAATTGGTTTGCGGGAGTCGTGTGTTGGTGGGAGCGAAGTCACAGTGTTTTGGTGGCTCGCTTTGGCGAGAAATTGGTTTGCGGGAGTCATGTGTTGGTTGGATCGAAGCAACATATGGACGTTGAGATCCATACGTATCTATTGTGATATGCGTCACTAAGCACTGATACGAGAATATGAGTATCTTAGTCTAGATATTCGGGTTATTGCAATATGCGGATAGATTACGAGTTTGTCTTACTCGTAGTGCGCCACATTGTTTGTCCCAAGCATCTTCATCAGGAACGATGCTGAAAACGTTGCTAGAACGTTCCTACAACGTTGTAGAGAACATTACAGGGAACAGTACCAACTACGGTAGAATGTAACTGCCCGTAGCATGGGCATTGTACCGGGATGATCAGGTGCAGGCACCGCCTACCTCGATCACTCTACTCTACTCCTCTTCCCTCTTCTCTTCTCTTCTTCTCTTATCTTCTTTTCCTCCTTTAGCCAAATAAGCGCCTTTTCAAACAATTTCTTTTCTTCTTCACAAGTGTTCTTCACAGACACTTCGGTGCCACCTCTGCCATCTCTCTCCAGAGAGACAGAGCCTCGACACGCATAATTTCTTCAGTGTTTTGGTGGCTCGCTTTGGCGAGAAATTGGTTTGCGGGAGTTGTGTGTTGGTTGGAGCGAAATCACAGTGTTTTGGTGGCTTGCTTTGGCGAGAAATTGGTTTGCGGGAGTCGTGTGTTTGTGGGACCGAAGTTACAGTGCTTTGTTGGCTCGCTTTGGCGAGAAATTGGTTTGCGGGAGTCGTGTGCTGGTGGGAGCGAAGTCACACTTGGGTCACAAGACAAATTCACATATTCCAGTATTTCTGGAATACTGTCTCACTATAGTTATAGCGCGCAGAGGGGTTGCTCTGCACGCGGGTCCCAGTGACACTTTGCCACCATCGATATGATCGTTTGACTCACTTACAGCAGTACGAGTACGTACTATAGTGTGACCCGCTCCCTGCCGCAAAGCCTGTCTGTGATGTGTGGCGATAAGTACAGTCAGTAATACTCATCTTAGACTTGTTCGGTTATAAATGCATTCAATTCGCCATTAATCGCATTTTTTGAAAATATTCCGTGTGTGTACGACGAGTACATGTCAAGATGTCAGGCAGTATGATAGGTACGTCGTAAAAAATGTGATGTCGAGCGGCGTAACTTGTTGTGTGACGTTTCATTTGGCATTGGCGTTACATTTTCATTTATTTTGGGATCTGAAATCGTCGATCATTGACTCCGACTTCACCCATGGCCCATGGCCATGTGGGCCAAGGACCATACGCGTACGTACGTTCGTCGAGATTAGATATCACGACGATTGGTTGCGTGCTTCGTATCACACACACGAACGACCGTCTGTCCCATACATCAACGGCAGTAGTCGGACCCACTCCGCTTCCTGACGATTCCATTCGAAATATATTCCACGGACACGCATACAAAGGGTTGGCAGCTGGGCGGGGCACGGGGGTCGCCCCGACCCCCGCTCCCCGCCACCTCGTCTGTGAAGTATGATTTATTATTGTAGCTTGTACAGAAGAAAGCTATGCCTGGCATTCATCATGTACATACAGCTTGTGTACACTCGACACTCGACCTATACCTGTTGCTGTGTCTCGCCAATAATAATGCTGCCTGACAGCGTCCTCCGTCTATATATGTATGTATGTACGCATACAGAGGGTTGGCAGCTGGGCGGGGCACGGGGGCCCCGCCACCTCGCCTGTGAAGTATGATTTATTGTTGTAGATTGTACAGAAAGTTATGCCTGGCATTCATCATGTACATACAGCTTGTGTACACTCGACACTCGACCTACACCACCTGTTGTTGCTGTGTCTCGCCAATAATGCTGCCTGACAGCGTCCTCCGTCTATATATGTATGTATGTACTCGTCAGGTGCTAGCGCACACGCAGCGTAAATCAGCGTCCTCCACGTTACCGTCAGGTGCTAGCGCCCAACGCAGCGTATGTCACCTCGGCTTAGCAGCAGCAGCAGCAGCACAGCAGCAGCAGCCGTCCTCCACGGTATCGTCATGTGCTATAGAGCCCAACGCAGCGTGTCACCTCGGCTACGCCGCCGTCGCTTTGAACAACTAACTGCTGTACTTACGTGTATAATAGGTCTATTCGGGCATGTGATGGGCACACATGATGATACCCGATGTAAAGCTCAGTACGAGTACGTCCGACACAATCATCGATTCGACCCAGAGTTGATATTATCTTGTCAGGTTGAGTATCGAATTTGTATAACTTTACCTAGCCAAAGACTAATGAATCAATTTTTTATGCCAGGTGTATTAACACTACGTGATACGACCATTCCCCTTGTGCGGAACAAAGGTTCTTCACCCCGCACAAATGATCTACTCGACCGCCAGCTTTGGTGACCGCCAAAAAAAAATAACAAAAAAAAACAGCACCCTGGTTGTCTAGCTCACGCAGCGAGTGGCGTGTTTTACAGCGTCGTTGCCAACCGACGCCAACCCAACCTATAAGTATATCATATATTTATATAACTAAGTAGGGGAGGGGATTACTAAAAAAATATGGAATTAGACCTCGATACAGAGTTGAAAGGCAGGGGATTTGGGAAATTAAATAATTTCGGCGACAGAGCCCAGTAACTAAAGTCACTGGGAACAGCAGTACGTTCCTGGTGTCCTGTGCTTTGCCAGGTTGGCGTCTTGCCAATACACTTGTGTGTCGTGGGTCGTGGTGTTTTATAATCGGATCCGCGGGGGGGAAAGCACCTATGTTGTACTGCCACACGCCAGGTGTTGTTCTGATTCGAGCGACATGTTATTAGGAAGGGCAGCGGCCAAAAACAGGTACACCTGGTCCGTTCGGGGCCAAAAACAGGTACATACTAAAATCAAGTTAAAAACGCACCCCACGAACCTGCCGTTCCTTGCAATGCAAAGTGTAGAGTTTTTTCATGCTCTTTGTGCTCGCCCGGTGGCTACGTATACGAGTAGCTGCTAATAATAGTACGAGGAACGAATGCCTGCTGCTGTATTCTCCCTTCTCAACTTTTGTGACACCTGGGATTCCAAGTCAACCACAATCCCGAAGGGGAGCCTTCTATCTCGTATTATTTCGGCGGAGGTGTGCAGGCAGATATGTGTGTGTGTCGCTCGAGTGGCGTGTAGTGTGAGGTGCGAAGGGAGAAGGGGGTCTCCGCGTACGTCGGCATTTGTATGGGGGGCATAGGGTGGAACTATGTAGGGCCTCTGATTGGCTTAAAAACGACAAAAAAAAGGTGAAAGTCAAGCAGAGTAGACAAATCAGGTATACCTGGGTTTTGAAGAGGCAAAAACAGGTACAACGAGTTTTGGACCAATGGCAGCGCACGTGGAGTGCGTTTTTTACTTGGTTTTTAAGTATGTACCTGATTTTGGCCGCAATTGGACGAGGTATACCTTGTTTTGGCCGCTGCCCTATTAGGAAAGGTGAAAAGTTTCGGCCGGAAGACCAAAGGCAGGTCAATTATAATTCCCACGCTTAGCACGCCCAGCGATAGGTACCGCCGATCTGCCAAGAAGTTATGTTGAAGAAGAACCTCGAAGTCCGAGAACCGCTTGAGTCTGTCTATGCTGTCAGAAAGCTCGAAACCCGTCGTGCGCGCCCGCTGCCCCATGGAGAGACGAAGAGGCGGGTTTCCTCCGGGGACTGCACATTGCCGTTGCAAGTCGGCGACGGACAAGGCGCGGCCGGCCGTGACGTGGTGGACGATGTTGTCAGCGACTTTCGCTTTGAGGCGACGAATGTCACCAATCGGATGCTCGTAACTAGTCCTCTGCAATGCGAAGAGAATCATTTGGCGAGGAGGGGCGGACGGAAAGATGAGGAAGTGTGTACGGATGTGTGTATGGGTCACCATGTACAACGCCGAAGGGGGCAACTGCTGCTGTAACACACGGACACACTTCATAGTACGCACAGATCGCCACGCAAACACACGCGACGCACGTAACCGTGACATATGAACGCTGGAGGAAGGTGAATTTGGTATACGTTTGCCAAGGAGAGGACACACGACCATGACACGCTCAACCACACAAATGTAGACACAAATATTACAAACATCACTACGTACTAGTGCTGTATGTGGATGACTGCCTCGATACGTCTGCAAAGGAGAAGACACACGACCACGACACGCTCGAATACACATGTACACACAAAACGTACACGGACACACACATCACTACTGCTGTATGTGCATGACTGCTCTCCACGACACGTGGACGGAGGCAGGACCTAGCGTTAGAGTAGATATCTGCGCAGTGTATGGACAGTGTTAGTGGTGCACCAGGACCTAGTGTTAAGAGTAGATATGTGCGCAGTGTATGAACAGTGGTAGTGGTGCACCCACCTGTCCCAAGAAGCGGCAGTTACCGTTCAGCAGAGAGTGCCAGCCGCAGTTGCCGTCTCCTTTGCATGCAACAGTTGAGATGTTCCGGAGTTGTTGGACGAGGCCGCTTGGGCAGTAAGAATTCTGAATTGCGTGCAGTTGTCCTCGCAAGGTTGCAGGATGCAGCAAAGCCCCCAAACGAAGAAGCTGGGTGAGCCGTGTGAACGTGTGATGGAAGAGGTGGTCTCCCCAGTTATCGAGGTACCCCTCTGGGGGTACGCTCTGCTGCATGCAGGGCAGATATCCCGACTCAGCACCAGGAGATGGTACGCCGGAAGGTTTAAAGACGGCGAAGAACACGCAGCCGAAGACCAACAGAAGTCTAGTACGAGCAACCACACGAAGGGTCATAGCAGTCGCCCACAGCAGTCGCAAGAGAGGGGCAGCCACAGCAGCGAGGCGGCAGCTGTAGTAGAAGAAGGCAGCTGCTGTCGAATCATACACTCGCCGCCGCTCGCCGCCGCCAGATACACACACGGGATACCACGGGCAGGATCAAGTGAAAGGTCACGAAGAAGGGAGTAGTTACACGCAACAGAACACCCACCAGACGGAGGGGTGCCCAACTTGGGACAGAGGTAGTGGGCGTGCGGTGTGCGCGGTGCGAGTGGATGTATGTGCCAAGGGCGAGAGGATGTATGTTGCAGAACAACTTTGCTGTTTAAAATTTGGGGTTTATCTTTCAGTAGGTGGCGTTTTTCAGACGGGATTTGTTTTAAGTGGCCCAGGGCACAACGAAGAGAAATATGTTTCCGTATAGCGTGGCCCAGATACCAGCAACGAGGAAACATACGAAGATTCATAGCACACACCCACAGCAGAGCAGCAATGCGTGCCGCAGCAGCAGCAGCAGCAGAGACAGGAAGACGACGAGTACAGCTCGCAACAGCAGCCGAATGAATGATGTGTCAGACAGTGCTGCTGCAGCAGCAGCAGCAGAGACAGGAAGACGATGAGTACAGCTCGCAACAGCAGGTGAATGGGGTTTATCCTTTAGTAAGCGGCGTTTGTCAGAAGGGAAACTATTTCCGTGGCCCAGGGCACACCGAAGTAAACTATTTGTTCGTAAAGCGACGCCCAGAGACCAGCCACGAGGAAACATACGATGGTTCATAGCACACACCCACAGCAGCAGTAAGTACTACGTCATAAGTGCTGCTGCTGCAGCAGCAGCAGAGACAGGAAGACGGCGAGTACAGCTCGCAACAGCAGCCTAACGAATGATGTGTTAGAGAGTGTGCAGCAGCAGAGACAGGAAGACGACGAGTACAGTTCGAAATCCAGTACCAGACCTTGGACGCAAATATCAGTGTAGTGCTAGGTTGGCACGGCAGCCGAACAGAGCTTGGATGCGCCCCCCCCCGAACCACCCCCCCCGGGGCCCCCGACAGTGTGCGTTCGAAATCCAGTACCAGACCTTGTAGAAAAGAGAGGCTAGCGTTGCAAATGGAGCGAGAAGACTTGGATATACGTGCGGGTGAGGGTGGACGAAACGTGATCTCACGGCCCGAACCCTCCCGCGGACTTCGCGAAAAAGCTGAAACTGCGATTTCGTGTAGGGGACCTGGACCTGCCAGAAAGAAGAAGGAGGTATACCAGTAGCCGGGAGGAGGAGGAAGTAGATGCACAGATGTGCCCATGTGGCAAAGCCATAGGAGTAGAATTCACATAGTGGGAGAATGTGAAAGGTACAAGGAAAGGGATGTGCTAGAGGAAGATGAGGAAAATAGACGAGTGTGACATGGAGACAGTTTGGTACACTAAATAGTAGCGAGAAAACGATCGCTATCTTAGGAGATAGATGGTGGCCAAGGCGGCGAAACAGGAAGGGGATAGATTAGCAAAAGTTTCTTTGTAATATATGGAAACAACGTAATGAGCGCCCAAGTGTTGGAGGTGTCTCTATTAGGAGTAGGAACGGTGCTCCGTCTCGAAAGGGATGCGTGGTCAATGGTCAAATGACTAAGGCAAGCAACAAATGAGTAGCCCGCCCCCCCCCCACCTTGGACGCAAATAGCGGTGAAGTGCTAGGTTGGCACGGCAGCCGAACAGAGGTTGGATGCAATAGCAGTGTCGGGGGGGGCGACGCGCCCCCCCCCGAACCCCCCCCCCGGGCACCCGACAGTGTGCGTTCGAAATCCAGTACCAGAGCTTGGACGCAAATAGCAGTGTAGTGCTAGGTTGGCACGGCAGCCGAACAGAGCTTGGATGCAATAGCAGTGTCGGGGGGGGGCGACGCGCCCCCCCCCGAACCCCCTCCCCGCCCGCGGCGACAGTGTGCGTTCGAAATATATGTACTGTATTATAAACAATGGAATTATGAGAGTCAATACGTAGTTCTTAAAAATCACGATTATATTTCATGTATACGAGTAAATGTTTTACATTTCAATTCGTTTTTCTGTAAACTCAACGTGTGGTGTCTTGAAAAACCTAAAAACACAACCTTCTACCTGGTGTACGTCATACGTACGCATTATTAGCCTAGCACGGGACTGCCAGTCGAGCAGAATCCATGATGCAGCCAGCGATTAACGTGAAGAAACAACTCCTGGAACTTCAGTTCGTTAATACGGGCCCTTTATGATGAATGAACAATTTCGCCAAACACATCCACAATGATGTCAGGTCAAGCAAGGGAAACCTGCGCTGTCAAGGGTATAAGGCCGAGCGTTTCAACACTGAAACCTGGTAGTATGGTGTCAGTCCAGGCAGTGTCTGTCAAGGGGTTGAAGGTCCTGTGTCGTGACATCTTTGGTTCGAGGGCGGTCAATAGGAGAGGAGGAGGGGGCAGGTTGGGAGGGAGGAGGAAATTGTGGTAGTGGTGGTGCGGAGGGCGTGGAGGGAGGGACGGAGAGAGGGAGGGACGTAAGGCGGGAGAGGGAGAGGGTGAGCGAGGGAGGGAAGGAGGGAGGGAGCGAGAAAGCGAGCCTGGGACGGAGGGAAAAGCCTTCGCCACCTGATCACTTTCAGCCCAGAAAAATGCGTGACGCTGTCCAAATATGAAGTTCATTATACCGATTCCACTTGAACTTAGACACGGGCCTCGGGCGAGCGATTGCTGCTGCTCGGCTCTCCACAGCGTTTGGGATGCTGGCAGCCAACCCTGTTTACTCCACACACAAGGCACTCCATTAGGTATGGTTTGTACCATGACGATCGCCTCCTCGAGGGCTATCGACCTGTTGCGTGCGGTACGGGTGTAGCAGTTTTGAAATAAATTTATCCGTGGGGGACCCCAGACTGACTCTCATCGGACAGACATACAGTATTTTTTTATCGGTCCTAGAGACCACAAGTTACTAGGACCAAATATATATATTTGAAATAGGTTAATATATAGGTTTCAGTGTGTAAGGCAGGCCCTATTTACAATATTCCCCCGTAATAATAGTCTATATTGAGGTATCATGATGCACAATGCACCAAACCGGGCGGCCTCCGTCCCACCCCGCACCGGTGTACCAGGTACTTGATAAGACACATTAGAAGAAGGTTCATATCGTAGGCAACACGATAAGACGCGATTGAATCAGTCAAGAAGTACCGTGACCCTCCGCCTCAAGACGCGTGGGCATACCTCGTGGCATATGCACCGGTACTATCATGGGCTGTCAGGCGTGTTCCACTTCTACCGCGTCAACATGTGTATAGAGTTGCCTACGTCGTCGCCGCCTATTAACGCGCACGTAAAGGGGATGCAAAGTCGTACGTTGCCGCAGGAACCCCATTATTATCTCGTCACCATACTTCGTGGGACACATCGTTGCAGTGGCACCAGGGCAACAGTATCGATGTTCGTTTCGAGCCCACAACGGCGACCAGACCTAACAGGGGTCGTTCGTCGTGCGCGCACGCCACGATGCCTGGGGGACGCGTTCCGTGGTAGAAGCTGGCGGCGCCGTCGCTCTCACGATGGCATTGCTGTCGGGTTATCCAACATTGCCGGAAAACACCCTCCTGTCATCGCAAGTATCGTACCAAGGTGAAAGAGTGGAGGTACACGCAAGCCCACAAGGCACAGGTGGTGGTGAAGGCAGGAGTTGATCCCAGCGAAGTCGCCCTCCACTCATCTTGTACAAGTGCGGCCACTACGCTGGTGGCCGGGGGGGGGGGAGGGGGTACTCATGTCGTGCAAGGCCGTAGCGGTATGGCCATAGACCCTCGCATGCCTACCGTGCCGGGACGGAGCACGTTGGGTTTTCACCAACCAGGCAGACATTGCTCGCACCAAGCGCGAAGCGCCGTGAGGTGCTGGGCGAGTCGCACGAAGGGTGAGCAGCATCCAACTAAGAACCACTTGTGAGGCGGACTTGCGTATGGACGACAGCCTCCACTAAATGGATTTTATTTCAGGTGTCGCGACTTCCAGAGACAGCAATGGGTATAACTACGTATCTGCCTCGTGGGTGCCTTACCATATGGACACTACGTGATACGACCATCCTCTTTGTGTGTAGTTGAGAACCTCAACTACACACAAATGATATACACAAATGATATACCAAGACCGCCAGCCTTGGTGACCTCCAAAACAAGAAAACATAACGAAGAAAGGACACCTTGGTTTTCTACGCTTACGCAGTGAGAAGCGTATTTTAAAAGTCGCAAACAAAAACCAAACCAACCTAAAGCATATAAAACATGTATACAATTCCGATGCTGCTTTGTGAACGCTTCTCATCCATTATTAGACGTAAATTTGAGCATTTCCGCGATGCCTCGCGGATGAGGCCCACCTATTAATAGTGGTTCGCAAACTCCTCATCGTGCTCTTCGATCCTTACTCTACCTACTCCGCCAAGGGTGACCTCGGTCGTACCCAAACCGTGTCTCACGGGGGTACGTTTTATTTTGTGGATTTCACGCCTCTTTGTCATGGCCTCACCATACGTACGACGAATTTCCTGACAGTACCGTGCGGGATGATTGCCTCTTCGGACTTTGCGATCGACAAAAATATGCACCGCATGCGCCCCTCAGGAGCGCGTCGGGGGTTTTACTCTCGAGGCGGTGAACGTGTTCGGGCGATTTATCCGTTATCGTGCCCCCCGATCTCGCTTGTACCAGGCAGGGCCTCGCGTGGCGTGAACACACATGCGTGCGGTGGATGTTGCAACGTACACCTAGAATATGGTGATGGAGAGCACATTACTTTTTTTGTTTTTACATGCAACACGCATGATCCAAACCTCCGTTTTGTAAATGTCGACGAGGAACCCGGAGTTGTATCCGTACCCATTTTGAAGCACGAACAGATTATCATACACACGATGATCTGTTCATCATACGTGCCTGGTACAGCAGTATTATAAAATACTGATGTTTGTTGTTGCTGTTCGTAGCATAACATACGAGCACAGTAAGTAGTAGTAGCAGTGTTCTACGCTTATAGGAGTACGAGTATGCTTATTTCGGTACTATAATTACGTGCCAGGTACCAGCTATGTGCATCTGATGCTGTGTTTATATATTGTCCTGTTGAGGCCGCTGCTGCTATTCGTCATTGTACACCTGCCACCCAAGCTGTTCTTCATACAACAGTACTATCGGCCTAACCAATATGCCGTCGGACTGGGAGGATCGAAAAGGTCGGTTTCCGTTCCACTATAAATCGACGGGGTGCGTTTGGACGCCTTTCCTATCGTCGGTCGGATCGAGTTTGTAGTTGTCTGTGCTCATTCTGGGGGCGGTTGATAGGAACGTTGAAAACTGCGGCGTGGCCAGCTCGCACGTTCTAGGCGGTGATGCGCTGCGAGCAGCAGCAGAAGATGAGAAAAGCAGCAGCACTTGCGCAGTCGGATACGTATTATATATACGTAGTACGCGATATCGAATAGATCGGTTTCCGATTCGAGACGAAATCTGACTTATTTTGTACTGTCGAAAGAAGATCGTATCCCTTGGCAGTACAGTCGTTTTGTTGCGGCCTCGGCTTACCTCTTATTATACCTACCTTCGCCAAAACGGGCAAAGCCGCAAGCGGGCGTGTATATTTAGAGGGGGGGGGGAGGTGTCGCACAGGATGTTCCAGATATAACGTTGATGGGAATCCTCAGAGTTTTCCAAAGTACATACCCGCAACAACCCGGAGGACGCGGGTAAGTATTGTACCTCGTAAACTGGACAACACTGATAATTCATGGCAGAGGCAGCCAGGCCCGGGCACCGTACGTGGCCAAACACCGTAGTATCGACGGAACTTCGGAGTTGGGGCATGTCAACGTTTTTTTACCATTGGGGGTCTCGGTCGTCCGTGACTGCGTATGTTAGGGCCCCGGCCAATCGGCTGGAGGGGGGGGGGGCGGGTACTAGCAGTACGATACGAGACGAGAAGCAGCGGCCGGTGCCGCGGCTCTCGCACCACGCCAGTGGAGCCTCCCCCCCCGACGTCGCAGACACTAATAATATGACAATTCGAAGGATATACGAGCTGGGCCAGCCAAGAAACGCACAAAGCTTCCTAATGTCGAATCTTGTGAACCACTGCGAATTAGACTAAACAAATTTGAAGCGCCAACCTTGACATACCAGTGCTTGTGCAAAAGAAAACGGTATATGAAAAATTACGTGCATATTTTTTTCTCGACTCGATCTCGCCGAGATATCCGCGAAAACTCGAAAACAACATTTTTTTTCATTCTAATTTCGTCTGAAAAATGTCATTTTCGATCAACATGAAATTTGGTGGAGACAATGCTGAAGACACAAGAAAAAGATCGATGCAAGTCTCGTTGCCCAATTCTCCACCCATCAAGAGATATAACCAAAACTCGATTCCATATATACGTCAAGCAATTACGGAAAAATGGTATTTCCGCCATGCCCCGACCGATTTTGAGAGTTTTACTCTGACATTTCAACCACGTCTTTGAACCGTACGTACAAAAATACCTGCCGCCTGCCCTCTTTGCTTTGTTTTTTTTTCCAAGTAGTTTCGATCGCTTTTGCGTTTTTTTCCATTTTTGGATCGTCGTACCTCGCTCGAGGAAAAAAAAAAAAAAAGGGCAGGCGGCGAGTGTGTCGGTTAGTACATGATCTACACTGTATCCAAATTCGTTAAATTGGTCGGGGCATGGCCAATCTGCTTTAAAAACATTATTTTGGCTGGCCCAGCTCGTACAACAAAATGATCAAAGCATACTGAACATACATATATATATAGTTCGACGGCAAAATATAAACCAAAAACAGTTTACCTGGTGCAGGGGCGTTGCGGCATCCAGCCCCCTCCTCGCGTCTCTATCCGCTCCCGTCAACAGCAGGGTTCGAACGCAACCCTCGTGTCCCTGCCAAAGCAACAACGGCAGCAACACCAAAAACAAAATAAGCAGCTCGCAAAACCCAGGGGTCTTACCGGCCATGACTCCAACCCGCGAATAGGGTCGGGAAGGTTTAGAATCTCACGGGTCACGTCGCGTTGGGTCGGCATTTGTTCAAATTATCACGTGCCGGGTCAGGTCACCGTTACTCGACCCGACCAGACCCGCGAGGTTTGACCCGACCCCTGAACAGCCCGGCGAAAAACAGGTACACCATAAAAAAGAGGGAAACGGTAGGGGTCTGAATCACGACGAAAGTTCCATTGCTCTAAGAATGTATGACACATATAATTTCAACACTTTTGAGCGACCAACGCGAGCCATTATCACCACCCCCTCCGTCCCCCTGCCTATAGATAAAATGGAGTGTTTGCGATAGAAGTAAAAAAAAAAAATACTTTCCTTCCGCTCAAAAAAGTGAATTCCCTTCCCCTCATGGTTTCGGTGTGTTTGCGATAGAAGTAAACAAAATCCTGCAGGCGACGCCTCCGAAAATAATAAGGGAAGTGGGGTGAGGCAATGCGGCAAACCAAACAAACAACAAAAACAAAAAGTAGCGTACGAGAGGAACGGCAGCCCAGCAACGGTGGCGGCGGCAGGGGTATGACCGCAGTGCCGCAGCTGCAATCCCACGACCGCAAGCAGCAGCACCGGTGGCTGCAGCTATGTGGCGGCAGCCCCAGCAGCAGCGGCAGCCCCAGCAGCAGCAGCAGCAGCAGCAGCAGCAGCAACAACAGCAGAGGAGCAGCAGAGCAGGAGAAGCAACAGCTTCCGTTTTTGCTTTTCTCGATTTTGCGTCCAACTCTTCTTGTCGTCGGGTGCTGCTCCTGCTGCTGCCCACGACCTACGCGCGACACCGCGCCGGCACGCTCCGCTCCAAGCCCGCCCGGGGCCCGACATATATAGACCGTGGCGGCGCGCCGCCGCTGCTGCTAGTAGTGCTGCTAGTGCTGCTACCGCAGTGTGGTGAAATTGAAATGATACACGGCGATCTGTCATCCTGTCGCGCTCTACAAGCAAGGCGGTAAGACTACGTCTCCATACGAGCACGACTCGTACGAGTAACTCGTACTCGTACGAGTAGTTCTTCTGAACAGCGCATCCTCCACGACACCAAGCCGGCGCGAGCGTACCGTAGCGGGCCGCCAGCAGTCCGCCGGCGCCCCGTCAGCAAAATCCAGCACCGCTTGTCCGTATCATACTGTAGCACACCTCTCGAGCCTCTGTGCTCCCACCGGTTGTTGTGTTGTGTAGAGCAAGCAGCAAGGTTGGGGCCTATGGGAGACATGTCCCATAATTTGTGCCGTTCTGCGTCGGTAGAATGCTCGGTGTGTGTAGGCCAATGAAACTGAGAGCCAAAAGTTACCGTAACTTTTGATCAAAAACGTACTTCTCTAAAGTACTTTTTTGCCGTTTTTTAAAAAATTTACCGCAAATCCTTCCTTCGGGAGAATTTTTAGAGAAGTAAAAGTAAGAAAAAAAAAAAACGCAAACACTCCAATATAATGTAAAAGGCATATGGGTTTCATCCCTGCGTTTTCCGACCCCGGCGCCCATTGGTCGAGGGGGGGCTCCAGGCCGACCTTGGCCAATCAGGGGCCGCGGCGGGCGCGGCAGGATTTACACCTCGGGGGAACCCCCCAGTCCCGCCGCACCCGGGGACGATAGGGCCCCATCCCCGGTTCGGAAATCCCTCCGTATCTCTACAACTCTTAACCACCCGGGGAATAACCTTAAAGATCCCCGGGCTCGAAACCACCAAGCACGGTGTGAAAACCCCAGCCCCACCGTCCGATCGCTGATTGACTGGCGCTCGAAAAAAAAGCCAGCGCCATCCGGGGACAATACGGCCCCATCCCCGGTTCAGGAATCCCTCCATGCATCTACAACTCCGACGGCCCGTGGACATAACCGAGGTCCCCCGGGTCGACAGCGCCTCGCATGGTGTCGAAACCCAGCGTATGCAAAAACAGAGCCACCCGGGGACGACAGAGTATCATCCCTGGATCGGAAATCCCGCCATAAATCCACAACCCCTCACCCGGGAACGATTGATCCCCATCCCCGGTTTCGAAATGCCTCCGTATCCCTACAACTCCGACCACCCGGGAACGTAAAAAACGATCCCCCGGGTCGAAACCGCCCCGCACGGTGTGGAAACCCCAGCCCGACCGGCCGATCGCTGATTGGCTGGGGCTCGAAAAAAAAGTCGGCGCCACCCGGGGACTATAAAAAACCATCCCCGGATCGAAATCCCGCCATACATCTACATCTCCGACCACCCGGGGACCAGAAAAAACAATCCCCGGCTCGGAACCGCCCCGAACGGGGTGGGAACCCCAGCCAAACCGGCCGATCGCTAATTATCTGGGGCTCGAAAAAACGCCAGCGCCACCCGGGGACGAAAGAGACCCATCCCCGGATCAGAAATCCCGCCATATATCTACAAGGCCTCGCCCGGGGACGATTGGTTCCCATCTCCGGTTTGGAAATGCCTCCGTATATCTACAACTCTGACCAACCGGGGACGAAAGAAACGACCCCCCGGCTCGGAACCGTCTCGCACGGTGTGAAAACCCCAGCCCGATCGGCCGATCGCTGATTGGCTGGGGCTAAAAAAAAAAGCCAGCGCCACCCGGGGACGATACCGCCCCAACCCCGGATCGGAAATCCCTCCATACATGTACAACTCCAACAACGCGGGTATGAAAACCGAGGTCCCCAGGTCGACATCGCCGCACACGGTTTGGAAACCCCAGCCACACCGGCCGATCGCTGATTGGCTGGGGTTCGAAATAAAGCCAGCGCCATCCGACACCCGGGGCCGATATAGTATTATCCCCCGATCGGATATCCCACCATGCATCCACAACTCCACTCGCGGACGATAGGTCTCCATCCCCGGTTCGGGAATCCCTCCGTATCTTCACAACTTCGATCGCGAATATTCTGGGGCTCGAAAAGAAAGCCAGCGCCACCCGGGGACGATACCGCCCCAACCCCGGATCGGAAATCCCTCCATACATGTACAACTCCAACAACGCGGGGACGAAAACCGAGGTCCCCCAGGTCGACATCGCCGCACACGGTTTGGAAACCCCAGCCACACCGACCGATCGCTGATTGGCTGGGGTTCGAAATAAAGCCAGCGCCATCCGCCACCCGGGGCCGATATAGTATTATCCCCCGATCGGATATGCCACCATGCATCCACAACTCCACTCGAGGACGATAGGTCTCCATCCCCGGTTCGGGAATCCCTCCGTATCTTCACAACTTCGATCCCGAATATTCTGGGGCTCGAATAGAAAGCCAGCACCACCCGGGGACGATACGGCCTCATCCCCGGTTCGAAAACCCCTACATACATCTACAATTCCATCAGCCTGTGGACGAAAGTCGAGATTCTCCAGGTCGACACCGCTGCGCACGGAGTGGAAACCCCAGCCACATCGGTCGATCGCAGATTTTGGCTCGGGTTGGTATACAACGCCATAGACACCCGGGGACGACAGTGTATCATCTCGGGATTGGAAGTCCCGCCATGCATCCACAACTCCTCACCCCGGGACGATTGGTCCCCATCCCCGGGTTGGGAAAGCCGCCATATACCTACAACTCTGAACACCCGGGGACGAAAAAATACGATCCCCCAGTTGGAAACCGTCCCGGACGGTGTAAAAACCCAAGCCCGACCGGCCGATGGCTGATTGGCTGGCGCTCAAAAATAAAGCCAGCACCACCCAGGGATGGTACGGCCTCATCCCCGGTTCGCGTTTCGCGGTGTGGAAACCCGAATATATCTGGCTCGTAGCTGATTGGCTTTGTGAGCTGATGTTCGTGAAGCAAGCGTGTCCACCAATGGAAGCAAAGAGGTGCAGCAAGTTCGTTAAACCCGATCGAATAAACATATTCGTCTAGGAGCCGTTGTTATTCCACATGGATCGCTATCTACAGCCTTCACTTGGCGCAGCCCAATAAGAAAATTAAGGCGCGAGCGCGCCGATTTTTGCGCTTGTATATTTGAAGATCTGATTGCGTGTGAGCAATATTGAGTCATATTTAACGCCCAAAATCGATTATATACTGAAACTTCGTAATTTCGAGGCAACGCCTATTTATTGCACTTTTACCGCACAAAAGTCCGAATGTCGACGCCGTTTTTTGGGAAAGACCCAGAAATTTGCCTCACGTGTTTGGTGTGCCCTACCCGAGCCGTTAACGGAAATTAATTTTTTATTTTTGGTTCGCCGGAAATTTAGGATCTTAGACTTATGCCAATGGGAAAGCGATGTTTGAATATTTCCCTGCAATTTTCAGGCTGAAGATCCGCTCGTACCGCCGCTGTGGGAAAAAAGAGAAAAAGTGTTCGATTTTTCCTTATTTGTTTTGAAACGGTTGCAGGCGGCGCGATTTTATTTTTCTCGTTGCAAATCGGCAACACCCTGATAAAAATCAGCTCGTGCGACGATAGACCGTCGATCTCGACGTAGACTCAGCCCACGACCAACCCACTTCGTGTCGTGCAAAGCCAATGAGTGTAGATGAAGGGCTCCGAGGTATAAGGCGGATCCATGGTCTAGGGGGCGAGAGAGTGCCGGCGGCGTTCTAGGATTTTCTCCCAACCCCGAAGAAAAACTATTTTTAGCCATTTGAGACAAATCAAGAAATTTTGTCATCTGTTTTATGCACACCAGCGGCCAATTGTTTGTTTGTCAGACGCCTGGCCAGCGCCCGCCACATATCACCGGCCATCGTGTGAACACGGTGACCCTAGGATGGGTCGGAGCCCGTAACGAGCGCACCGCATTCAGAATTCATGACGCAGTCGTTGGTTTCGTCGATCCATGTCTGTCGAGGACTCGGAATCTCGCCGCCTTGAACTAACATCCGCCTGAGTTTTTCCAGCATCGGTCCCAGAATTGCCTTTTTTTTGGCTTTTCCAAAAGTTGGGAACATTCTGTTTTAAGTATCGGTTCCATAGCAAACTTGTACTGGAAAATTATAGTCGGGATCTTAGGAATTCAAACTTTTATGGCAACATCGCTTTCCCATTGGCTTCGCCATTGGCATAGGTCTCAAGGCTATCTCTTACGGATGATTTCTGAAAACTGAACAAGTGAGGAATTCTCGAGCGTCAAAACCAGTCGATAAATGTTCAGTTCACAACCTTGTCATGACCCAATAATTGAGGAATTATGTATGGACAGCAAGTTGTGCCAAAGTGTAAAACAGCAGCACGAAGAAGACGGTACTACTCGTACTAGAACGTAAATACTCGTACGCGAAATAGCCTCCGAAATATTCGCTGCCACCCTGGACTCAGGTGGTCGGGGTGTTCGTCGCCGCAGTGCAAAATCTGTACCCGACGGTGGCCGGGACAACGGGAAACACGACGGAGGGGTGTCGTTAAAAATTGTGTTTTCCTCCTCCCTGTCTGTATTCGTTGTTCATCAACAAACACACTTCTCTGCCACAGAGATCAGCTACCCTCTCGACGAGGCGACAAGTTGTGATGGTGCTTGGGGGGGGGGGGAAGTTGTGCTTGTGCTTGGAGAATGCCGCAGTCGCAGCTGCAAGGGCAGTTCAAAGGCTTTCGTGGCCGACACCATTACAGTCCGATCCCGTCGAATAGTGGTGATGTCAGAAGCACGCGTGGGTGGGGAGCGGTACACTTGTGTTGTTGCTTGCTTGGCAACAGACGCGGCTTGCACTCAACTGCTGTTTGCGGTACATTCGAACGCGTGTTGCCTCCAACGATGTGTGGAAACCCATCACGATTCAAAATCCAATCGCGAGTTTCAATCGTGATCTCGATCGGAAATGGGGCTCCATTTCCGAGTGGAGACCAACTTGAAAGTGATAATTGAAATATATCAGAGCCTTCCTCGGGAACGGTTTTTCATCTTGGGAACTTTTTCCGCGGGAACTAGCCACCACGGGAATTTCACGGGATTTTTTGGACGGGAACTGACATTCACGGGAACCCTTCCCGCGGGAACTAGCCACCGCGGGAACTCACGGGATTTTGTACGGGAATCGGCCACCACGGGAATTTTTCCCGCGGGAACCGGCCACCAGGGGAATTCTTCCCGCGAGAACTCGCCACCACGAGAATTCACGGGACTTTTGTAAGCACCCACCACGGCAATTCACGGGACGTGAATGACCCACTGTTAGGTGTGCCAATGGAGCTTATTCCGCCGCAATATCGTGTCTCGTCTTTTCGTATCGATCAAAACAACCATAGCAAAAAAAACGAAAAAAGGAAATCGTATTTCCTTGAATGTCTTGAATAAACACTAGACACAGGCTGAACTTTGATCGCCGGTTACTCGGGATGGTCGTGGAGTTTTCTCTTAATACTTCGCGAGCATGGCTGCAGGGTTGCCGTGCTTGTCTGCTGCTGCTGCTGCTTGTTTGCTGCTGCTTCTGCTTGATGCTTGATGATGCTGCTCAATGCTGCTACTCAATGCTGCTGCAGCAGTTGGTTTTGATCTGGCACGGACGGTTGCTGCCGTAACGTGTGGGCAGTCATCGCCATAAGCGCTGGAGTTCCGCGAGACAAGCGGGCTTGGGCCTCGTTTTACTGTGGGCTGTGGGTAGTGTCGTAGAGGGTGCTTACCCCAGGAGTTACATTCAATATGCAGGCAGCGTCACGAGCAGAGAGTACCAGGCAGGCAGCTCGAACGGCGCTGCCCAACATCATCACGCACGTACGAGTAGCGTGGAGCTGTTTTTTTTTGGTTTTTGGGCCGTTCATCATGACGACATTTGACTGGCTCTGATTGGTTTACTTTCTAAAGGTCAAACGTTTCGTTTTTTATTTCAACTAGATCTCGTGAGATAAAAAAAGCAAGTTTTGGCGTAAATACGTGTCTAATGACAGTCCTAACTGTGACCGTTGAAGGTGTCGTGGGAGATTGCATGATACGCAGACATATTAAATAATAGCGTCCAAGAGAAATGTAAAGACGTTATACATGACGCACAGGTATCCATCTGGAACATGTCCGGGGATGCTCAGGACATACCCGGATAATAGCACCGGTTTTCGTTCGTTTTTATTCCGACTGTTGGTGCGTGATTGAATTAAACGAAGTGTTGAAACGTTCACGTAAAAACGATAAAAAAAAACTGAGAAAAAACACACCAACAATCTACAATCGACGTACACTGATCGCACTCCCAAAAAACGATTTTTACTTACATGTATACTCCAGTAGTATATAATACTTACCAGGTGATTTGTTTCGGCTGTCACTTTTTATATTTTAATGTTTCATCTTTTAAATCTGTGTTACGCATTGTGTATGATCCTTATTAATGCATCAATTCGTGCCTGGTACACAAAATTGTATTCTAATTTTCAATTCAGTTGTATTTTATTATGCATTTTTAATTTTGAATAATTTAATTTTAATTTATTTTTGATGATTGAAATACACTATATATGGGATCTTGGTGCCAGTATAATATACCTGGCATGATATAGCTTGATAACTTTTTTTTTTTAATTTGCAAAATTACAAATTATAACGTCATAGTTTCATGTAATTCCAGCAGCCGGTCGCCCCGGTGGACTAGCAGGTAACGACAAAGCCTGTTAGCGTCGAGATCGCGAGTTCGAGCCCCGCCTAGTGCATGCTCGTAAGGACTTTTTCTTGCAAAAATATCTTGAATAGCGGAAAGAGCGAGAGCGTAAGACCTATGCCAATGGGAAAGCAAAGTTACCCTAAAAAGTTTGAATTCCTAAGATCCCCGCCAGATTTTTCCACAACAAGCTTGCTATGGGACCGATTCTTCAAACGGAATATTCCCAACTTTGGAAAAGCCCGAAAAAGGCAATTCTCAAGACGATGTTGGGACAAGATCGGCTTCAGAAAAACTCAAGCCGATCTTAGTTCGAAGCGGCGAGATTCCGAGTCCTCGACAAACATGGATCGACAAAACCAACGACTGCGTCATGAATTCTGAACGCGGTGCGCTCGTTACGGGCTCCGACCCACCCTAGGGTCACCGTGTTCACAGGATGGCCGGTGATATGTGGCGGGCGCTGGCGAGGCGTATGATAAACAGACTATTGGCCGCTGGTGTGCATAAAACAGATGAAAAAAACATCTCCATCCGCCTCAAATGGAAAAAAATGGGGTTTTTTTCGGGTTTGGGAGAAGAGCGTAGGACGCCGCCGGCAATCTCTCGCCCCCTAGACCATGGATCCACCTTATACCTTCGAGGCCGTCATCTACACCAGTTGGTCTTGCCCGACCCGAAGCGGGTTGGCTGTGGGCTGAGTCTACGTCGAGATCGAAGGTCTATCGTCGCACGAGATGATTTTGATCGGGGTGTTGACGATTTGCAGTGAGAAAAAGCAAATTGCGCCGCCTGCAGCCGTTTGAAAAAAATAATAAAAAAATCAAACTTTTTTTTCCCTTTTTTCCCACAGCGGCGGTACGAGCGGATCTTCAGCCTGAAAATTCCAGGCAAATATTTCAAAGATCGACTTCCAACTTTGCTTTCCCATTGGCATAGGTCTTAAGAACTGGTCCCACGAATTTGGGGACAAACTACTTGGAATTAGTGTGGGATTTTTTGGTTCAGTTCTGAATGGGTTAAGGAGCCTCGCNGTGTGTGTGTGTGTTTTTTTTAGTGTTTGTAAGCCCCATGTTTTTTTTTTTTCGCGTGTGAACATCGATCGGACGTGCTCGTTCACAGGCCAAAGACGACCTCCTGAGGGTTTTGGCGGGCGAAATAAGGGACAAGGACGACGACCTTGAAGCGGCCACGACAAGGCTCGAGGTGATAACCGCTTACGTATGTTATATATATATATGTATGCACAGAGACTCCAGGCAAAAAACTTTCACGCTACGATACGTACAGGGCATGAAAACCCACCCAAAATGCTGTTCACAGAAAGCACAAGACGCAAGCGGTACCGGTTCTCTCGCTTACCTCACCACCCTCCTTTTTGGGTTTCCCTCGGTTTTATTACATATTTTTTTGTGGGATTTTTTTTTTTTCTGGGTGGTCGATGTTGAAGCTCACGCTGCATAGTGCCGGTGGACAGACAACAGTGCCGGTCCCTCTACAGTGCCGGTATATGTGCCATGGCGCCAACATTTTTTTTTTTTTTTTTTTCCATCCCATTTATTATCTTCGCACTTCCGTCTTTCTCCCTCCCTAGTCGTAACTCAGATCCGGGGTCACAAAGTAGGCTCCTCTCCCTCCTCCCCCACTACGGTTCTTGCCTTGATTTTTATCGCGCAGAGGGTTCAGCCTTCCCAAGGCTCGTCGATTTTCATCGAACTTTGCTAACTCACGCTCTCGCGCTTTCGGCTATTCAAAATATTTTTTGCAAGAAAAAGTCACTACGAGCATGCACTCGGCGGGGCTCGAACTCGCGATCTCGACGCTAACAGGCTTCGTGGTTACCTGCTAGCCCACCGGGGCGACCGGCGTATTTATATACTCGTACGCGAAAGCGCCTCCAAACTATTTCGCTGCAGCCCTGGACTACGGGTGGTCGAGGTGTTCGTCGCACCGGAGCACGCACCGCCGAAGAATTGTACCCGACGGTGGCCGGGACAGCGGAAAACACGACGGAGAGGGGTGTCTATAAATGTTGTGTTTTCCTCCTCCCTCTCTGTGTTCCTCGTGAGTCGCAGCCTATAGTTCGCAGCTGCAAGGGCAGTTAGAAGGCTCTCGTGGCCGACACCATCACAATCCGATCCCATCGCATTGTGGTGATGTCCGAGGCACGCGCGGGTGGGGAGCGTGGCACAGCAAGCAGCAGCAGCAGTACACACATGGGTTGTTGCTTGCTTGGTAGACAGACGCGGCTTGTCCTCAACTGCTGTTTGCGGTACATTTGAACGCGTGTTGCCTCCAACGATGTGTGGAAACCCATAACATTCCAAATCCAATCGCGTGTTTCAATCGTGATCTCGATTGGAAATGGGGATCAATTTACGAGTGGAAGCCCACTTGAAAGTGATATTTGAAAAATTCGATCGGAAATGGACCCACTTTCAACCCCGTAAGAGAGACAATCAGTTTTGATAACTGAAAACGTTAAATTTTAGTTTTCAGAAATTATCCGTGAGAAATGGCCTAAGATCCCAATTTCCCGAAACAAAATACAAAACAAACAATATCTGGCGACAAAAAAAAAAAAAAACGTAAACGGCTCCGATAGGGCGCATAAAACACGTGTGCCGAATTTCAGGGTCTATCTCCGAAAAATGGCGTGGACATTGGCTACTGAGCCAACCTGTAGGGGTAAGCTGAAGTATGCGAGAGCGGGGCCGGTATAGCGGACAAAAACAAACTGCCCGCATCGATGCGGAGCCCTTGTTTAGCACCTCCGTACGTGGCAGTGGCCCATTTTTCTTTTCCTTTTTTAAATCCATATGATACTTTGAATTATCTGTTTTTCGGAACTTTTGTATCCCGAATTTGGTGTAAGAACGGCTACATCGCCCAATTTATATGTCGTTTTCGATTCTGACCGAAGTTCTGAAGATCCATGTTTCTGCTATTTTTGGACTCTTTAAAGAAAAATATCTTGAGCTGAGTCTAAAGAAAATTATGTTGAAATTCGGGTGGGGAATTTTAATCTTCAAATTAGTATGGATTTTTTTTCTTGATCCTAGTGTAGGGGCGATCCCGGGCGGGAGGGAAAGCCCTTCGAATACGCTGTGAACCACGGCAATATTAGGTGGTTCGGCGTCTGTTGCGCGAAGCGCAACACGCCCGCGGTGCCGCCAGAGGCGAAACCATTACGATATATGCGCGAATATACGCCCCAAAACTAAGTAAAAATCATTTTAATATATTTTGGGGTCCGCGAACAGAAAAAAAGTGCGTCGAAGAGAATGAGAGCCTACGGTGAATAGCAAAATGTGCCTAATTTTGGTTTTCGACTACGGTGAATAGGACAAGGGGACTGAAATACGTTCAATTACGGCTAATTATTCAGAAAAAAAGACCCCCCAAAAATTTTCAAGCCTTAGGCGAGAAAACAAGGCGCAGCAAAAACTTCAGCCTGGGGCAATACATGTTGCGCTCCTTAAATCGCGTGTGGCGCTGCGCGCAAACAGCTTCGCGGCGACCGTTGCTCAAAATGGCATTTGGACCCAAATGTTGCGCCAGCGCAACAGCACAACACCTAAGTATTGCCCTGGTGTGTGAGTAGTGTCGTTTTATATATCAATACATACATTTATCCTTTTCGGTAAAAGAAACTTTCCTCGGCATATCTTTGTACCTGACAGCCACTCTCAGCCTCTATTTGCAGAAGCAGAAGTTACTTGCTTCCCGAAATTCCTGGCTTTATTTGCTTTCTTTTTTCTTCGCATGTTCGAGATTACTTCCTTTGCCTCCAGCTTTTTTTTCATGTTTTAGTGCTCGTGCATGAACACGGCAACGGGGATGAGCGCGGCCCTATCGCGGGTATCGGCAGGCGCTGCCCAGTAAGGGGAGGGCCGGCAGGAGCGCGGTCGCCGTTTTGGTGGCTAGGCTTCGCGTGTCCATCGAGAAGTGATCACGAGGGGGCAGGGAGCTCACGAAGCTGATATAAGCTCAGACGTTAGAAGTTTATTTCGTGTGATTTCTTCATGCTCCCAAAAAGAGAAATATTGGTTGCAAGTACCGAAGGAACGAGAGAGCAATCTGTAGTTTGTGGCGCGGGAGAGTGTACTAAATAGCTTGGGGTTGTGGTTCCAGGACCTGGTTGTTAGTATTGTAGAGAGAAGCTACCGCGGCGAGCAGTGTTTCCTGGAGCGAACATTGAAGGAGGCACAGAGCGGCGGGGCGCAAAGGAACAACATCGGATACATAGCGGCGCCCTACGTATACAA